>CM066170.1:39943686-40516186 GCA_033629205.1 Lithocarpus polystachyus | reverse complement strand
CTGAATGTAGAAAATATATAAAAAAAACATACTAAATAAAAACCCTAAATAAAAGCTAATTTGGTCTGAAAATTGCAGATCCAAAATAGGAAAATAGCTAAAAAATGTTCTAAATAATAAAAGCCTAAAATTAAGGTAGATATAGTCTGATATTAGAAGTTCGAAAATAGGAAAAATGTCTATTAATTAATATAGAGCTGGAAAGTCAATCAGTCATTAATCCAAGCCATAAATAACGCCCAATTAAGTCAGATCAACCCTCAATAGCTTGGATTAAATTTATTATGCCTTTATCTTCCTTTAGGCCCAGCCTAAAATGTCCTGCATTAGAATCAGCCCAAATCTCTTGAATCAGCCCATTAAGTGCTTCTTTGATCTTTTTGGATCTTGCTCTTGTAATAGGCCTAACTAGAACATGCAATGGATCCTAGAATGCTTGTTGATTCTCATCAGAAGCTAGTTTTACATCCTGCATTTGATGCTATAGAACATTTGAGATAGATGCTAGGACGTAGCACTTGGCTATCTCATTAGATTTCTGCCAACAATCATATCGCTGGTTTTCCTCAAAAGGAGCATCTAATAAAGGAAAGCTAGGACATGGCTGAGTAAGCACATACTTGTGCTCTTCTACTGTAAGAACTATGTCCAAATTTCTTTTTCAGTCAACATAATTGGATCCAATCAGTTTGTTTTGATTAAGAATAGTAACAAGTGGGCTAAATGATGCCTTGTTCAAATCTGAAAATAATAAACATGAATATAATAAGTAAATTGGACATTACCAATTTAGAATATAAACATATAATATGGAACTTTAGTAAAACCGTAATACAAAATATGCAACGACAACCCAATCTCGCAATTAATATTCCTCGGAAGCGAGGTCATACCAATCACTATGATTAAGCAAGGATTATCCTTATTATTAATGCTATCATGGTAACTCTTACTAAACAAAAATAATTTGCCGCTATTCTTTTAGCCTCTAAGTAATAATGACATAGCTCCGAAGGAAGGTTAACATCATACTTAGTCTAGTGTACACCATTACCTAGAATCAATGTGAGTCACCAAGTAACTCCACGGAAGCGTGGTCATTCTCAATGTAAAAACACACTTCATCTATCTTTAAGAAGTTTAACCTGTAGTACCATGAATTAAACACCCTCTGAAGGGAGCAAGGCATATACGCCAAGGCGAGGTGCTTAATCACACTACTATAAACCGACAATGGAGACCGTGAGATGCAATCCTTGCATCACTCTCCCACTAGATGTTTTAAAGTAAAGGTTTTTAAATTATAAAATATGCATAATCTAATTACACATAGCCTTGCACTTTATACATAAAAACACTTAGAAAAATTCTGAATTCCAGAATCTCGATCGCTTCTCGATCGATCGAGCTTCTGAATTTCCAGTCTCAATCGATCGAACATATATCTCGATCGGTCGAGAAAGGTTCTGGATGCTCGATCAATGCTCGATAGCTTCTCGATTGATCGAGCTTCGCGAATTTTGAATTTCTAGAATTTTTCTAAGGCAGTTTTTAATTACTTTTCATGAACAAACAAGCATAATATGAGCATGATAGACTAAGATTGATATCAAAACTAAATTTCATTGATGCTATAGCCTTAAAGTTCAATTTAACATACTTAAATTCAAATTTAAACAACATCATAACATCAATATCAGTTTTTTATCAAATCATAGTTTCAACAACCGTGCAAAAAATTAAATGCAAATATAATCTTCTAACATCATGAAACTAATATCTCTAATTCCAAAACAAACAAAACATGTTATACAGTTATGAAATTGAAAACCTGGCTCTGATACCAATTGATGGAAATAACATGCTTGTATCGCATACAAAACATACGCAGTGGAAAATTAACGGATCTACTTCATTCGCAATTTATAACATGCACTATGTAAGTTTTAAAATATAAGAACAAGAGAGTGTACATTGATGCAGTGAATTTCAAAACCGAAGATAATAAGTACACGGGAACACTTTTAATCTTCACTCTAATTCTACTTGATGCCCAAGATGTGTGGTCTCTCAATCAATTATGTATGTATGTTCTAGAGAGAATATGAAGGAATCTCTTACACCAACATACAAACTATTTCATATTATTAAAATTCTGTATGTTTCTCTCCACATAACTGATTATCTAATTGGGCTAGCCTTTTGGGCCTTTCCAATTGGGCTTTAGTGTGTGGCTTGGAGTGGGACCAAAAGGGAACAAATAAGACTCTAGCTCCAATAGGCTTTAGGCTTTTCTGTCAACTCTTGACAAGTCCAAAGTTACCATTAATTATATTTAATACCACTATATAAATATAATTGCACTCTAGGTCTTATCAATAAATTATTTCCCAAGACTTTATTGTATATGGAACCCCTTCATAAAATATTCGTAGTAATACAAAGTCATGAATGTAGACTGCCACTTTGTGAATTACTACATCTTAATCCTTAAGTACCCGGTTTAATCCTTTTTAAACTATTCATCAAATGTTTATGAAATCTAATTTCATAAATATATACTTTAGTCTTACTAAAGTGGTTAGGCCTAACTCTCTAAATAACTGAACCTATTAAACTTATCTCAAGGGAATATTTTATATCTCTGTTAAGAGACTATGAATTCCATCTTGAGAATATATGTTCCATCAACACTAAATGTGGCTGCCCAACATACTGAGGTTTTGACTGATACTTTAGATCTCACTCCTGATATATCAAAGCAACATACACTTTATAATCAAGTCCATTATTCTCTCAGGATTAAAAGTTCATGCAAATAGAAGTCATGAGATTTATTATTCAGTTGACAGCCATTAGGAGAATAATAAATCTCACAGCGGTCCAGTTCAATATGTCTTAACTCTTAAAACATATCAACATATTAACTAGAAGTTACCACTTCTATGATCAAGAAAAATCATCTTAGTTGACATGTTATAGTCTTTGCAGATGAAATGCCCAATTTCATCACCGACTACGAACCAAAATTCTGAGTTTACAAAGAACTTGTGATCTATATCTTCTGTGACTAAATCACATAAATCACATACTATGCATCTCATGGACTATATGATAATTTCCGAATATTCATGTTACCATCATTTTAGATAAGAATAAAGCAACTTTATTAATCACAATATTAAGTCATACATCATTTAATACATAATGTCATACATAATCATACATGGCATATTACAATAGGATTTAAGGGCACTAATTCTAACAAAGCTCATCTTTCCTTCCGCTATCACGAGGATTTTATGCCATTTATCTGTTCCCTTTCCTACATCCGACCACTTCTCCGTTTTGTGTGCCATTGATGCCGCTACCGTTAAACAAAGTGTGGTGCAGTTTCGTTCGAGACGGTCCGAGTCAATAGCTCCCCCACTTCTTTAGCTCAATCCACCTTCGTTCCTTCTTCTTCTGCAGGTGGTGTGACTCTATATGCTATTATGGCACAGCTTCAGTGCATGGATGCTCGCCTTGACACACTCACTAATGAGTTGTGTCAGGTGAACACCTGTGTCGGCTGTATTGCTAGATAGCAGGCTCGCCTTGGTGGCTTTGTTGAGTCTCCCTCTTTTCCTCCCGAGGCACCTGAGGCATCCGAGGACGACGACTTTGACGACGATGTTGATGATGGAGATGGTGATGCTACCTCTTCCAACTCTGATGAGATGTCTACTTGACACTTTTACCCTTTGTCACTCGTGACAAAAAGGGGGAGTTGTTTTGGTTCTGCGAGTAGTCATACTTAGGGGGAGGGATAGCATAGGAGATTCTTGTTAGGGGGAGTGTGTACATTGAGGGATGTAGTGAGGACTTGATTTTTTTTTTTTTCTTTCTTTTTCAGATACATCATATCTTGTATATTGGTCTTGTGACCATTTAGGCATACATTGTACATATATTCTTTATATATTGATGTATGTTTTTTACCTACCCTTACATGTGTTGTTTCTTTTCTCTCTTTATGCACATGCTTCTTTTATCTTGTATGCAATCTATTATTTCTGTTTCACACTAAGATGCCTCGATGATTTTTGTTAAAGGTGTTTCAGAAATACAGGCTGTTAAAGTCTACTTGCCATAAACTCTCTTCTTGCAAAGTTTTTCAAGAGTTTGTGTTAGGATAGATTTTATTGGATTCAACAAGTGAATATGGGTTGAGTGATTAATGACTTCTCTCATATCTCATTTGTTAGTTGTGGTTTTGTCACGGATTGCTGAAAAGGGGAGATTGTCACATGCTAGGAACATATGTCACTGTTTTATGTAATTGGCTAGTCCTTTGATAAAACGCATTTTACTTGTAATTGGGTAGATTTGGGATGTGTTTAATACTTCAAGAAACCTTATTTCAAGATCTAGTGTTAAAGCCATGTAAGTCTGTCCAGGATTCAAGTGTGAAAAGTGCTATTCATTAAAGCTCGATAGCGAGCTATCTATCGAGACCTGTAGAGCTGTTGAAGCTCGTAGCTCAATAGCAGCTCGACAAATAGGATACCTGTCGAGATTTATGAAGTTCAATTTTTCAGGACTGTTTTCATTCAATTCGTGATTGTATGTTTGGGCTTTCTTTTCTCACAACCCTAAACATATATAAGGATTGTTTTAAGGGCCGTCAAAGGTTGCTCACATGTGTGAAAAAGATTGTTCATGCAAATTGTGACCGAAGACAGGGTTTGCCCTAGTTCATCTCTCTCTTGAAGAAGCTGCTGTGTTTGTACACTGTAGGGTTTTGTGACCAAGCAACTTCATGATATTTATCATCTAGATGAACTGAAGAACTTTGCAGCCAACATTCTTCTCTAGTTGGTGAATCAAGTTGCGTATTGAGATCCGCACAATTGGTTAGTCAGGTACTGGGAGCCGAGCATTGAAACGAGAGATTGTCACTACAGAACAAGTCCAATTGGGTGTTGGGTTAAAGCTTCAACTGTAGGTTGGTATAAGGTATTGGGATTCCTTTACTTGTAACCGCTTGTTGTGATAATAGTGGAGTCTCGGAAGTGGTGACCTTAAAATGAACAAGTGGAGTTTTTACCATGTAGGTTTTCCTCATTTGTAAATAAATCACCATATCAATTTATTTTCCCCTGCATATTTAGTTTAATTGGTGATTTGTTTATGCTACCACGCATTTTGCATGTTAATTTGATTAATTAATTAACTTGGCTAATTAATCAATTAATTCATCACAAAGGGTCAATACATTCTTGGCCTATCAAGTGGTATCAGTGCAGGCACACTCTGATTAAGGTTAATCTTTGCTATGTGATCCATTGACTCCTGTTTGTCATGAGGATAGAGGAAAATCTCTTACAATCTCTTATTGTACTAACTATTTATACTAAAAAGTACGCATGAGAGCTTTCGTGCAGTCTTTAGATGAGAAAGTGTGCCAAGCTATGGAGATAGGTTGGACCAAGCCTACAGAAGCGCCGGCCGATTAGGATGATGCTAAGATTAAGGCGGCAAACTTCAACAGCAGAGCATTGAACAAAGGATAGTACCTGACTAGGGGTTAGCATATGTTCTGCTGATGCAGCCTTGGCAAGACGGTCGGCTTACTCATTCTTCTTCCCTGGGATTCGAACAAACGTTGTTTGGAGGTCGCTCGTTCGTTTCTTCACTTGCTCCAGGTACTTTTTCATCCGTTCGCCCTTGCACTCGTAGTCGCTGTTTACTTAACTTGTGAATACTTGAAAGTCGCAATACATGGCCACATCCGCGACTCCTGCTACTTTAGCAAGATCCAGCCCTGCTATTAAAGCTTCGGACTCCACCTTGTAGTCGTAGGGAAATCAAGTTGGACCATGCACTTGACCTCATCCCCTTTGGGCTATGGAGTACCACACTAGCTCCACCTGCCTGTCTATTGGACGATCCGTCCATGTGGATACTCCATCTTGGACATTCCCCTACCCCCTGGCTTTCCGTGTTGGTGAGTTCTGCGATGAAGTCAACAATAACTTGCCCTTTATTGGCCGTGTATGGGTGATATTGTACGTCTAATTCACTCAACTCGATTGCCCATAGTGCCATTCGTCCGGCGGCTTTATGGCTGCTCATCGCTCTCCGTAGAGGTTTGTCTGTTAGAACAATCACTTTGTACGCCTAGAAGTAAGGTTTGAGTTTACGGGCTGCAGTCACCAGGGAAAAATCTAGCTTTTCCATTAGAGGGTACCTCTCTTCTGCACCTCGGAGTGCTCGAATCATGAAGTATACGGGTTTCTGTACTCCGTTCTCCTCTTTGACTAAGGCTACACTGACAGCAACTGGGAGACGGCTAGGTAGAGAAACAGTTCTTCTCCTGGTTTGGATGGGCTCAGTAATGGCGGGAAGGAAAATATGTCTTCAGGTCCTTGAAAGCTTGCTGACATTCAGCCATCCATTCAAAGGACTTCTTTAGTGTGCGGAAGAAAGGTCTTGTCTGGGTTGACCTCAATACCTCTCTGAGATACCATGAACCTTAGGAACTCACCCGCAGTCACCCCGAATGCACACTTGCTTGGATTCAGCTTCATATTATAAGAATGAATGGTGTTAAAGGTCTCTTTGAGGTCATCCAAGTGGTCATCTTCCCGTATGCTTTTTACTAGCATATCATCCACGTAGACTTGCACATTCCTCCCAATCTGATGTGCGAACATCTTGGTCATTAACCTTTGATATATGGCGCCTACGTTCTTGAGTCCAAACAGCATCACTTTGTAATAGAAGAGACCCTAGCTGGTGACGAATGAAGTCTTCTCTTAATTAGCCTTATCCAACTTGATCTAATTGTAACTAGAGAGCGCATCCATAAAGCTTAGCAACAGGTGTCTTGCTGTTGAGTCCACCAAGATGTCAATCCATGGGAGAGGATAGTGTTGGGAAATCATCATGTTTGTATCGTATACAAAACATACGCAGCGGAAAATAAACGGATCTACTTCATTCGCAATTGATAACATGCACTATGTAGGTTTTAGAATATTAGAACAAGAGAGTGTACCTTGATGCGGTGAAATTTAAAACTGGATGAAGAAGTACTCGGGAAGACTTTCAATCTTCACTCCAATTCCACTTGATGCCCAAGATGTGTGGTCTCTCAATCAGTTCTATGTTTCTAGAGAGAATATCTTATCTTCCTCAACCTTAACATACATAACCAATTTTATTCTATATAAAATTTTGTATGTTTCTCTCCACATAACTGATTATCTAATTGGGCTAGCCTTTTGGGCCTTCCCAATTGGGCTTTAGTGTGTGGCTTGGAGTGGGACCAAAAGGGAACAAATAAGACACTAGCTCCAATGGGCCTTGGGCTTTTCTGTCAACTCTTGACAAGTCCAAAGTTACCATTAATTATATTTAATACCACTATATAAATATAATTGCACTCTAGGCCTCATTAATAAATTATATCCCCAGACTTTATTATACATGCAACCCCTTCATAAAATATTCGTAGTAATACAAAGTCATGAATATAGACTGCCACTTTGTAAATTACTACATCTTAATCCTTGAGTACCCGGTTTAATCCTTATGAGTTATTCACCATATATTTATAAAATCCAATTTCATAAATATATACTTTAGTCTTACTAAAGTGGTTAGGCCTAACTCTCTAAATAACTGTACCCATTAAACTTATCTCAAGGGAATATTTTATATCTCCGTTAAGAGACTATGAATTCCATCTTGAGAATATATGTTCCATCAACACTAAATGTGGCTGCCCAACATACTGAGGTTTTGACCGTTACTTTAGATCTCACTCCTGATATATCAAAGCAACCTACATTTCATGATCAAAGCAACCTATCAAAGCAACCTATCAAAGCAATATATCAAAGCAACCTATCAAAGCAACCTACATTTTAAAAAAAAGACTTTTTGAAAGAGGATCCACATTTATGAGATAAATTATTATACATGCATCATATATTAAAAAGAAAGTTAAGACTTCAACCTAACTTTCAATTCCTTCATTTAAATTTCAAACTTTGCAATTTTGTAACAAAGAACACTTTTTCTTAAAACAAATTAGATCTGTATTTAACGAAAATATAGATAAGTTTTTGTGTTAAAAAAGTCAGATCTGTATTTAATGAAATTACGGATCAATTTTTTTGTTAAAAAAATCAGATCTGAAAAATACAGATAAGTTTTGCTCTAAAAAAAAATCAAATCTGAAAAATACAGATAAGTTTTTGTATCTAAAGAAAATCAAATCTAAAAATACAGATTAGTTTATTAGTTTTCATAAAAGAATTTTGTTAGCCATTGCAGATTTTGAAACTTAAGAAAAAGAGTTACAATAAACAATCACTTAAGCAGATGTTAAAGAAAATTCTAGCAACGTATTTAAGCATGGTAAATCAAGAACTGAACATAATAAAAATATGCTAAATATATTCATGCATTAAACAATAACCAAAATTAATGAAAGAAGAAAAGAAAGAAGAAAAACAGAATACCTCTTGTGTGAGCATGCTCTTCTAATGAAATAATATTTTAGGATTCAATGAAGTTCCTAAAGCAAAAGCCTCCAGAACGTGTTTTACATAAGGGGAATTGAAAAGTCAAAAGAGAAGGGCCTAATTCTGATTTGTTTCCTCTATTTGTAGAGGTTAGGATGCTTAAAAAATTATATCAGATACGAATTGGAATGCGCCCTTATCTCTAAAAATTCGTAAAAGATAGGCCTTAGCTTAATTAGGAGTCCCCGGGCAATGCCAACAATTTGGGCCAATCGGCACTCCAAGAATGCCAAATGGCCCTCTTGGGTGTCAAGTCCACATTCGAGTTTTGGTCCAACTTGGACTCCTTTTTTGAGGATTTTTAAGTTGGGAATTGTACTTAGATGCATTCATAATCCGTATTCTAAAAATTAATCCCTTTTTCTGGATATTCAAGTCTTTAAAGTGATAATTATCTTGTAGATAAATATTCCAAAAAGGCTTGATTATCCATAACTTCTTTGTTATCTGATTATCCATTTTATTCCCATGCAAGCAAGTCTATTTTTGACATTGACCAACAACCAATCACAAAATTATTTAATTAATTTTAATTGCTTAGCCAATCGGAATTAATTTAAATTAATCATTCATGGTCGGTTCTACCAAAACAAAATGCATGCAAACCGTACAAACTTGATCATGTGATATCTTTCAATCCAACGGTCCGATTTGAAAATTGGACACACCGTTGCGACCATTAGAACCTCAAGATCATTTTTATGATATGCAATGATTGAATTAATGCAACTCATGCAACTCTAATGTCGGGTATATGAATGGTCACCCTAGCCATCTTCCTTGATTAAATTATGAGTGCAAAATCGAGTGTCTAAAAATGTCCCTCATTGACAGAGCTTGCAAAGCGAATGTCAATGTAAAATAAAGACACTAATTTTAGCAGCCACGATTTAATTGAGGTTGACTTTTCAAAGATTACCTAGCCCTAGAACCTAAAACCTTGGAAACATAAAACTAGTGTTTTGTTGTTTTGACAAAATGAAAATTGGGAATACTTAACCTACTTGGTAACTAAAAAACTTGAAATGAATCTTGAAATATGAGGTGACTGAGAGGCTTCTCTATCTCAGTGTGAATTTGGGGTGGATTGAGAAGTTTCTTTATCTCAATTCGCATGTGGGGGTAAATTAAGAGGCTTCTCCACCTCGATCTGAATGGAAGGTAACCAAAGGGCTTCTCTACTTTGGGACCTGGGATGATTGAGAGGCTTCTCTATCTCAATCTTGAATTGTGATGACCAAGGGGCTTCTCTACCTCAATCTGAATGGAAGGTAACGAAGGGGCTTCTCTGCCTTGGAACCTAGGATGATTGAAAGGCTTCTCTATCTCAATCTTGAATTGTTAGGACCAAGGGGCTTCTCTACCTCGATCTTGAATGTAAGGTAACCAAGAGGCTTCTCTACCTCAGAACCTGGGATGACTAAGAGGCTTCTCTATCTAAATCTTGAATTGCGGTGACCAAGGGGCTTCTCTACCTTAATACCTGGGAAGATTGAGAGGCTTTTCTATCTCAATCTTGAATTGCGGCGATCAAGGGGTTTCTCTACCTCAATCTGAATGGAAGGTAACCAAGGGGTTTCTCTACCTTGGAAACTGTGATGATTGAGAGGCTTCTTTATCTCAATTTTGAATTGTAGTGACCAAGGGGCTCCTCTACCTTAAACCGAATGAAAGGTAACCAAGGGGCTTCTCTATCTCGAAACCTAGGAGGATTGAGAGGCTTCTCTATCTCAATCTTGAATTGTGACCACCAAGGGGCTTCTCTACCTCGATCTGAATGGAAGGTAACCAAGGGGCTTCTATACCTCGGAACCTGGGATGATTAAGAGGCTTCTCTATCTTAATCTTAAATTGGGACGAGCAAGGGGTTTCTCTACCTCGATCTTGAATGGAAGGTAAACAAGGGGCTTCTCTACCTCAAAACTTGGGACATTGAGAGGCTTTTCTATCTCAATCTTGAATTACGGCGACCATAGGGCTTCTCTACCTCGATTTGAATGGAAGGTAACCAAGGGGCTTCTCTACCTTAAAGCCTGGGACGATTGAAAGGCTTCTCTATCTCAATATTGAATTGTGACGACCAAGGGGCTTCTCTATCTCGATCTTGAATGGAAGGTAACCAAGGGGCTTCTCTACCTCGGAACCAGGGACGATTGAAAGGCTTCTCCATCTCAATCTTGAATTGTGTCGACCAAGGGACTTCTCTACCTCGATCTTGAATGGAAGTTATCCAAAGGGATTCTCTACCTTGGAACCGGGGACGATTGAGAGGCTTCTTTATCTCAATCTTGAATTGCGGCGACTAAGGGGCTTCTCTACGTTGATCTGAATGGAAGGTAACCAAGGGATTTCTCTACCTCGAAACCTAGGGCTTCGCTTACAAAAGAATAAAATTTGGAATTATAATTTTAATGATGAGTGCTTTGTTGTTCCATTGTTTTGAGATGTATGATTTTCCTTTCTCTTTTCTTGATTTGAATTATTTGAATTTCCCTTTATAGAAAGAAAACCTTGATCAATTTTTGTCGTCCT
This sequence comes from Lithocarpus polystachyus, assembly GCA_033629205.1. Classification (NCBI taxonomy): domain Eukaryota; kingdom Viridiplantae; phylum Streptophyta; class Magnoliopsida; order Fagales; family Fagaceae; genus Lithocarpus; species Lithocarpus polystachyus. The sequence continues at coordinate 40,505,078 of CM066170.1, read as the reverse complement.
TTGAAAAAGATTTTTTTTTTTTTTTTGAAATTTGAAACTTGAAATTTGGAATTTGAAGTTTGGAATTTAGAATTTGAAACTTTCTTTTTGAAAAATAATACCCTTTATTCTTGATTATCTCTGAAAATTTATTTTTCCTTCCTTCAAAATTGATTTTTTCTTGAAATTGATGTCATCTGTCATTGAAAATCCTTGAATTTTTTTATATTCATTTCCTAAAAAAAGAACAAAATGAAGAAAAATTTCTCAATTTTTTAATTTTTTTTGAGTAGTTGACTGAGTCAATTTAGTCAAACTTGAGTTGACTCAGCGACTCAGGTAACTGAAGGGGGGGGGGGGGGGGAGATTTTTTGGCCCCCATCTTCAGTTATCCTTTTTTTCTTTTTTGCTTTTCCCTCCTCACTCTTCTCTCTTCCTCCATTGTCACTATTCACTTTCTTCTTCCACTTGCATTTTTCCTCATTACACAATTTCTTCTTTAGAAAATCACTTTCCTAAGCTTCTTAACTTGCTTTCACTCATTTCCCTCAACATTTTTTCAGATCTTTGTGTTGTTGACCACTTTTGGTACAAACCTATTTTTTGAAACCCATCTCCAAACCTCAATTTTTTTTGCATTGATAATGGCATTTTCCAAGAGACTATCTTTTCTCACTTTTAATGGGAAAAAATGTCACCCATCACTTGAATGGAATGAGGAAGAAAGGCTCCTCCAAGCCCCTAAGACCCATGCTCCACACTCCAAAATGGACTTCAAGGTGAGCTTTATTTTTTTGATTTCTTTGTTGGGAAATTTGTTGATTTCATGTTTTATTGAAAGCGTGGTGTTGAGACATTTTCATTTGGTTGTGATTTGCTTTTGTTGAAATTTTGCATTGTATGGTTGATCGTGTTGTAATCTTAGCCTTGGGGCATTTTTGAATTGTTGAGCTGTTTGGCGTGGTGTAACTTGGACAATGTTGATGACTCATGAAATTTGGCAATGTATGTAGTTTATGGTATTGTTGAATGTATTTTGGCTTGAATTTTGTAGGCATTGAAGTCTTGAAAAGTTGATGTATAGGATTGGTTGAACAAATTCATTTTTGATGAATGCAGAAATTTTGTTGGAATGTGTAAGTCCTATCTCATGGGTATGGAAATTTTTATGGGTATGGGTATCAAAATTTTTTCACTAGTATGGATTTTTTGGTGTTGGTCATAGAAAAGATTTTTTTTGGACCTGGAAATTTCTTGTTGGTCATGGAATTTTTGGTTGGAATGAGTATTTTTTGGACATCTTGATGATTGGCCAGCTTTGTTTTTCAAAACCTCAAGAGTTGAGGTAGCCTCCAGATGTTGAAAGGCATATAGGAGATATTGTCCCCAGATATTAAGAACATTATTAATGAAGCTGGCTTCCATACTTTTTTTCAAGCTTTATTGAATCAAGATACTTATGAGTACAAAGATCTCTAGTTACTCCTTGCTTTGTCAAAGTGGTTTTGGGACACTACGTGCACTTTCCATTTCCTAGGCATTGGTGAAATGATGTTGACACCTTATGACTTCTCAGTCATTACTGGCTTAAGATTAGGCGGTGAAAGAATCAAAGTCAATGATTTCCTGTAACACCCGTCTCACTTAAAATTTAATTTAATTACTTCTAGAGAGTAGATTTGATAAATTGCTTATTTATTTTGGAGGAAATAATTAATTTATATTGTGATTTTTACAATGATAATAATAATAATATCAATATTAATATTAAGGGGTAACGTGAATAACTATTTTGTGGTCTATTCAAAAATTAACTATTAGCCTCTTATCAGTTAAGGAAAAGGTTAAAAGGATTTGAACCTTTTTGGATTAGGAGTTTTAGTGTCTTTGGAATTCTTTAGAAGTCCTAGCCTATGTTAACAACCTTATAATGAGTTTAGTGGGAATATAGGTGGGTCTTGGAAGTTTATTTTAGTTGTAGTGGGCTTCTAAATTTTCAGCCCAAGTGAAATTAGCCTTAACCTGAAATAGGCTTTTGAATTTTCAGCCCAAGTGCAACAGCTTTATATGAAAGAAAATTAGGGTTTCTCAAAAACAAAAGAAGAGGAGGCTGTGCACTTCAGGGCAGCCAGCAACTTCATCTTGGTTTTGAGGTAAGCATCATTCTAGGAAAGCTTTTTTTCTTTCTTTTATTTTGCTGGGATTTCATCATTGACATGTTAGTGTTAGGGTTAGTATTAAGTTGCTGGAATTTCAATTGTGTTTGCTGGAAATTCAATGATGGTTGCTGGAATTTCAATGATAATAATGTATAAATTGGATTGCCGAATATATATATATATATATATTACATCAATAGTTCATCCATTGGATTCAATTGGTTTTGCCGAATATATATATATATATATATATATATATATATATATTACAATTATTAGTGCATTTGATGGTTTGATTCATATTGGTTGACCGAATTGTATAGAATTGCAATTTTGGGCAGCGTTACAATTAAATATAAGTTATGTGTATAGCTTTTGCTGGTGGCTGATTTTGTTAGTTTAGGGTTTGACCGAATTAAAAAGGTTTGCAATTTTGGGCAGCGTTACAATTAAATATAAGTTATGTGTATAGCTTTTGCTGGTGGCTGATTTTGTTAGTTTAGGGTTTGACTGAATTAAAAAGGTTTGCAATTGTGGGCAGCTTTACAATTAAATATATGAGTATTTTAGATGTTAGTTTAGGGAATGCTTTACAATTACTTTAAACTGGAATAGGTTTGGGGGTATGTTAGAAATATATGTTAAATTTTTACTTTGCCAAATCTTCATAGTGGTTGAGGAATTGTTTTATCAAGAGGACTTTGTGGTTATTAAAGAACCTGCCCTTATTGAGTTATCTAATTATTATTTAGGTTCTAGTTGACGTCGTTTCGAGCAATTGAAGTGAAGCTTGGTTTAGCCACTAGAGGTAAGTAGACTTCAACACATGACGTCTCTCAAGACGTATATATTTATATATATATATATATATATATAATTGTGGTAAAAATATATTTATATATATATACATACACATAATTGCGAAAGTGAAGTTTCAAAGACTTATACCATTGTTAGTGCTTTATACATACTCAAACTCTATTATTTATTGTATATTATTGTGAAACTGTATATGTCAAGAGTGTTTCAAATGGTCAACTAGACAGTCTGCAACCTTTGCCAACACAGGGTTAAGTGTTGGTCTTCGGCCGAAGTAGTGTTAGTGTGGTGTGGTGCAGTGTTATTGTTGCTCTTCGGAGCTAGTGTTGCCTCTTTGAGGTTAGTGTTATTGTTCCCATGGGAAATCACCCACCGAGTGTTTAGCAGCTTTTGTCTGTGTTTGACTAATATTTTTCATATTGAATTACTGTTTATTTACTACTGTTCTTTTAGGTGGAAAATTGCTTATTTTCAAAATAAAATTGTTTCTACCTATTTGGCGCATCTTGGCATATAAATGTGGTCATTATTTTATTAATGTTTGCAGTGTTATAGTGAAGTGTTTTATTTTAACAGCTTTATAGAATATATTATATTACAGTTTAAACTAATTTTAATTGTATCGTGATGACTATATTTTGTCAATGATATTATCGTTTTGTTTTGGAAGACATCCTCATGTTTGTAGTCTCTTATTGAGCCTTTAGCTCACCCCTTTTTCCATCCTTTCAGATTAGAGTTATGGAGTGTCTTTTGGTGGTAGATCAGTGGAGCCTTAGATTGACGACTTCGTTTGGAGCTTGATAGTTGCAGAATTGTTTTAGTAAAATTGTTTCAGGAAAATGAGATTATTATTTTGGAACTATTTTGAGATGTTATTTGGAGATTTTACATTCAAGAATATTATTGTTGTTTTGTTTTTATGGATTGTTAAGGAAATCTGATGATATTCAAGAAGTTTATTTGAGGATAAATATTACGCTCTGTTCCATTATATCATTGTTGATTATTTCTAAGACAGGTTATGCATCTAAATCCTTATTAAGGGTTTGGGGTGTTACAGTTATGGTATCAGAGCCAGGTTTATGATTCTGTAGACTTATAGGTTTGATCTTAAGACTATTTTGGAACAAGAGTGTGATTACAAGGAATTTTAGTGTTAGAATTAGTTGACCTTTCATAGTGATTTTATATTTTGTTTTGTATTGTTTATTATTCTAAAGTGTGTAGGAATGATTGTTGTACTATTTATGTGTTTGGTTTTGACCCTCTGAAATATTTGAAATATTTACTTATGATATCTTATTGTATTGCTTAGAGATATGGCTCTACCAAGGGGGAACCCAGGGAACAGTCAACCGAATGCTGGGGGACCTACTAATCTCCAGGCTATTATTGAAGCCATTGGGGGCTTAACCAATATAGTGCAACATCAAGTGGGAGCCACCAATCCGACTAGTGCCTTGGAGAAGTTTAGGAAGCTTGATCCTCCTGCTTTCAAGGGTACAAAGGATCCAATTGAGGCTGACAACTGGCTTAAGGAGATAGAAAGGCTCTTTAGAGCAATGGAAGTTAGTGATGAGCAACGAGTTGTCCTTGCTGTTTTTGTACTGAAAGGTGATGCATTGGAATGGTGGGAGTCCACGGAGAGGACACATGGAAGAGAAGTTATAACTTGGCAGCATTTTGTTGAGCTCTTCCGTAAGAGGTATTTTCATGATAGTTTGATGGTGCAAAAGGAAGCTGAGTTCATTCGCATAGCACAAGGTACTCAATCAGTGTATGAGTATGAGCGGAAATTTGCTGAATTATCCCGCTTTGCTCCACACATGGTTGACACGGAAGCAAGGAAGGCCAGGCATTTTGAAAGAGGTTTAAGGGAGGAAATTCAGGGACCGGTTTCCATGTTCAAATTGGAAACATACGCGGAAGTGGTGGATCGAGCTCTCATAGCAGAGAGAAATTGCAATCGTCTCTCAAGGGCCAATGATCAAGAGAGGAAGCCAACCCAGAGTCATTTTCTTAAGGGGAAGTCTAGTGGAAGTTCATTCAAGAAGCAAGGGGTGCCTAATTCAAATAAGAAGGCATACAAAACTTGTCCAAGATGTGGAAAGGCCCATAGTGGAACATGTTATTTGGAGTCAAGGGCGTGTTTTAAATGTGGCAAGACTGGACACTTCATCAAGGATTGTCCAGATATGCGAGCTGAACAAACTACCAATCCAAATGGGAGCCAACGGAGACCTAAGGTTCAGGGTCGAGTTTTTGCTTTGACTAAACAGGACGCCGAGGCCTCCCCATCAGTGGTTTCAGGTACACTTCTTGTTTCCAGTCAGCATGCACAAGTGTTATTTGATTCTGGTTCAACCCATTCTTTCATCTCACGTAGACTTGCACAAAGGCTAAACATAGAACCTGAGAGTTTAAATTATGAATTGTGTGTTGCTACACCTTCTGGACAACAAATGATTACCCATAAAGTGTACAAGTCTTGTAATGTTTTAGTCTCTAGGAGGGAATTAAAAGCAGATCTTATGTTGCTTGATATGTTTGAGTTTGATGTGATTCTAGGGATGGATTGGTTATCTACTTTTCATGCTTCCATAGAGTGTTTTGGGAAGAAGGTAGTATTTAAAATTCCTGGGGAGCCAGAATTCTTCTTCGAGGGAGATCGTGTGGTGAAACCACCTTTATTGATTTCAGTGATGCAGGCAAGACGATTGCTAAGGAAGGGTTGTGAAGGGTTCCTTGTTTGTGCTTTGAAGGGTGATAAAGTAGAGTTAAAAGTTGAAGACATCCCAGTGGTGAAAGAGTTCCCAGATGTGTTCTCTGAGGACTTACCTGGACTACCCCCTGACAGAGAGGTTGAGTTCTCTATTGACCTAGTACCTGGTACCGGCCCAATTTCCAAAGCACCTTATAGAATGGCCCCTACAGAGCTCAATGAGTTGAAGGAGCAATTGCAAGACTTGCTTGATAAAGGCTTTATTCGGCCTAGTGCTTCGCCTTGGGGTGCTCCGGTGTTGTTTGTTAAGAAGAAGGATGGTAGTATGCGGTTGTGCATTGACTATAGGGAGTTGAACAAGGTAACCGTCAGAAACAAATACCCTTTGCCACGAATTGATGATTTGTTTGATCAGCTTCAGGGCGCTCAAGTCTTCTCTAAAATTGACTTGAGATCTGGTTATCATCAGTTGAGAGTTAAGAAGGATGACATACCAAAGACAGCTTTTCGAACCAGGTATGGTCATTATGAGTTCTTAGTGATGCCTTTTGGTCTAACTAATGCTCCTGCTGTTTTTATGGATTTGATGAATAGGGTATTTCATGAGTATTTGGATCGGTTTGTCATTGTTTTCATTGATGACATCTTGGTTTACTCTAAAAGCCAAGAAGAGCATGAGGAACACTTGAGAATGGTGTTGCAGATTTTAAGAGACAAGAAGTTGTATGCTAAATTAAAGAAGTGTGAGTTCTGGTTGAATCAAGTGGTGTTCTTAGGACATGTGATCTCTAGAGATGGAATTACAATGGACCCTAGTAAGATCGAAGCTGTAGTTAATTGGGCTGCCCCTACTAATGTAAGTGAGGTAAGAAGTTTTTTGGGCCTTGCAGGTTATTATAGAAGATTTGTGGAAGGATTTTCCAGTATTGCAACTCCTCTGACTCGATTAACTCGAAAACATGCAAAGTTTGACTGGACAGAGGAATGTGAAAGAAGTTTCCAGGAGTTGAAGCAACGGTTGGTTTCTGCACCAGTATTGACTATTCCATCTGGTTCGGGTGGTTTTGTGATATATAGTGATGCATCTTGTAAGGGTCTTGGTTGTGTCCTGATGCAACATGGGAAGGTGGTTGCTTATGCCTCTCGACAACTAAAGAATTATGAACAGAATTATCCAACTCATGATTTGGAATTGGCAGCAGTGGTTTTTGCATTGAAGATTTGGAGGCATTACTTGTATGGTGAGAGATGTGAAATATACACTGACCATAAAAGTTTGAAGTACATATACACTCAAAAAGAATTAAATTTGAGACAAAGGAGATGGCTAGAATTGATTAAAGACTATGATTGTTCTATAAATTACCATCCTGGTAAAGCCAATGTTGTGGCTGATGCACTTAGTCGAAAGTCGTATAGCTTTTCAGTTGCTTTATTAACTACTCAGAAGCATATTATTGTTGATCTTCAGAAACTTGGAGTAGACATAGTGACTGGAGACTCCCGATCCTACCTGGCGAGTTTAAGTGTACAACCCACCCTAATTGATAAGATCAAAGCTGCTCAGAGTGGTGACCCTCAATTGTTTAAGATCATGGAACAAGTACGTGGTGGAAGTAGATTTGATTTTAGTATCTCTGATGATGGTGTTTTGAGGTTTGGTAATAGGCTTTGTGTGCCTAATGATTCATTGATTAAAAGAGAGATATTGGAGGAAGCACATCGTTCGCCTTATACAATGCATCCGGGTAGTACCAAGATGTATCATGACCTTCGAGAAGTTTATTGGTGGATTAACATGAAAAGAGAAATTGCTCAATTTGTGGAACAATGCTTGATTTGCCAGCAAGTCAAAGTGGAGCATCAGAGGCCATCAGGGTTGTTACAACCTTTACCTATTCCTGAGAGGAAGTGGGAGAATATCACCATGGACTTTGTGTGTGGATTACCGAGATCACCTAAGAATCATGATGCTATTTGGGTGGTGGTGGATAGGTTGACTAAATCTGCCCACTTCATTCCAATTAGAATGAACTACTCTCTTGACAAACTGGCTGAACTTTATATAAATGAGATTGTGAGGTTGCATGGAGTGCCAGCTTCTATTGTATCTGATAGAGATTCGAGGTTCACTTCAGGGTTTTGGGATAGTTTGCAAAAAGCCTTGGGTACTAAGTTGAACTTTAGTACTGCTTGCCACCCTCAAACGGATGGACAGTCTGAGAGAACTATCCAAACTTTGGAAGACATGTTGAGAGCTTGTGTCTTGGATTTCAAGGGTAGTTGGAATGACTATTTGACTTTGGTGGAGTTTGCTTATAACAATAGTTATCACTCCAGTATTAAGATGGCACCTTATGAGGCTTTGTATGGGAGAAAGTGTAGATCCCCAGTTTGTTGGGATGAGGTTGGAGAGAGGAGAATCTTGGGTCCTGAGATTGTTCAAAGGACCAGTGAAAAGATTGATGTGATTCGGGAAAGGTTGCGTGCAGCTCAGAGTAGACAGAAAAGTTATGCTGATCCACGGAGAAGAGAAGTGGAATTTGAAGTTGGTGACATGGTTTTCATTCGAGTGTCACCTATGAAAGGAGTTATGAGGTTTGGCAAGAAGGGTAAGTTAAGCCCTAGGTACGTGGGGTCCTTTGAAGTTTTGGAGAGAGTTGGTTCTGTTGCTTACCGGCTTGCTTTACCACCGACCTTGTCAAGGTTACATAACGTTTTTCATGTATCCATGTTGAGGAGGTATGTTCCCGATCCTTCTCATATCTTGAGTTATGAGCCACTTCAAGTCAAAGAGAACTTATCCTACGAGGAAGTCCCGATTCAGATTTTAGATCGTAAAGAGCAAGTGCTACGTAATAAGACTATACATTTGGTCAAAGTATTATGGAGGAACCACTCCATGGAAGAAGCTTCATGGGAGCGTAAAGACGAAATGCAATCCAAATATCCCCAGCTTTTTCTACAGTGAGGTATGTTTTGAATTTTCGAGGACGAAAATTTTATAAGAGGGGGAGAATGTAACACCCGTCTCACTTAAAATTTAATTTAATTACTTCTAGAGAGTAGATTTGATAAATTGCTTATTTATTTTGGAGGAAATAATTAATTTATATTGTGATTTTTACAATGATAATAATAATAATATCAATATTAATATTAAGGGGTAACGTGAATAACTATTTTGTGGTCTATTCAAAAATTAACTATTAGCCTCTTATCAGTTAAGGAAAAGGTTAAAAGGATTTGAACCTTTTTGGATTAGGAGTTTTAGTGTCTTTGGAATTCTTTAGAAGTCCTAGCCTATGTTAACAACCTTATAATGAGTTTAGTGGGAATATAGGTGGGTCTTGGAAGTTTATTTTAGTTGTAGTGGGCTTCTAAATTTTCAGCCCAAGTGAAATTAGCCTTAACCTGAAATAGGCTTCTGAATTTTCAGCCCAAGTGCAACAGCTTTATATGAAAGAAAATTAGGGTTTCTCAAAAACAAAAGAAGAGGAGGCTGTGCACTTCAGGGCAGCCAGCAACTTCATCTTGGTTTTGAGGTAAGCATCATTCTAGGAAAGCTTTTTTTTTTTTCTTTTATTTTGCTGGGATTTCATCATTGACATGTTAGTGTTAGGGTTAGTATTAAGTTGCTGGAATTTCAATTGTGTTTGCTGGAAATTCAATGATGGTTGCTGGAATTTTAATGATAATAATGTATAAATTGGATTGCCGAATATATATATATATATATATTACATCAATAGTTCATCCATTGGATTCAATTGGTTTTGCCGAATATATATATATATATATATATATATATATATATTACAATTATTAGTGCATTTGATGGTTTGATTCATATTGGTTTACCGAATTGTATAGAATTGCAATTTTGGGCAGCGTTACAATTAAATATAAGTTATGTGTATAGCTTTTGCTGGTGGCTGATTTTGTTAGTTTAGGGTTTGACCGAATTAAAAAGGTTTGCAATTGTGGGCAGCTTTACAATTAAATATATGAGTATTTTAGATGTTAGTTTAGGGAATGCTTTACAATTACTTTAAACTGGAATAGGTTTGGGGGTATGTTAGAAATATATGTTAAATTTTTACTTTGCCAAATCTTCATAGTGGTTGAGGAATTGTTTTATCAAGAGGACTTTGTGGTTATTAAAGAACCTGCCCTTATTGAGTTATCTAATTATTATTTAGGTTCTAGTTGACGTCGTTTCGAGCAATTGAAGTGAAGCTTGGTTTAGCCACTAGAGGTAAGTAGACTTCAACACATGACGTCTCTCAAGACGTATATATTTATATATATATATATATATATATATAATTGTGGTAAAAATATATTTATATATATATACATACACATAATTGCAAAAGTGAAGTTTCAAAGACTTATACCATTGTTAGTGCTTTATACATACTCAAACTCTATTATTTATTGTATATTATTGTGAAACTGTATATGTCAAGAGTGTTTCAAATGGTCAACTAAACAGTCTGCAACCTTTGCCAACACAGGGTTAAGTGTTGGTCTTCGGCCGAAGTAGTGTTAGTGTGGTGTGGTGCAGTGTTATTGTTGCTCTTCGGAGCTAGTGTTGCCTCTTTGAGGTTAGTGTTATTGTTCCCATGGGAAATCACCCACCGAGTGTTTAGCAGCTTTTGTCTGTGTTTGACTAATATTTTTCATATTGAATTACTGTTTATTTACTACTGTTCTTTTAGGTGGAAAATTGCTTATTTTCAAAATAAAATTGTTTCTACCTATTTGGTGCATCTTGGCATATAAATGTGGTCATTATTTTATTAATGTTTGCAGTGTTACAGTGAAGTGTTTTATTTTAACAGCTTTATAGAATATATTATATTACAGTTTAAACTAATTTTAATTGTATCGTGATGACTATATTTTGTCAATGATATTATCGTTTTGTTTTGGAAGACATCCTCATGTTTGTAGTCTCTTATTGAGCCTTTAGCTCACCCCTTTTTCCATCCTTTCAGATTAGAGTTATGGAGTGTCTTTTGGTGGTAGATCAGTGGAGCCTTAGATTGACGACTTCGTTTGGAGCTTGATAGTTGCAGAATTGTTTTAGTAAAATTGTTTCAGGAAAATGAGATTATTATTTTGGAACTATTTTGAGATGTTATTTGGAGATTTTACATTCAAGAATATTATTGTTGTTTTGTTTTTATGGATTGTTAAGGAAATCTGATGATATTCAAGAAGTTTATTTGAGGATAAATATTACGCTCTGTTCCATTATATCATTGTTGATTATTTCTAAGACAGGTTATGCATCTAAATCCTTATTAAGGGTTTGGGGTGTTACATTTCCTTACTTCAAAAGAGATTAAAAGTCTTTTAGGTGTGATGCCTTCAAAACTGAAGGGCAAAAATGTCTCCTTGATGTGGCTGTATGAGAATATCGAGAACTGTAAGACTATAGCAACTGGCACACGCATATTCATGTTTCTCTTCATTAGAACTTTCTTATGTCTAGTCTTGGGTAGTACTGTGAGCTTGCACTATTTGCGGAGTCTGAAGGATATTGACCAAATCAAAAATTATGATTGGGGTGGCATGGCTTACGCAACCCTCTTGCATTTCGTGACTCAACTTTCAAGGCATTCTCTCAAGCTTAGAAGGTGCACCATTTGTTTGGCAGGTGAGGTTTGGAATTTTTTGGCTATGTGTGGGTTTTGGAAAGTCGTTTTGGTTATGTCGTAATGATGTATGTTGATTTCTTTCAGGTTTAGATGTATGAATATTTTGGGGTTGGTCCCCAAGTTTTGGAAGATACATTAGTTCCTAAAGTCTTAGGACCTAACATAGCGAAAATACAAATCAGTTTTGTATGCTAAAAAAAATCAGATCTATATTTAATGAAAATACATATCAGTTTTATGTGTTAAAACAAATCAAATCTGTATTTAATGAAAACACAGATCAGTTTTGTGTTTTAAAAAAACCAGATCTATATTTAATGAAAATACAAATCAGTTTTTGAGTTTTGAAAAAAATCATATATGTATTTAATGAAAAAACAGATCTTTTTTGAGTTTTGAAAACCGGATCTAAAAAATTCATATCAGTTTTTAGTTTAAAGAGATCTTTGATCATTAGCAGATTTTGAGATTCAAGAGAGAAATCATAACAACAAATCATCTAAAAGCACATTTACAAAAGAAAAAAAAATCAAACAAACATGGCAATTATATTAAAAATCAGAATTAATAAGACATCTTAAACTAATTCATGCATCATCAAAAAAAATTAACAGAAAAAATTAGAAAAGGAAAAGAAATAGACAACCTCTTGCATGAGCATGCTCTTCTTAGTGAAAGGATATTTTAGGATTCAAAGAAATTTGTTCAACTCTTTGAAGCCTAAAATATTTTGCTTACAGAAAAGAAATTCCTAAGGTAAGAGCCTTTAGAACGTCTTTAACGTAAAGGGGAAAAGAAGAGAAGAGAAGAGCTAGAAAAAGGGAGGTTAGAAAGCGTGAAAAAGTGTGTTGAATTTTGAGAGGCATCCTCTATTTATAAAGGTCAGAATGCTTCGAAAGATTATCTAAATGATCAGAATACAAACTAGGACACGTCTTTATCTCTAAAAAAATGAAAAGGATAAGGTTTATCTCAATCCAGAAGCCCTCGGGCCGTGCCCAGCATTTGTGCCAATCGGCACTTGAGAAGTGCCAAATGGCCCTCTTGGGAGCTGGACTCGCGTTTGAGTTTTAGTCCACTTTGGACTCCTTTATTGAGGTTTTTTGAACTGAAACTTGCACTTAGACTCGCTTTTAGTCCGTATTCTAAAAATTAAACCCCTTTTCTAGATATTCAGGTCTTTAAAGTTATAATTATCTTGTAGATAATTATTTCAAAAAGTCTTGATTATCCACAATTTTGTTGTTATCTGATTATCCACTTCATTCCCATGCATGCATGCCTATTTTTGACACTAATTAACAACCAATCACAAAATTATTTAATTAATTTTAATTGTCTAACCAATCAGAGTTAATTTAAATTAATCATATGGGGTTGGTTCCACCCAAACAAAATGCATGCTAGCCGTGCAAACTTGATCATGCGATATCTTTCAATCCAACAGTCCGATTTAGAAATCTAGCATACCATTGCGACCGTTAGAATCTCAAGATCATTTTTATGATATGCAATGAATGAATTAGTGCATGTAATGCAATAATGAATTTTGCGTATATGAATGGTCATTCTAGCCATCTTTCTTGATTAAATTATGGGTGCGAAATCGAATGTTTATAGTCACCACCATATTAAGGATCCTTGGACCCTTAGCAAAGTCATGGGTGGTGAAGTTAAAAGTATCACCCCAAGACATGGAACACTCATAGAAGCATAAAGCAAGCTCATCCTGTGAAAGAGAATGGAGACAAGGAAAGCTAGGATAATCAGGATAAGCTACCCTAAAAACGCATAGTACACTAGAAATTATCTCCGGTGTAACTACAATACGTGTTCCTCTGAATACCGTAGTAACTGGGGAACAGAGGTATTGACAGCGTGTATGTTGGAGTAGAACTCCTATATAAAAATGCTAGGACATCTAATACGCTTCTTACACAGATGTTCCCAACCCCGAGAGCTAAATACAACGAGTAGAGAAGTGTTTGAAAAATCAAACAGAATGACGCGGCGTTTTGAATGATTCGCCCGGTCATAAAAGTTCTCCTCAAAATCCTTTTAGGATTCCGAATCATAGAACCTATCTTCGACAAAAGGAGAAGAAAAAGAAGAAGCAGAACCACGACGAGATATCGAGTTTCTAGAAGGGACAGATTTCTTGGGTGCCATAGTACGGAAACTAAGGAAAAGAAAAGAAACACACCAGAACACACACTTAGAAGAATGAATAAAGAAAAGAATGATGCATGGGAATGCATGAGCATGTGACGCACAAAAAATAAGAGCATCATGGACAAAAACCAATTTTAACTACAGCACTCACAATTTATTAACAGACACACAACCTAAAAATGCATGAAAGCATGATTATAATGCTTGAGAATGCCATGCATGATCATGTGAGAACAAAACAACAAAGCCCAACCCAAAAATTTTAGGAAAAACCCCAACTTTCCCAAATATTTGGAAAAACCTAGGCCTAAATGCGTGAAATGCATGAAAGATGAAGAAAAGAAGAGATTAGGACCACTTACCAATGAATTAAAGCTTGGAATAGGCCAATATTGAGGTTGGAAGAAGGATTTTGGTGAAAAAGAAGGGCTTATATCAAGAGAGAAGTATCGAAATGTTTGAGTGAGAAAGAAACTGGGTTAACCCTCGAGTATATATAGAAACAGGCATCTCGACAGATCGAGCAGGTATCAAGGAGGTATCGAGAATAAAAGCTCGATGTATCGAGAGGTGTTGAGGAGATGTCAACGGCTAAAAACTTCGATGTATCGAGGTAGGTGTAAAGCAAGTATCGAGCAAACAATGAGTTCAGAAATTTGACTCAATGTATCGGGCTATGTGTCGAGAGGTATCAAGAAAACCCAGAAAAGCTTCAATAGAAGAGACTTGTGTAGAAAGGTATCGAGAGGTGTCGAGATTGCTATCGAGCCGGTATCGAAATGCACAGAAGCATGAATTTTCAAGGGAAAAAAGACATGATATGAATGCAAACAAGATAAACACCATACCAAACATCATAGAAGTATGTTAAGCACTCAAATAAAAAAAAACTCTAGATGCAAATCATTCTTAAATCAAAAACACTAAACAAGTCTAACCAATTTTATTTTCAAAAACAAGTTAAGACAGTTTAGTAACCTTGTATTACCACATGTATTCCTTGTGATGGCCAAATCACACTATAGTTGTACAATAGTATCAAGAGTAGCAAAGAACTACGTGTTGTGTGTGAAATTTTGCAAGAAAGCACAAGTTTTTCATCATATGAAAATAATGATATAAGAGAATTAGGAATCATTCACACACAATCATAACTATTTGATAGGGACCATTACCTTTAAGGTACATCATATAATTCCCACATCTCCTAGAAACATTCTTGCAATTATATATAAAACCATTTTGATTCATTTTGCTTTTTCATGTTCTTTGCATATTTTTCTTTTAAGTATAACAAGGCATATCAATGCTTTTTCGTGTTCTTTGCATATTTTTCTTTTAAGTATAACAAGGCATATCATGCATGGACATATAAGAGAGAGAAAAGAAATACCCATTTATGTTAGCCAAACATCTTTTTATTGTTGTGCAAGTGCTACACCTTACCAAGCACAGCTTTTATGAATTGCACACATATGTTTTATGATTGAAAAGTTTTAGTGGTGAGATGGTTATTTATGCCTTTCTCTTAGGATTTTTTAGTCCTTCCCGTCAAAAAGAGTGATATAGATGTGAATGATAAAAGATTAACCAAATTATACAAATCACACAACGAGCCACAAAGCTCACATTGTTTAACTGTGCATGAAGATGCTCATCCAAGCTACAAACAATATAAAGTTAAGAAACCTTATTTCATTGGTCATCCAAGGTATACAAGTACCAGTATACACAAACTGTTTTTGTATTTTTCAAATTTTCCTTTTTTTATTGAAAGTAATAAACAAAACAAACAAACAAACATATTGAAAAACAGTAAAAACTAGATGCAAATTCATGAAGAAGAAGAAGAAGAAGAAGAAGGAAGATTACTCCAAAGAGATTACCCCAATGTTTCGGCACAAGAATTCAAGACGACAACCATCCAAAAGTTTTGTGAAGAGGTTAGCATTTTGATTATCAATGTTAATGAACTCAATAGTGAGAGTGTCATCTTCAACCAATCCACGAATCAAGTGGTGTCAGCTGTCTATATGTTTAGTCTGGGAGTGTTGGACAGGATTTTTGGAGATTTTAATGGTATAGGTATTGTCACAATATATGGTGAGATGTTTTTGACAAATACCATAATCAAGAAGGAGTTTTTGCATCCAAAGGAGTTGAATGCAACAACTACCTGCAAAAATGTATTCTGCCTCAACGGTGGAGAGAGATATAGAATTTTGCTTCTTAGTCATCCAAGAGACAAAATTATTTCCCAAGCAAAAACACCCACTAGATGTTCTCTTACGATCATCAGCATTATTAGCCCAGTCAGCGTCAGAATATCCAGCCAACACATCATTAGTGTCCTTATCATACCAAACACCAAAATTACTAGTTGATTTAACATATTTGACAATACGCTTAACAACAGTAACATGGGATTCTTTAGGATTAGCTTGATATCGAGCACAAACTCCAACACTATAACTAATGTCAGGTTTACTAGCAGTGAGATACAGAAGACTACCTATCATGCTGCTATATAAGGTTGGATCTACACTTTTGCCTAACAAGTCAACTAGTAAGTTTAACATTCGAACTCATGGGAGTTCTAACAGAATTTGAAGGTATCTGAGTATTTTTGCCGAAATTTGAAGTCCAAGTTTAACTCTCCTATCATGCCTATCTTGAATTTAGTCTACATCATGCTAGAAAAAGAGTGTGCAAGATCATCTTTTGTAGACCCGAAGATGATGTCGTCGACATATACTTGAGCTACAACCAATTCTCCATCTACCTTCTTGATAAACCAGATTCTATCGACTTGATCTCTTGAAAAGCTATTAGCCGTCAAATATTCTGTAAGTCAATCGTACCACGCTCTTAGTGCTTGCTTCAAGCCATATAGTGTCTTCTTTAGATAAAGCACATGATTGGAATAATATGGATCAACAAAACCCTTGGATTGAGATGCATAAACTTCTTTCTTGAGAAACCCATTTAGGAAGGCACTCTTAACATCCATTTAATATAACTTGAATTTCAGATGACAAGCAAGAGCAAGTAAAATCCGTATGGATTCAATACGAGCCATGGGTACGAACGTCTCATCAAAATCAACCCCTTCAACATATACAACATTCACAATGTCAGATAATCCTAGTGAGATAATTCCTTTTCCTTTTATCTGAAATTTGCTTCCATCACAAAATGTAACATTGCCACCCCTTTTTGGTTCAAACATTTTAAAGAGGGAACAGTCTCCAGTCATATGTCTCGAACAGCCACTATCAAGGTACCACAGACAAGTGTCCATTACTTTAAGGGTAGTATGCATCATGAAACATACTTCACATTTATTAGCTAGGTTATGCCGTAAGGTACTTTCTCTATAACCTCTACTGGATAACTTTAACCAAGCCTTTATCTTTCTTTTTCCGACAACGCTGCAGATGCACCTTTTGAGACAGTCTAGTCTTCTTTGAAGTTTACATTTTTCGAGAATTAACTATTCTGTCACTTGAACTAATCTTAACAAATCATCCATATACAAATATTTTTCAACCAACAAAAACATCAGTTTCAAATAAATGTCAAACTTACATGTCTTGAGGAACTGAAGAAAATCAATGTTAGTGTCACAAGAGAGAATAGTAGAAAAAGATTTGATCATGTAATTTGTATCCTTGACAACAAAGGTCAATGGATTACACAACATAGATAAAAACCTAATTAGAGTGTGCCCGCTCTAATACCACTTGTTGGGTTATAGATTGATCTCAGTTATTTAATTCAATTACCCAAGTTGATTACTTAAATCAAATTACATGCAAATCATGGAGACACCAACAAATCACCAAGTAAACTATTTGAAAGTTCAAATAGTGTATAAAACACTATGAACGTTTAGACCCCCAAATTACAAATCATCAATTCAAGCTTTGTATCAAACGATGAATGTGCAGAAAATGAACAAAAGCTTAAAACAGAATTGATAAAAAATCTAAGTCAAATAAAATCACATCCATAACAGAAATTAAATGACAAAGATAAAAGGGAAGAGAGATGCAAACACAAGGACAACACTCGATGTGTTATCGAAGAGGAAACCGAAGACCTTGGCAAAAAACCTCTCTGCCGCCCTCCAAGCGGTCAAATGATCCACTAAAGAATGTAGTTGGGATACAAGGACAGCCATAGACCCTCCAAGCCTAATCTACCCAGTGTACCTAAGCCCTCCAAGCTTCCTGCTCCAACGAGGTTACGTCAAACCTATTTCTTCTTTAGCTTCCCGGATCCCGCTACTAGTCCATAGCA
The DNA here is from genome assembly GCA_033629205.1 of Lithocarpus polystachyus. Taxonomy (NCBI): domain Eukaryota; kingdom Viridiplantae; phylum Streptophyta; class Magnoliopsida; order Fagales; family Fagaceae; genus Lithocarpus; species Lithocarpus polystachyus. The sequence goes on along the minus strand of CM066170.1, from coordinate 40,487,253 downwards.
TCAACCAATAAGAATTGGTTCCCTCCTAACTGCTTGCCAAAGCACCAAAGAGCCTACTCACTGATATGGGTATGGTGAGAAAAGGTTTTGGCTAAAGTACCTCTCAAGGATCTACAATGGAGAGGGTGAGAGTAGAGGAATTTGAAAAGTCACAAGGTAAAGATTATGGATGAGTCAATCTTGTTTTTCTCTAGGGTTCTCTCTCAAAATTCTCTCTGGAAGCTCTCTACATTTCGTGGGTATAAGGGGTATATATACTGGTGGGTGTTTGGAATGCGAAGAGACAGATTTTCCAAAACAGAGTTGGCTGGCGGCTTGACTGAGTTGCGAGTTCAAGCCGCGAACTAACTGAACGGCCAGACTAGAATTTTTGTCCTGTAGTGCAACAGCTAGCATAACGGTTCAGATTCTAGCGACTTTCTAGTCGCGAGCCACCCTCAAGATCTAGTCGCGAGTTATCCTCTGCACGCTTTACTCGTGTGTAACATCTGGCGACTTGCCAGTCATGAGACACCAGCGAGATCCAGTCGCGAGTCCCTATTTTGCTGCACAATCTTGAGCTTTTCTTCACACTCTCTCGCACACTACCCTTACATGATTCCCACCTAAATATAGGGTTTCTAAGTGCTGAAATACAAGCAAATTGGCACGGAATAAAGCCAACAAAATGGTTGATAACATTTAACATACACTATTATGCAGTGGAAATAAAATAGACACGGTGATTTGTTGACAAATGGGAAAAACCTCTATCAAGGAAAATATACCCCATCAGGTGAATTTCAGGTCACCACTCCCAAGAATCCACGAATCAACAATCAAGCGGTTACAAGAATGAGAAATCTTACCACTACTCTAGCCTATTCCAAAATACCAACCTATAGTTGAACCTTCACTCCAATACCCAATTGGACTTGATCTTGTTGTAGACTTCTTCACATGCACGGATCTCAGTACACGACTAACTCCAGCAACTTGATTGACTGTTGTTGGCTACAAAGTTCTTCACTTTAAAGCACATTGAAGATCATGAAGCACTTGGTTACAAAACCCTAAGACGCACAAAATGCTATAGCTTCTCATAAAGTATATGCGTTTTCTAATTGAATCTCTTTGTCACATTGATGACTTTAAAATAAGCCTTTTATATATTCTAGGGTTATAGAAAGAGAAACCTTAATCATCCAAGTCATCATGGGCTGAATTTCAGATCTAAGAATTATAAAATCATAATTCTCAATAGATCAAGCTTGAGTCAAGCTTCCTCATCAAACCTCGATAGATGTGCTGAGCCTAGTGTCGAGCTTTAATAAAATAGCTTTTCTTCATTTGTTTCTTGGATCAATCTTCATATCTTTAATGATACCACTTATAAAGTAAACTTCACACACTTGTTGATACAGTAAACCCAACTTAGATCTACTTAAATACAAGTAAAGTGTGTTTTGTCAAATGATAAGCTAATACAGCCAATACATTGAAAATATGACCCTAACACACTTAAAAGGGAACAAAATTGGTACCATGCAAGTGCAGAAATGTTACCAATGTCGAGATGGAAGGAAATGGCAACCAAATGGTGGTGATGATGAACACACACACACACACACACACACACACACACACACACACAGTGCTCCAAAAATGAAGAAGATTGGAAATGGAAAGCTTTATTTTCAGTTTTTACCTTCATCGACCCTCCCAATTTCCAAATCAAAAATTGAATTTCAACAGAGGGTTAACGTTGTTGGACTAACGGAAGTTAAAGTGTGTACTGTTTTAAGGTGACGTGGTAGGTAAGCTAAGTTAAGCTATTTTTGTTGATGTCTTCATTTTCTATTGGCTAACCTTGTAGTCCTGGATCACCTAAGAATTTCCCCATAAAAAGAGGCTTTTGTTAAATTTTTTATTATTATCCTCTCCAAACAAAATGTTTATTAATAAAGTACAAAAAATTCTAAGACTATAACCTATTTAATACTCATTCTCACAACTATCTTATGTATCATATATGGTTGCTTGTAATCGGAAGAGGGAAAAATAAGTGTAAAAAAATTGTTTATAAATAAAGGCATCTCCCCTTCAAATGTCATTTGGATAATGCTCATCATGTGGGTTAGTTACTTTCTTCTTATAATTTTTCTCCTACTTATTTGGAATTTTTTTTTTTTTTTTTTTTTTTTTTTTTTTTTTTGCATTTAGCATAATTTTAGAAACTTTTTTGTTAGTGAACACGTTTTTGAAACTATTTAGGTGAAAGTATGCAATAACTATCCTAGCATGTATGTAGAACCCTTAATACCAGATATTACAACTAAGTTGATTTTAACACTAAAATAATCACAAGTTAAAGTGTAAGTAACTTAGCAAAACTTCCAAATCACAATCTACACTACACAAGCATGGTAATATAGAAAGCTAAAGGAAATAGAGAGAGGAAGACAAGCAAACCACACATAACACCACAATTGTTATGAAAGTGGAAAACCCGAGCCCCGAGCGTAAAAACCTCTCCCTCAACCACCCATCAGAAATTTCCACTAGGTAAGATAGTTGCAACACATAAGGTATACAACCCTCCAAGTCCACTTTCCTACATATACTTAAGCCCTTCAAGCTCTAGCTAGCAACCAACTTCACCAAGCCCTTTCTCTTCCTAGCTTACAGAAAACCCTCCACTAAAGCTGCAATGGAATCACCACCAATGATGATTGGATTTAGACTATGACTTCTCAAGTTTCCTTTCTCATTCCCTCACTCACAAGTATGCATTTGTGGATGAGGAATGTGTTTACAAATTCTCTATTAATGGAATGAAAGAGATGGAAAAAGGAGATGAAGAACTTGGTTTTTCTCTATGAAAAAGCTTTCTCTTTTTATACAAAGGATTGGCTTTACACTCTTGGCAACCTTAGGGTTTTTAGGGTTTACTTATCTGAAGCCCCTTTCCACACTTCACAGTTTTCTATGTGTGTGTGTGTGTGTGTGTGTGTGTGTGTGTGTGTGTGTGTTGGCAGAAAAAACAGTGGTTGGCGTAGTTAGCAGAGTATAGAGATCATGCAACTCGTGACCTGTTCACTCCCTAAGGTCGCAAGATGGTTGCGAGGTGAATGTCTACACTCTTAGACAAACACCTACCACATGGACTTCACAAGTGATAGGCCAAAAACGTATTGACCCCTTGTGATGAATTAATTGATTAATTAGTCAAGTTTATTAATTAATCAAATTAACATGCAAACGCGTGGTAGCACAAAAAAATCACCAATTAAACTAAGTATGCAGCAAAAAATAAATGACACGGTGATTTGTTTACGAATGGGGAAAGCCAACACAGCAAAAACCCCACTGAGTGATTTTAAGGTCACCACTCTCGAGAATCCACTATTATCACAACAAGCAGTTACAAGTAAAGGAATCCCAATACCTTATACCAACCTACAATTGAACCCTTATCCCAATACCCAATTAGACTTATTCTGTAGTGACAATCTCTCCTTGTATTACACGACTCCCAACATGTGACTAACCAATTGTGCGGATCTCAGTACGCAACTTGATTTACCAACTAGAGAAGGTTGTTGGCTACAAAGTTCTTCAGTTCATCACACGGTGAAGATCCAGAAGATACTTGGTCACAAAACCCTACGGTGTACAAACACAACAACATCTTCACAAGAAAGATGAACTAGGGCAAATTCTGTCTCCGGTCACAATTTGCTTGAACAAACTTTGCTCAACACTTGTGCAATTTGCGTCCACTTTGATAGCCCTTAAAATAATCCTTTTATATGGCTAGGGTTATGAGAAAAGAAGGCCCAAAGACATATTCATGGATTGGAAGAAAACAGATCAGAAATTTTATTTTTCTTAAACCTTGACAGATAGCAGCTGTAGAGAAGCTGTCGAGCAACTGTCGAGCCACGGGGCTGGAACAGCTTCTTAAGCTTGATAGATGCTAGCTGTCGAGCTTTAATGACAGGCACTTCTTCAGCTTGTTTCTTGGACAGACTTGCATGGTTTTAACACTTGATCTTGAAACCTTGTTTCTTGAAGTATTAAAAACATCCTAGATCTATCCAAATACAAGTAAAGCACGCTTTGTCAAAGGATTAGCCAATTACATAAAATAATGACATATATTCCTAACAAGTGAAACACATATGTCCTAACAACAGGCAGCTTAGATTAGGTCGTGAGCTGGTCGCCTCCAAGTTGCAGGATCTCGAGTTGATGCAGCTTTCAGTCTTCAAAGAAAGGCTCAAGTACACTATCCCAAATTACACGAAAACCCAAAAAATAATACATCACCAATAAAATATATTACATATAAAGTTTTGTCACTGACTAAAGCCAACATAAAAACATGACTTCTCATTAGGAAACTAGCTTCTCGAGCCTTAGAGGCTCGAGTTCTATGGCAAACTCGAGTTTTAAAGACTTGAGTTCTATGTGCTGGCAATGTTGATGTGGAATTATACTCCACGTGGAATTCGAGCCTTAGAAACTCGAGTTCCATTAAGGTGCTGCCACTTCGTTCTTCTACTTTGTTCTTCTTTCTTCTGCCTTTATTCTTCTTTCTTCAGCTTTGTTCATCTTAAGCAACCATCAACACCCATGCCCTACCCACTGCTTCATTCTTCTCAAGTTACCATAAAAACCCATGTTCATAAGATCAAAGGCTAACAAGATCCCACGCGTAGAAGATCAAAGGCCGACAAGATTGAAGGCTGAGAAGATTGAAGGCTGGGGTTTCTAAGAAGATCGAAGGCAGTGGTTCTTGGTGTTTTTTTTAGAAGAACAAAGGTAGTGGCTGGGATGAAGAATGAAGGCGGAATGGCAGTGTCTGGGTGAAGAACGAAGGTAGTGGTTCCTGGGTTTCTAAAGAGAATGAAGGCAAGGGCTGGATGAGAGGTTTCACAAAAATGGAAAGTTTGGTAATACTGGTGTGAGGAAAGACTCGAGTTCCACCTAAATTTTTTATTCCATGTCAACTTAGAACTCGAGTCTCTAAGACTCGAGTTTTATCACTGAACTCGAGCCACTAAGGCTCAAGATGCTAGTTTGCTAATTGTAAGGTTGAATTTATTCAATCATTTTGTTGGCTTTATTCCGTGCCAAATTTTCTTGTAACTCAGCATTTAGAAACCCTGTATTTAGGTGGGAATCATGTAAGGGTAGTGTGTGAGAGAGTGTGAAGAAAAGCTTAAGAGTGTGCACTCAAGAAGAGCCTCACAACTAGATCTCGTAACTAGCTCACGACTGGCGAATCGTCAAAAGGTGGCACACGTGAGAAGCATGCAGGGGGAGTTGAAGGGTCACGCCAGCTATTGCACTACAGGACAAAACTTTGAGTTTGGCTAGGCAGTTAGCTCGCGACTCAAACTCGCGACTCGTTCCAATCGCGAGGTCGAGTCGCTAGAATACCCTGTTTAAATTGACTTTTTGCATTCCTCATACACCCTACTATATATACCCCTTATACCCACGAAAAGTAGAGAGCTTCTAGAGAGAATTTTGAGAGAGAAAAACAAGGTTGACTCATCCACAATCTTCATCCTTGATTCTCCAAATTCCTCTACTCTCACCCTCTCCATTGACATATCCTTGAGAGGAACATTTAGCCAAATCCTTATCTCACCATACCCATATCAGTGAGGAGGTATTTTGGTGCTTGGGAAGCAGTTCAGAAGGGACCAATTCATTTTGGTTTATGCAATAGGAGATTGCAGGATCCTGTAAGCTAGAGAAGACAAAGTTTGGCGTAACCATGTTGGGGCAAGAAGCTTGGAGGGCTTAGGTGCACTGGGTAGATTAGGCTTGAAGGGTCTTCTGCTATTCATGTATCCCAACTTCATTCTCTAGTGGATTATTGACCGCGCAAAAGGTGACGGAGAGGTTTTTCGCCGAGTGCTTCGGTTTCCTCTTCGATAACACATCACCGTGTTATCTTTGTGTTTGCATCATTCTTCCCTTACTCTTTACCTTTTAATTACTGTTGTAATTGTGATTAAGTATGGTTTAGAGTGTTTTACCAATTTGGGTTTAGCTTATATTCATATTCTGCACATATATTGTTTGATTATAAACTTGTGTTGGTAATTTGTAAATTAGGGATCTAAACGTTCATAGGTGTTTCACACCCATTTGAACTTTCATTTGGTATCAGAGCAGGTGCACTTGCTGTGGTTTAATTACCCTAGTGCGTCCTTGACCCCGTTTGAGATGGATCGATCTCAATCTTTGAATGCTCTTCCATATTTTGATGGAAGCAACTATGCATTTTGGAAAGTCCACATAAGGGCATTCCTATGTTCAATTGATGAGACTGTTTAGGATGCTGTAGATATAGGGTAGACTAGGCTAGAGGCTGCCAAATCTACATGGGATAAGGCAGCCCTCGTGACAGCTAATGCAAATAGCAAGGCACTAAATGCTATTTTCTGTGGTGTTTCTCTAGATGAGTTTTACAAGATTTCTCATGTTACAATTACCAAGGAAGCATGGCAAATCTTGGAGACAACTTATGAAGGCACAAGAAGGTGAAGGACACCAAGTTGCAGATGCTTAGCACACGCTTCGAAGAGTTGAAGTTAAGCGAAGACTAGTCATTCGACTCATTTATGGCAATCTGAATGAGGTGGTTATTGGGAAGTTCAACTTGGGTGAAAAGATGGAGGACTCAAAGATAGTGAGGAAGATCCTTCAATCATTGCCGAAAAGGTTCCGTGCAAAGGTTACTACAATTGAAAAGAGCAAGAACCTTAATAATATCAAAGTTCAAGAACTAAGTGGCTCACTTCAAACATATGAGCTGTCTCTACCTTCACAAAGGAAGAGCAAATCCCTTGCTCTAAAGACAATCAATGAGAGAATAGAAGCTCATGACTCATCGGATAAGGATGAGGTCGAAAAAGATGTCGCGTATCTTGTGAAGAACTTTCGAAAGTTCTTAAAGTTCAAAAAGAATGGAAAGTTTGCTGAGAAAGGAAAATTCCCAAATTCTTGGAAGGAGAAAAAGATTTCAAGAAGAAAGGTGGGAAGGATTCCCATTCTTCTCAAGCAATCACATGCTATGAATGCAACGATCATGGACATCTCAAGAAGGAGTGTCTGAACTATTTGAGAGGGAAGGGTAAAGTGTATGCCACTACTCTTAGTGACACCGACTCCTCTAATTTAGATTTAGATGAAAGCTGTGATGAAGAGGGAAACTTCTCTACATTCATGACCATTACTCCCGTGGAATCTTCGAATGATTTAAGTATGCTAGTGGAAGAGCTTGGTGAGCACACTAAATTGGAGTCAATAGGGATAGTAGAGGAATCCAATGATGAGGAAGATGAAAGAACAGTGGGACTGCAAGAGACCTACAATTCACTCCTTGAGAAGATTGGTGAATATGCAAAAGTGGCTAAAGCAGCCATTAAGAAGATGAAGAGAGCAAAGCAAGACTACAAAAGCCGTTTAGTCCGATACAAGGAGACTAAGTGTGAAGTTGAGACGCTGAACGAAGAGCTGACTGAAGCCTACTCAAAAATAAAATTTCTTGAGCTTGAGATAATTCAAGCTAATGCTAAAGTAGAGTGGGTTTCCTTCAAGAAGCTTGATGAAGTGCTTGCTCATCAAAAATCTTTCTCCAACAAAAGGAGATTGGGATACACCGGTGAAAGCAGTTCAAAGGCCAAAGTGTCCAAGGATTTGAAGTTTGTGAAAGCAAAGGAACCAATGGTGGAAATCACCACTGTTGGGAAAGTGAAGGTGGAAAAGAATCGAAATGTGACTGACCAATGGTTTTTGACTAAGCCTCATAACCAATCAGTGGCCAAACCTAAAGGTAATGGGAAATCACTCCCAAAGTCACAAAGAGGTCCAGGAACTCAACATTTCTACCATCACTGTGGAATTCAAGGACACACCAGACCAAATTGTCATAAACTTTGGGCATTGAAGAATGGCAACTATCAAAGGCCAAGTGGACAAAGAAAGGATAAAGGGAACTCCAAGCAATTGAAAGGGGCAGAAGCTGTGTCTAACATTGGGGATGTGATGAAGATGATTGATGCATTCACCACCGGTTTAACAAGATTCAACAAAAGGTTTGCAAGCCAAAACAATCGTACCCAATCCTCTAGGGATATCACCCCAAATGCACATGCCATGTGGGTGAAGAGGGGTACTCATGCATAAGCATTACAACATGTCCATGCATTAACACTTCCTATGTTTTGTGACATTGATTGGTTGTGTGTTTTGTGTTATCTCTCCAGCAAATGTTGAAAATTTTTGTTTGCCTGTTTGTATTGCTTTGAATGTCTTTACATATTTTTTGGTCAATCTTTACTTGCATTTGTGTCAAAAATCCAAAAACACAAAAAAGTAGAAAATCCAAAAAAGTTTGCTCAACATTGTTGAGTATTGTCACAAGCATGTTTTGCCTTGTACCGTTGTACTAATGGCTTTGTGCATTTACGAGCATAGCTTGTTCTTTATGCACTCATATCATTGTGGGAATATGTTGGGGTTTATGCCCTAAAATCCAATTTATTGACATGTCATAAATAATTAAATTGTTTAATTATATGAAACTATCTATAAATGAACTAATGGGATATTATCTTAGTCCATGAGATGTATCGTATGTGATTTATGTGAAAAGTCACAGAAGATATAAATCACAAGTTCTTTGTAAACTCAGAATTTTAGTTTGTAGTTGATGATGAAATTGGGCATTTCATCTGCAAAAACTATAACATATCAACTAAGATGATTTGTCTTGATCATGGAAGTGGAGACTTCTAGTTGATATGTTGATATGTTTTAAGAGTTAAGACATATTGAACTGGACCGCTGTGAGATTTATTATTCTCCTAACTACTGTCAAATGAATAATAAATTTCACGACTTCTATTTACATCAACTCTAAATCTTGAGAGAATAATGGACCTGATCATGAGATGTAGGTTGCTTTAATATATCAGGAGTGAGATCTAAAGTTACGGTCAAAACCTCAGTATGTTGGGCAACCGCATTTAGTGTTGATGGAACATATATTCTCAAGATGGAATTCATAATCTCTTAACGGGGATATAAAATATTCCCTTGAAATAAGTTTAATGGGCTTGATTATTCAGAGTGTTGGTCCCAACCACTTTAGTAAGGAGTTACTAAAGTATATATTTATGGAATTGGATTTCATAAATATATAATGAATAACGTAAAGGATTAAACCGGGTACTCAAGGATTAAGATGTAATAATCTTCAAAGTGGCAGTCTATATTTATGACTTCGTATTACTACGAATATTTTAATGAAGGAGTTGCATGTATAATAAAGTCTTGGGATATAATTTATTAATAAGGCCTAGAGTGCAATTATATTCATATAGTAGTATTGAATATAATTAATGGTAACTTTGGACTTGTCAAGAGTTGACAGAAAAGCCCAAGGCCCATTGGAGCTAGAGTCTTATTTGTTCCCTTTTGGTCCCACTTCAAGCCACACAACTTAAGCCTAATTGGAATGGCCCAAAAGGCTAGTCCAATTAAATAATCAGTTATATTTAAGGAGAGAAACATACAAAATTTCATAAGTCTTTTCATAAGTGTTTTTCATTAAGATTACACAAAGAATGAAATGGTTTGTATGTGAGTGTTGGACACTCCCTTATTCTCTCCTTAGAAACTGATTGAGAGACCACACTTCTTGGGCATTAAGTGAAATAAAAGTGAAGATTAAAAGTCTTCCCAAGAACTTCTGATCTTTGGTTTTGAATTTCACCGCACCAAGGTACGCTTTCTTGTTCTTAAATTCTGAAACTTACATAGTTTATGTTATCAATTGCGAATGAAGTAGATCCGTTAATTTTCCGCTGCGTATGTTTTGTATGTGATACAAACATGTATTTTCCCAACAAATGGTATCAGAGTGGTCTTCATTTCAAATCTGTATAACATGTTTTGTAAGTTTTGGAATTAAAGATAATAGTTTCATGATGTTAGAAGATTATATTTGCATTTAATTTTCTCCATGGTTGTTGAAACTATGATTTGATAAAAACTGATATTGATGTTATGATGTTGTTTAAATGTTGAATTTAAGTATGTTAAATTGATCTTTAAGGCTATAGCATCAATAGAATTCAGTTTTGATATCAATTTCCATCTGTTATGTTCACATGGTGGTTGTTTGTTTATGAAAAACCATTGAAAACTGTTAATATCTGAACTTGAAAAACTGAAACACGAGTTTTTCGCAAGTAAGCTTACCCGCTAAACTACCCGCGAGAAATGCCACTGAAGCACAAAAATTTTCGCGAGAAGCGTTCAGTCGCGAGATACCCACGAGACACTCGCGAGGCAGTAGCGAAAGTCACGAGGTACCCGCGAGTCAATAGCGATAGTTTCTGTATGAAATTTTCTGTGTTTTCAATTTTTTGCTTAACACGATTTCGCGGGTAGTGCTTAGTCGCGACATACCCGCGAAAAATGGGAATTCAGAGTTTTATTTTCTAAGTGTTTTTCATGTATAAAAGTAAGGTTATGTGATTGACTTTATAGTTCTTAAAAGTTAAGGACTTTTATTAATCATTATCTAACTAAAAGACCTAATGAGATCAAAGATGTTAGTTAAATAGAACTCTTAGTCTTTAATAGTTTGAGACTTGTCTTTTAAAAAACATTCTATTAAGATTAGAATTGTTATATGATTGAAAGTCCTTAATTTATTTTAATTAGAAGTTTTAATGAGATTAAAGCTTAATTAAAAGGTATATAGTTTCTCATGAGATTGAAATTCTTAATCAAATAAGTTATGGATAGAGTTCTATATAACTAATTTTTGATTCATTAGTGTTTAAGGAATCCTAAATTTTTTAGAACTTCTATTTTAGTTAGTGATTCTAATAAGATTAGAGTCTCCAACAAGTGCAAGGTTATTAGTTGTGATAGGATCATAATTATTGAAGAAAAACTCAAATAATGAGTGGGAGTACCGAAATAACCCCTTTTGTTAAGTTTATTGTAATTTGAATAGATAACTTGTCTTGACTTCGAGTCTTGCATTCCAAGCGGAGGGTATTTACTTCACGGATTACAAGGTTAAACTTCTTTGTGATTGGGCGAATGTTCGTTACTCTATTGTGACGTGACTTAGTTACATCACATTGAATTTAAACAATTAAACACATTTGATGTGTAGGGTTAAAATTGTGATTAGATCACAATGATTTCATGACAATCCACTTGTTTTAAAATTTCTAGTAAGAGAGAGATTCAAGGGTTGATTCTCACGGCCTCTATTGCCGGTTTATAGTAGTGTGACTAGGTACCTCGCCTTGGCGTATATGCCTTGCTCCCTTCAGAGGGTGTTTAACTCATGGTACTACAAGATTAAACTTCTTAATGATAGATGAAATGTGTTTTTACATTGAGAATGACCACGCTTCCATGCAGTTACTCAGTGACTCACATAAAGTCTAGGCAATGGTATACACTAGACTAAGTTTAATGTTAACCGCCCTTCGGAGCTATGTCATTATTACTTAGAGGCTGAAGAAAAAGCGACAAATTATTTTTATTTGATAAGAGTTACCATGATAGCATTAATAATGAGAAAATTTCTCACCTGATTATAGTGATTGGTATGACCTCGCTTCCGAGGAATATTAATTACGGGATTAGGTTGTCATTGCACCTAGTATAGTATTTTTTGGGTTTCATACTATATGGTTATGGATGCAACATATAATGTCCCTATAATTATGTTCATAGTCTCAAAATAAAGTTGTCATAAATTTTGTTCTCTAGCTACTATTTTAATTGAATCACATTAACTAAGAAATAATTTTGGACATGGTGCTTAAAGGAGCTGAAGTACATAAATATATTTTGATTCAGCATTGTCATAATTTCCTATGCATGATGCATTGATGGAAGATAGCTTATGACTTGATCATAGTCTCCATTAAAATGCTAAAATGTTACATTGGCTTCTATCTCAAGTGTGATACAGCATGAGATGCAAGAGTTAGTACTACATTTAGACTTTAGGTTAAGTCTAAATGAGATGTTTGGTTGAATCATATTGAGTGCTAAGAAAAGCTTAAAGAGTTCCAACTCTATATCATTTTATGAAAATGTTTTAATTTTATTAATTAATTGGAATTCTTGGATGTAGAGATTAAGTGTTAATCTTATATGGATATGATCCACAAGTCCTTGTTAGAATCATTTGATCAATTCAGATTGTTTTCAAAATAAATTATTTTTATGATATCTGAATTGATGAGTGAATTCTACGCAACGGAAGTTATCCTAAAAGTTAAGGCTAGGATCAATATGATTTAATTCAAATTCTTAGCCTGAATCGAAAGGTAAGGGTGATAAGGAGATGAATTATGATACCAAATAGTTGGACAGACAAATTGTCCTAGTAGTTGCCAAAAGGAAATTAGATTCAAAAGCATGACCAAAAGGAAAGTATTTCTATTTTGGTAAAGCTAAGCATTGTCCATGATTATTTTCTAGATGGAAATTTACATGTTTTGCTTTTTAAAGAGAAAGTTTCCATCCTTTGTTATTGTATGTATTTGGCACTTATGCCTAGATTTTATTAATCTAAATGATATGGCCTTTAGAACCATTATTTTGTTATATTCCCGGTCTATGAATTCTATTTAGAGGATAATAAGATCTAGGGTCCTTTATTGTAAAGGAATAAAATTCCACTGACTTCTTTAAGTTAGTACATACATGAAGGATGAATAAGACTCTTTTAGAAATAGTAAAGCACATGATAAGTATTTCCATTTGCTTATTTCCTTTGGAGATATACTCTAATAGTTACTATACATTTTCTAAGGTTGATTTCAAAAGTCTGTTCCTAAGACATTTCTCAAATCGTGGATTGGGTGAAAACCTAGTATATGATACTTCCATTTTTGGAAATATCCAGCACTTGTGCTAGATAGGAAGTCTGACAAATTGAAATCAAAAGGTAGAAAAATGTGTGTTTATGATGGGTATCCAAAAGGAATTGCAAAAGATTATTTTGGTAGTCATAAAGAAAACAAGATGTTTGTAAAGTACTATTTCAAAGTTCTTGATGATGACTATGTGAATAATCTTAAGGCTAAACGCATATTTTTTTAGAAGAAAAATGTCATAATTTGTTGAAAGATAACTATAAAATACATTTAGAAATGAGATGGTTGTATTAGATACACCACAAGGCATTATTCTAGATATATAGCTAGTACACCAGTACAATGTCGTAGTGGGAGGATTATCAATTATCAAATAAATTCATACTTTTGGGATAAACTTTTGAAGTCATTTCACAATGATATGAATTTGATCCTCGATCCTACGTAAAGGCATAGATGATATGAATATGGATTACTAGATCAAGGTTATGTGAATAGAATTGGATTCTATTTGAAGTCTAGAACTTGTAGAGGCGCCTAATGGCATTGGGCATATTGTTTTCAAATAGGTCTACAAGTAAATGAGATTGATAGATTTGAAAGTGCAAACCTTTAAAGTCAAGACTAATGGCGAAAAGATTTATCCAGATAGAAATAGTTCGATTATGAAAAGATTTTTTCATCAATAGTCAAGTTTGACTCTATCTAGATTCTCTTATCCATTATATTTCATTTGGATGAAATATGGCAATGGATATCAAGAAAGCTTCTTTTAGTAGCACTCTTGAGGAAGACATCTATATGATGTAACTCGACTTGTACATAGCAAAGAAACAGTAGTGTTTAGTATGCAAGTTGCTTAAATTCCATTTATGGACTAAAGCAAGCATCTGAATCATAAAATATCATCATTGATCAAGCAATCAATTTTTTTGATTTTGATCAAGTATTAAAAGGCCTTATGTGTGTGAAAGTTATATAGAATAATAAATTTCTTAATGTATGTTGATAACATTCCAATCATTTAGAATGATGTAAAGATATTGTCATCAATAGAGTTTTTGTTGTCTAATCTAGTTTGATATAAAGTACTTGGGAAAGACTAGTCATATCCTAAGAATTTAAACTTTGTTACAATTCAGAAATTAGGAAATTTAGTCTATCTCAAACTGCTTAAATAGATTAGATTCTAGCCATGTATAGCATGTAATACTTCCAGAAAGGATTCTTTCCTTTTAAATTTGAAGTTCCTTTAAATAAGACTATAATCCTAAGACATATAAAAGGAAGAGCATATTAAGATGGTTCCTAATACCATATCAGTAGGAAGTCTTTATGCTATGATATATATTAGGCTAAATATCTATTTTGTGGTGGGCATGGTAAACAAATATCAATTGAATCAAAGATCACTTAATTTAGTGGGAGTAAAGCATATACTCATATATTTTAGGAGAATGAGGGATTATATGCTTGTCCACAAAAGTGAGGTTTTGATTGTTACAGGATGTACAAATGCTGACTTATAATTTGATTTTGATTCATGTAATTGGACTTCAAGATATGTGTTCATCTTAGGTGGTGAAGATACACATTATGTATAAGTATCATCTCATTAGAGAGATATGAGTACATGAGATGTAGTAGTAGAAAAGATAATTTATGCAATAAATCTGACTGAAGCTTGTTTCCAAACCTTGCCTTAGAGTGACTATGAATTACTCTATAGGGAGATAAGTGTCGGATATATGGTAAATTGTCTTTGAGGGCAAATGGGAGATTGTTGGGGTTTATGCCTTAAAATCCAATTTATTGGCATGTCATAAATAATTAAATTGTTTAATTATATGAGACTATCTATAAATGAACTAATGGGACATTATCTTAGTCCATGAGATGCATCGTATGTGATTTATGTGAAAAGTTACAGAAGATATAAATCACAAGTTCTTTGTAAACTCAGAATTTTAGTTCGTAGTCGATAATGAAATTGGGCATTTCATCTGCAAAGACTATAATATATCAACTAAAATGATTTGTCTTGATCATGGAAGTAGAGACTTCTAGTTGATATGTTGATATGTTTTAAGAGTTAAGACATATTGAACTGGACCGCTGTGAGATTTATTATTCTCCAAATGACTGTCAAATGAATAATAAATCTTACGACTTCTATTTACATCAACTCTAAATCCTGAGAGAATAATGGACCTGAGTATGAGATGTAAGTTGCTTTGATATATTAGGAGTGAGATCTATAAGTTACGATCAAAACCTCAGTATGTTTGGCAGCCGCATTTAGTGTTGATGGAACATATATTCTCAAGATGGAATTCATAACCTCTTAACGGAGATATAAAATATTCCCTTGAAATAAGCTTAATGGGTTTGGTTATTCAGAATGTTGGGTCCAACCACTTTAGTAAGGAGTTACTAAAATATATATTTATGGAATTGGATTTCATAAATATATGATGAATAACGTAAAAGATTAAACCGGGTACTCAAGGATTAAGATGTAGTAATCTTCAAAGTGGTAGTCTACATTCATGACTTCGTATTACTACGAATGTTTTAATGAAGGGGTTACGTGTATAATAAAGTCTTGGGATATAATTTATTAAAAAGACCTAGAGTGCAATTATATTCAAATAGTGGTATTGAATATAATTAATGGTAACTTTAGACTTGTCAAGAGTTGACAGAAAAGTCCAAGGCCCATTGGAGCTAGAGTCTTATTTGTTCCCTTTTGGTCCCACTCCAAGCCACACAACTTGAGCCCAATTGGAATGGCCCAAAAGGCTAGTCCAATTAGATAATCAGTTATTTTTAAGGAGAGAAACGTACAGAATTTCATAAGTCCTTTCATAAGTGTTTTTCATTAAGATTACACAAGGAATGAAATGGTTTGTATGTGAGTGTTGGACATTCCCTTATTCTCTCCTTCGAAACTGATTGAGAGACCACACTTCTTGGGCATTAAGTGGAATTGGAGTGAAGATTAAAAATATTCCCAAGAACTTCTGATCTTTAGTTTTGAATTTCACCGCACCAAGATACGCTTTCTTGTTCTTAAATTTTGAAACTTACATAGTTCATGTTATCAATTGCGAATGAAGTAGATCCGTTAATTTTCCACTGCGTATGTTTTGTATGTGATACAAACATGTATTTTCCCAACAGAAAACTCTTGACATCTATGTGACTATTGTAAATAGATCTTCAAACTTATCATGAATGATTAGTCAATGTTTTTGTTGATCTTGAAACTTGCATAGACTTGTGCCTGTATATCTTTCCATTGTTTTATTTTTATTTTTATTTTTTATTTTTTGCTCAAAGAGCTTAACAAATGTAAATCTCAAAATGAAAAGAGATAATTGTTAGAAGTTTAGACCCCTTAAACCCAAACAGATTAACCTAGAATATTAGCCAAGTGATTAACTTAGGTAAATCAAACAAATCTAGGTTAACACAAATATATCATATCATGCAAAAGTGCGGAATAATAAAGAACACATGATATGATGACCCAGGAAAACCAAAATGGTAAAAAACCTAGGGAGGATTTAACCTAGCTATCCTCAAGGTAAAACGAATTCACTATGAAAGAATTGAAGTTTACACAATAGAGACTTAGACCACTAACATCCTATTGCTACCTGTCTGTAGGAAACTTACTACCACGACCACGTGACAGCTCCGAGACCACGGACTCCTTCTTTCCTTGAATTCTCAGGAAAGCACAAGCACACCTACTTGTATATCTTGAAGCTCTTTGTTCTGTAACTGTATGATTAACCAATCTCTTGACATGAATCTAGAGTTTGGAAACCCTAAGTGTATGTGAAGGTAATCACCTCTAGATCTAACAATTAGATTCACAAACATAGCATTCAAAACTCTAAAAACGTGGCTAGAGTTTTCCCTTATATACCTAGGGCAAAACATAAAACCCTACACATTAAATGGGCTATGGCTAAGTTGGAAAATTCTGCAGAAAAACGATCTACACGACTTTTGATTGATCGAGTCTAATTTTCGATCGATCGAGCCTGACAGATCTACACAGTGAATTTCACAGTAACTCAATTCCAACTTTACATAATAAGACATACTTTGAGCAAGTCTAAAACAAGACTAAAGATTGTTTTGATCATGGTTTGCCAATATTACAAATTGAAGTTCTAATACATTAATTCCTAATTCCTTAGAACCTAACAATAATGAGCTGCAAATGCCGTCACATAATGAGCGACTTTTATGAAAATGTATGTGCCCAAAAGCCAAAGGCTTGTTCATCAAATTGAAATATCAAAAATTTCTAGCATCGACTCAAAAAGAGATGTAAAGATCAAATGTTATGAATTGTAAAGAAGCCAAATGAAAGCTTCAAAGATATGTTATCAAGTTTTGTGGGAGGTCATATAGGCATATTTCCATAATTGAGATAAGTCACTTTTCCTAGTGCTAATTGTGTATGTCTTGGTTGAATTGATCATTGAAGCTCCATATTAGACTAAGGACTATCTCATCTTTGGTACCCACACACATCACACGTGTTTATATTCAATGAATACCTTATTCATTTGTATGATTGTACTTAATTAAATATGTTGTACATGCTCAATTATATGTTGATCAAACACAAAAAGATTTTTGAGTATTTTAATTGTTTTTGGAAAGTGTTTTTAGTTTTAAAAATTTTCAAAAATCTCAAAATTTGTTCAACCTTATTATGGCGACTTAGCCTTGCGGGTCAAGCAAGTCGCGAGCCCCAGTCGCGAGCCCCAGTCGCGAGCTTACTTAAAAGCTCCTGGTGGTTCTCTGGCAGGTCAAAGTCCCAGTTGCAAAAACACTTAAACAAATTCCAAAAATCAGGGTTTGGCGACTGGTTCACGAGTGGAAGCTCCAGTCACGAGGTTTACTCAGAATGATTCGCGACTCCCTTTGCGACTTTCTCACGAGTGGAACTTCCAGTTGCGAAAAACACTTAGACAAATTTTTCCAATTTTGTCATACAGGTTTTTGGCAACTTGCACTGGCAACTCGTTCACGACTCATTCCAATCACGAAAAATGCGTGTTTTACGCTTTGAGGGTTATTTTCAAGGAAGTTTTCAAAAACTTTTCAGTTTTCCCTCGTATCTTATAACTGTTCATTGTCTCCCTCTTCCAAACTCACCGTGTTCACTCTCAAAAATGCCATTTTTCTTCATCATCTCTTCACCAATCTTCAAGAAAAGGTATGGGTTTTGTTATTTTCATTATGTATTTTCAGTTCCTAGCCTTTATTATCTTGGATTTTGAGTTTTCGTTGAGTTTTTGAAAAACTTGATGTTCGAATATGGTTTGGGTATATTTTTTATTGAGTTTGTTGAATGGTTTTTGTTAGTTTTTGGGTGTTTGATATATTACATGATTCTTATGTTTGTATCTCATTGTTGAGGTTTATTTCGTGTTTGTGTTGTGGTGTGCATTTCATACCCATGGGTAAATGCCTCATTGACATCGTCTTGTAAATTTGAGGTCTTCATGGAAGTCAACATTTGTAGGGATCTCATGGATTACAATGATTGTAAAATGTATCTTAGGATATGTGTTTTGCTTTATGCCCTAGGTTTTACATGGTGTTACTTGGACACACACACTCTTTGATATGTTTGAGGAATTATTACCTAAACTCTATTGTGCCTTGATGCCATGTGCTATCTCCTGTCCTGATACTATTAAACTATGCTTTGGTTTAATCTTTGGTCTTATCCTTAGTCCATTTTATTGCTCCTAACTTGTTACTAATCTTTGGTGTTTCCATCTGTTATGCTTTGTGTTGTGGTCTTTGCTGCTATGTTTTTACAGATGACTCCAAAGAAGAAGACTACGGCACAACATGCTGACAAAAGGAAGAAAATGGATAATACTCGGTTCCGCTCGATCCAACACTTTGAAAGATACAATCAGTTCTACGAAAAGGCTCCAATCATCCCAGAGCGCTTTGTGGACTTGACATATTTGAAGGAATACTTTATTCTAGGTTGTTTTCAAGATAAAGGTTGGGACAAGCTTCTTAGTGATCTCCCTGTGGTGTGTGAACCCTTGATTCGAAAGCTCTATGCCAATGCCATTTTGAGAGAGGATGAAATCAACTGTTGGATTAGGGGCCATGAGTTCACCCTTGACGTTGAGGATATTGATGATGTTCTTGGCTTTGAGGATATAGAGCATGATTTCACGCACTTCAAGGACAGAATGCTCTTCATTGAAACAGTTCAATCCCATATCAGTGGTGTTCGAGAAGGCAAATGTCTCAACACAACAACTTTTCCAATAGATCTGCGATGTCTTACATGCATCATGATGTTCAACTTGTGACCAGTGAAGAAGATGACCACTATCAATAATGCTAGAGCCATTTTTCTCATGGAGCTTCGGGAGAATACCTATATCGACATTAGCGCTCATGCCTACTCCATTATTGTTGATGAAACAAGGACAACTTCAAGGGCAAAACTAATTTTCCCTAGTCTACTCATGAGACTCTTTTGAGCAAAAGGTGTGGAAATTCCCCAAGACATCAGTCTCATGTCTACTCATCTAGCTATCAATGCTCTAACAATTGCATGAATCAAAGCTAATCTTCCGGGCGATGAAGAGGAGGGTGATTAAACATAAGAAGAACCTATGGATACCGAGATAGAAGCCAAAGGACAACCCTCAAGCTCACAACACCGTGGTAAAAGAAGCCGAGCGTCATCATTTTCTGTTGTACCTCCAGATGCATTTCAAATCATCCTTGAGAGGATTGATGGGTTGAGAGATGTCCAAAATGAGCAATCTGACAGGCTGACTAATATCCAAGAACAGCTGAATTTGCTTTCAGCAAAATTTGACAGCTTCACTACACAGTAGTAGCCCTTTGGCCATTCCGGTCAAAAAGGGGGAGATATGGAATAGGAGTAGTTCTTGTGGGGGAGCACCATTTTGAGGGGGAGAAACTTTAAGCACTTCCTTATTTAGTTTTTGTTGTTTGGCTTTAGTTTAAACTCTATTACTCCTGTACTTGGTTTACTATGGTGTGTGAATGCTTAGTTATTAAAAATAGTACTTTAATTTGTTTGTACCTTAGCTTTGTAGCTCAGTACTTTTAGTAAATGTTATGCATTTCTTTTATTACATCACTCTTATGCCCTTGTTGGATTTTATATCCTTGAAACAATTACCTTGAGTTTTTGTATTGATTAAGTGTTAACATGCAAATGATACTTTGCATTGAGCTTATTAGCTTGCATGTTTGGATGTTCATTCCTTGTGTGAATAATCATTGTAGTCACTATTTATAGTGATTGTTCGTTTTTGGTCAAGCCATGCTTTATTGTTTCATTTTTTTTGCTTGATCGCATTGTGCTTGCTCCATATGCATTTCAAGACTTCTACTTACAATGATCGTCTTGTGTTGATTGTTTTCAGGAGAAACTTGTTTGTATGGTTCAAGAGCTTCATAGATTCTAGAGTTAGGTGTAAGTGAGTTTTGTTCAACTATTTCTAACTCACATGTTAAGTCTAGAGTTTGTTTTAGGGTTTTGTCACGGAAAAGCCAAAGGGGAAGATTGTAAGGTTGAATTTATTCAATCATTTTGTTGGCTTTATTCCGTGCCAAATTTTCTTGTAATTCAACATTTAGAAGCCCTGTATTTAGGTGGGAATCATGTAAGGGTAATGTGTGAAAGAGTGTGAAGAGTGTGCACTCAAGAAGAGCCTCACGACTAGATCTCGTAACTGGCTCACGACTGGTGAGTCGCCAAAATGTGGCACACGTGTGAAGCATGCAAGGGGAGCTGAAGGGTCACGCCAATTGTTGCACTACAGGACAAAACTTCTAGTCTGGTCAGGCAGTTAGCTCGCAACTCGTTCTAGTCGTGAGGTCGAGTCGCTAGAATGCCCTGTTTATTGCAAAATGACTTTTCGCATTCCTCATACACCCTACTATAAATACCCCTTATACCCACAAAATGTAAAGAGCTTTCAAAGAGAATTTTGAGAGAGAAACCCTAGAGAAAAACAAGATTGACTCATCCATAATCTTCATCCTTGATTCTCCAAATTTATTTACTCTCACCCTCTCCATTAACATATCCTTAAGAAGTACATTTAGCCAAATCCTTATCTCACCATACCCATATCAGTGAAAATGTATTTTGGTGCATGGGAAGCAGTTCAGAAGGGACCAATTCATTTTAGTTTATGCAATGGGAGATTGCGGGATCCGGTAAACTAGAGAAGACAAGGTTTGGCATAAACCTGTTGGAGCTGTTGGATAAATACATGTTTGTATCGCATACAAAACATATGAAGTAGAAAAATTAATGGATCTACTTCATTCCCAATTGATAACATGCACTATGTAAATTTTAGAATATAGAATCAAGAGAGTGTACCTTGGTGTAGTGAATTTCAAAACAAAGATCAAAAGTTCTTGGGAACACTTTTAATCTTCACTCCAATTCCACTAACGCCCAAGAAGTGTGGTCTCTCAATCAATTATATGTGTTTGTTCAAGAGAGAATGAGAGAGTGTCCAACACTCACATACACACCATTTCATGTTCTTCCAAAATTCTGTATGTTTTTCTCCTTATAACTGATTATCTAATTGGGCTAGCCTTTTGGCCCTTTCCAATTGAGCTCTAGTATGTGGTTTGGAGTGAGACCAAAAGGGAACAAATAAGACACTATCTCTAATTGGCCTTGGGCTTTTCTGTCAACTCTTGACAAGTCCAAAGTTGTCATTAATTATATTTAATACCGCTATGTAAATATAATTGCACTTTAGGCCTTATTAATAAATTACATCCCAAGACTTTATTATACATGCAACCCCTTCATAAAATATTCGTAGTAATACAAAGTCATAAATGTAGACTGTCACTTTGTAAATTACTACATCTTAATCCTTGAGTACCCGGTTTAATCCTTTAAAGTTATTCATCATATATTTATGAAATTGAATTTCATAAATATATACTTTACTAATTTCTTACCAAAGTGGTTAGGCCTAACTCTCTAAATAACTGAACCCATTAAACTTATTTTAAGGGAATATTTTGTATCTCCATTAAGAAACTATGAATTTCATCTTGAGAATATATGTTCCATCAACACTAAATGTAACTGCCCAACATTTGGAGGTTTTGACCGTTACTTTAGATCTCACTACTGATATATCAAAGCAACCTACACTTTATGATCAAGTCTATTATTCTCTCAGGATTAAGAGTTCATGCAAATAGAAGTCGTGAGATTTATTATTCATTTGACAGTCATTAGGAGAATAATATATCTTACAGTGGTCCAGTTTAATATATCTTAACTCTTAAAACATATCAACACATCAACTAGAAGTCTCTACTTCCATGATCAAGACAAATCATCTTAGTTGATATGTTATAGTCTTCGCAGATGAAATGTCCAATTTCATCACCGACTACGAACTAAAATTCTGAGTTTACAAAGAACTTGTGACTTATATCTTCTGTGACTTATATCTTCTGTGACTAAATCACATACTATGCATCTCATGGACCATATGATAATGTCCAAATATTCATGTTACCATTATTTTAGATAATAATAAAACAACTTTATTAATTAGAATATTAAGTGATACATAATGTCATACATAATATCATACATAACATAATACAATAGGATTTAAGAGCACTAATCCTAACAGGAGCAAGAAGCTTGGAGGGCTTAGGTGCACTAGGTAGATTAGGCTTGGAGGGTCTTCTGCTATTCATGTGTCCCAACTTCATTCTCTAGTGTATTATTGACCGCTTAGAGGACAGCGAAGAGGTTTCTCACCAAGTGCTTAAATTTCCTCTTTGATAACACATCGCCGTGTTATCTTTGTGTTTACATCCTTCTTTCCTTACTCTTTACCTTTTAATTACTGTTGTGATTGTGATTAAGTATGGTTTAGAGTGTTTTACCAATTTGGGTTTAGCTTATATTCATATTCCGCACATATATTGTTTGATTATAAACTTGTGTTAGTAATTTGTAAATTGAGGGTCTAAACGTTCATAGGTATTTCACACCCTATTTGAACTTTCACTAGTAAGTTTTGAAAACATGCTTACTAACAAATATGTTTCAAAAATGGTGTTACATAGCAAATTTCCCCACTTATTTGCCTCTCTTTTTTTCTTCTCTTCTTTTTTCTAGTGTTGAAACTTGAAACTACCGTTTCTCCTCAGCATAAAAAAGCTTTAGAATCAGGTCCTTCTCTTTGTGTCTTAAAATGTACAAAGAGTGTTCATTATCAAACTAATCTAGGTGTTGGTTCCAATAACACTGTTAAGCAACCTTCACCATCTTAATGAACCTTTTGTTTTGGAACTGTAGAGCGCTTGGGAACCCTCTAGCCATTCATGCCTTTCTCTCACTAAAGAGAGAAAAAAGATCCTAAAGTCTTGTTTTTTAGTGAAACAATGCTTCACAGGCATGGTGTTCCAAAAGTTTGCACTAGACTCTCACTTACTGGATGTATTTGTGGCAGATAGAGTGGGTTTGATAAGTGGGCTAGCTATTTCTTGTGATAAGTCTGTTTCATTGGAAGTTTTATCATACTCCACTTCTAACATGGATGTCTTGGTGAGCAATACCATAGTGTGACGATTTACTGGTTTTATGGACATCTTGGCGATTTAGGAAGCATGGACATTTTATTTAGAATGTCATACCTATGTCATACCTGTATCGGACACTTAACTTGCCTAGGACACTTCTACATGTATGTCCCAGTTGTGTTCTTTAAAAAAAAGTACTAAACACAACCGGTACATAAGAACAAGAGAAATCAAATACCTTGTTATAAAATAAAGAGAGCATTCATGCTTTGAATAGTAATAATGCATTTGAAAATTAATAAATATATTTATTCTTGGTTTGTCGTGTCCTATTTTTTCAAAAATTGATGTGTCGCTATGTCGTACCCATACACCTACATGAACCCATACCCGCTGTGTCCATGCTTCTTAGCGGGGCGGTCTTGCTGGAGAATGGCTGCAGTGCATAGTGTAATAGATACATCAATAATGGCAGCGCACTCAGTGTCAGTGGTGAAGTTTTATTTAAGCTCATCCTTCATCGGTGGTTTATTTATAATATTGCCACTTTGCCTCTTTTATATCCAGGGATTTGATACCTGCAGATTTTTGTGACTCATTACTGAATTAGAATGAGAAAACACCATGTTTTTGGTCAGTCATCACTTCAGTGCCCTGAGTCATCTTTCCTTATGTATTCTAGTTCAAGAGGGTAACTTAAAACTACAAGATCATCATAGTCGTATAGAATAACTAGGTTTGAAGATACTCCTGCTTCGATACACAAAAACAACTTTATTTTTCATTGCTATTCGTTGATATGCAGTATCCAATTTGCACTGCCTTCATTTCTGATAATTTGTTCTGTTACGCCACATTTCATTCAATCACTGAAATTTTCTTTGCAATATGTCAAAAGGGCTTAAATTTTCTTCCCCTTTGAAGTTGTAACAATAACATCTTCAGATTTTCATTCATATATGAATTACCTAAGTCAATTTTCATACTTTCTGAAACTAAATTAGCCATTTCATCTGTAATTTCTAAAATCCATGGGTACTTTGCTGTGCATTTTCTAGAGAATAGTAGGTACAACTTAGTTTGTTCATTTTTAAGTTCAAATACTTTTTTTTTTTTTTGGGATACCTCAAAAGATAGGAGAAAAAAAAAAAGTAAAGTAAAAGAAAAAACAAAACAAAATCAGATTCTCTTACAAGTTACAATAGTTGGCCATTTCCTTAACTGTGTTGGTTGGGAAGATGGAAAAGTAGGAGGATAGAAAATGAGGAAGGGTGGAAAAGTGAGAGGACAGAAAAGATTTTAATTTTCCTCGTTTTTATTTAGTTGAAAGAGAGAAAAAGTGGAGGATGAAAATTTTTTTGTTTGGTTGAGAAGAAAAATGGAAAGATAGAAAATGTGATTTGCGTAAATCTAAAATCATGTTCCTATTAGATAAAACAAAAATAACTTGTTTTTATATTTTCATTAAAAAAATATATATGAATGGGCACTTCATTAAAAATAATAATAAAATAAAAAGAGCTCAAGAAATTCAAGAACTAAAAATTATTTTCTATAAAACCGAAAGGAAAAAAAACAAAAAACTAAACTGAGGGTAAAAAAAAATTTTAACGCTTAAAAAAGAAATCAAAACTATTGAAAAAAAAATGTAATAAAGAAAGAAAGCAAAAGAAAATCGAATTGCACCAAAAAAAAAAATAATAATAATAATAACTACTGCGAGAAAAAGTTGTCAACATTGGTAAGCAAAAGAAAAAAAATAAACAAAACAAAACAAAACAAAGCGGTTGGTAGTGGGTACTGCCATTTTCGTTCTTTTTTTTTTACTCTTTTTTTTTTTTTCCATCTTCTCCAAAATCATTCCAACCAAAAGAACGATGAAGCACGATACAAAACAACAATAATTCTAAAGACCACAATCTTTACAACATAATTTTTCACAACTATCTTATGTGACTAATTGTAAATAGTGCAGAAAAAAAATAGTGAATTTATGTAAAAAATGAAAATGACACGCAACTAATTACAATCAAGATAGGATAGTTGTGGAAATAATGTAACCCTCAAATAACTAACAAAACAACTATCGGAAGTCACTGATTATTATATTAAAAAAATTTTGGAAGAATTATTATATATAAAAGTTCGTTTTATATAAACATTTTTTTTATTATTATATAAACTTGCAGTGGCGGCACCACTCATAGTTCAGGGTGTTCCTAGGAACACCCTGACTTGAATTTTTTTTTTTTTTATGTATAATAATTTAAATTTTTTTATTTGTTTATCAGGAATACCCTCAAAATTTTTATGCCAAATAAATTTTGAACTAAAATCTAAATACGCAGTGGGGTGTGTGCTAGTGTGTGCTAATGCACAGTGGGATGTGTGCTAGTGTGTGCTAATGCACAGTGGAGTGTGTGCTAGACTGCTAGTAGTTAGTAAAAAAATTAATGAAGCAACTAAACATCAATAATTAATAATTTAATTAATTAATACATTATAAAAGACAAACAAATTAAATTATGTTAGGCTAAACAACAATTAATAATTAATTAAATAACAATTCAACAAATTATATTTTATAAAAGACAAACAAATTTATGAAACAAGTAAACAACAATAATTAATAATTTTATTAATATTTCAAATGAACGTATAGATTATTGTACAAGTATCTTTGTTCATTTCATTTCTTTTCATTTTTTTTTTCCTTTTGAGGTTTTTTGGTGTACTGAATGTAAATTTATTTTGGTTTTAAGAATATTTGTTTTTTTTAAGCACAAACTTCATGCTGGCCAAATTTTGAATTTCGGCCAGTATTTACCAAAACGTCCCCAAACAGACTGAAATGACCCAAAATTTTTTCAAAGTGGAATAGGAACACCCTGGACAAAATTCCTGGAGCCGCCACTGTAAACTTGTCACTTGGAGGTTGTACACAGAGCTAGGATTTGATCTTATGGGAGCTCGGAATATGAACAAAAAATTTCACCATTTAATAATGAGAATTATACAAAGAATCAACATTAAATTAATATTTGAAAATTAAATGTATAGTCTATTCAATGTTAACAAAAGATAAATAAAAGAAAACATACAATAATTGTTACTTAATATATTTAAAATGAATCATCCATTAAGGTGCAATAAATTTTGCAACAATTCTCCTTGACCTAGTGCATAATTCCAAGAGTCAAGCTAGAGATACAAACTTTTTTATAAAAAATTTTACAACCTGCTGATGTGGAGAGTGATTATTGGTAAATGAAAAATAATGTTAATAGTGAGCCTAGATGAAAACCAATAAAAAGTTAGTCACATTAATAATTTGTAAAAATGTTGTAAAATAATATGTAGCTGTAGCATTATTCTAATTCCAAATCCAAAAATTAAAAAACATATTAAAAAATAATTTTTGAGAACCAAAAAAAAAAAATAAACAATTGATAATTACAACGATGAGAGAAATATAACCATGAGAAATGCAAAAACCAAACAATTTGACATAAAAACGGTGCATTTTTAATTCAACTCTATCAAACATTATGTTTTACTCATTAAATTTACACTAAAAATAAATTTTTTTTTTTCAAAAATAATTGTTCCTCCTTATTAGCTATATTAACACTTAAACATATAAACATGGTATTTCTTTTTCCCTATTCTTATAATTGAAATTAGCAAATTAAGTAGGGGAAAAAAAGAAGAAGAAGAATTTCATTGTTTTTTTTTTTTTTTTATCATAGACTACTAAATTTTTTAAATATATGTTAAGTGCATGGCTACAGTGCATTGCATGAAAATATTATTGATAACTAAATGAGATCATTCAATAAAATGTAAAAATTTAATCTCATTTTAATTGTTTGATTAAATAAAATGATATGTGACATTATATACTTTACTTGTTCAAGATTTTAAAATCAAATGGGTTGAGAAGAACTGCTCAATTTCATTGATAGCCTTTTGTAGGGGAAATTATACTTTACCACCCTAAACTATATCACATATTACACTTTGCACCATAAACTATTTAATTGCACATTTTTTACTCTAAACTATTACTCTTGTTCCATTTTGCCCCCCAAAGTTAATTTTACTGTTATGTTGATGGAAATTTTGAGCACATGACTTGCACATGTGTATTACTTAAGTGACACAAAGTTAGAAGACCAAAAACCCCTCTTTCCAATTAATTTTTAAAAAAAATTCTTTGGCCCCGTTTGGTTCACAAGTTTAAACACATGTTTTCAGTTTTTAAATAACATTACACGTATTTTCACACACTTTTTCACCCACATGAATTTTCAAAAAAACTGAAAACTATTATTTTTTTACCTAGCTCTCTCCCCCCTCTCTTATGCATGCGTAGCAGCTTCTCTTCCCAAATCAAAATCATCAACAGTACCACTACTGCTCCAACACTACAACGAATGGCCGTCTTGAACACTTGAATAGAAATGGTTAAATGGCCTTTACAAGGACCATTGAACATGTCCTTGAGGAAAAGTGAAAAACAACTTTTCCTTAACAGTTAATACATGGCTTTGTAAATTCCACGAGATTGCCAATTTAATGGTGTTATGACATATGTGATTCATGTTAGGAACATATATCAATATTTATGTAATTGGCTAATCTTTTGATAAAACGCACTTTACTTGTAATTGGGTAGATTTAGGATGTGTTTGATACTTCAAAAAACATGTCTCAAGATAAGTGTTAAAGTCATTCAAGTCTGTTCAAGAAACAAGTTGAATAGTGCAAACTCATTAAAGCTCAATAGCTATCTCGACAGCTGCATCTATTGAGCTTAAGAAAGCTGTTCTAGCCCGTGTGCTCGACACTTACTCGACAACTCTTATTTGTCGAGATTTAAGAATTTCAAAATTCTGATCTGATTTTCTTGGGATCCGTGAATATGCCTTTGGGCCTTCTTTTCTCATAACTCTAGACATATAAGAGGATTGTTTTAAGGGCCATCAAAGTGTACACAAGTTGCACAAGTATTGAGAAAAGTCTATTTAAGCAATTTGTGACCGGAGACAAAGTTTGCCCCAGTTCATCTCTTGTGAAGAAGTTGCTGTGTATGTGCCCCGTAGGGTTTTGTGACCAAGCATTTTCTGGATCTTCATCATGTTATGAACTGAAGAACTTTGCAACCAACAAACTTCTCTAGTTGGTGATTGAAGTTGCGTACTGGGATCCGCGTAATTGGTTAGTCACGTACTTGGGAGCCGTGCATCAAAAGGAGAAATTGTCACTACAGAACAAGTCCAATCGTGTATTGAGGTAAGGGTTCAACTGTAGGTTGGTATAAAGTACTGGGATTCCTTTACTTGTAACTGCTTGTTGTGATAATAGTGGGATTTAGGGAGTGATGACCTTAAAATCACCCGGTGGGGTTTTTGCCGTGTAGGTTTTCCCCATTCGTAAACAAATCACCGTGTCTTTTATTTTTCACTGCATATTTAGTTAATTAGTGATTTGTTTGTGCTACCACGCGTTTGCATGTAATTGAACCTAATTAATTCACTTACCTAATTAATTGGTTAATTCATCACAAGGGGTCAATACGTTTTTGGCCTATCAAATGGCATTAGATCTTTAATCTATATATATATATATATATATATATAACCGAAACCTCTGCTAGCTCCAAAATTTTCCATGTCATCTTTTTTTTTTTAATTCTTTTTAACATTTTATTATATTAGAATTTATCAATTTAGAACCTCAAAGTATACAACTCCCCCCGCCTTCACATCACCTTTCTTTCTTTCTTTCTTTTGTTAATTCTTTTTAACGTTTTATTATCAATTTAGAACCCTAATACAACTATACAACTCCCTATTCAGCCTTCACGTCAAAGTCAAAGTGCTAAACCCCAAACCTCTCTGTTTTCTAATATACGCTGGCACCCCAAAACCCATATCCTCCCGCCGCCGCTACTGCCATGGATCACCGCCACTGCATCGATTTCTCTTTGCCTCTCCATCGTCGCTCAATCCAACCTATCATATTCTATGTTGGTAAATTATTTTAAGGTAATTAAAACATGTTTTTTACTCTCCTTAATTTCTATATATTGCTCTCTCTCTCTCTCTCTCTCTCTCTCTCTCTATCCGTTTCAATTGTTTATGGAATTTTGTTAGTTTGTGGCTGTGGATTGCTCTGGATTTAAGTTTTTTTTTGTTTTTGTTTTCATGGAATTTTGTTGGTTTGTGGTTGTGGGTTAATCTGGAGTTAAGTTTTTTTGTTTTTGTTTTTGTTTTTTTTTCTTTGAAGATTTCCACGTTTTCTTCTTCTTTGTTATCAAATCTGTGGCAAAGAAGAATCATGAAATTTTTGTTATTAGATTTTCTTTTCCCTTTTTTTTGTATGCAATTTTTATTGGATTTTTGGTTTCTTGGGATTCTTCTATTTGGTTTTAATTCTGGGTTTGTTTTAGTTGATATATAGTGTTTTTCTCATTTTCATTTTACATTGGTTTGGATTTTCTTTTTCCCTTTTTTTGGTTATGCAATTTTTATTGGATTTTTGGTTTCTTGAGATTCTTTTATTTGATTTCAATTCTTCCTAGGATTCTTCTATTTGATTTACAATAACCATAAACATCTTATCAATTATAACATAACGGTGTAATATTATTCTAAACCATTCTCAATCAATTTAAATTTATTTGATAATTTACAAAATTGCCGAATGATAAGATATACTTTTATATATTGCTAAAAGTATAATCAAACTTAGCTAATCAGAGTTGTTAGATTGCTGAATAAATCATATTACTTGAAATTCATACAAATCAGATTGCTCGCTGCTCAATTTTTCTTTGTCGCGTGCCATCGTCTGCTCCTTCAATTGCTGACGTTTATCAATGCCACCACCAAGGTTTGATACTTTCCTCTACCTTTTTTTTTTTTCTTTTTTATCTATG
This sequence comes from Lithocarpus polystachyus, assembly GCA_033629205.1. Classification (NCBI taxonomy): domain Eukaryota; kingdom Viridiplantae; phylum Streptophyta; class Magnoliopsida; order Fagales; family Fagaceae; genus Lithocarpus; species Lithocarpus polystachyus. The sequence continues at coordinate 40,456,758 of CM066170.1, read as the reverse complement.
ATATTTAGTTATTTATTTATTTATTTTGTTCTGATGAGTTTTTGTGCTTTCAGGTTTCTCAAAAATCACTCACAAGGCAACAGAATTCATCCTTCAGCTCTAGGGATTCCATTTCCTACACACTCTTAGATGCCACAGTCAACATTCTTAAATCCATTGGCAAAGCAATTGGCAACGCAGGATTTAAATTAGTAGATAAGCTATTAGTGGCTTACAAACCTTGAAAGACGAAGTTTGCATCATTTGGTGGCAATGCTTTGGGAGATGAATGAGAAAAAAAAAAGGTGTTTATGGTTTTTCATTGTTTAAAATTTAAACCCATTAAAACTCATTGCTTGGTGTGTTCATGTATTTTGATTGTATATATGAAAGGAAGGTAATGTCCTTATGTAAAGCTAATGATCTATAAAATGTAAATGTCTTACGTAAATCTGAATAAGCAGTTCATAGATTTTCAAATCTGGATGGTTTTATATTTTATTTTTGTCCCGCTGCAAGACTCTGACTTGGTGGTTCAATTTTGCAAAGATATAGAGAGTAGATCACAAAAGGTAGTCTTCTAAAATACTCTATTCTTATGTTTCCATTTTGTAAATTTTATTTTTTATGTTATAATATAATTTTTATTCACTTAATGCAAATACTTATGATCTATTTTTATTAAATATTTTCATTAATAGATTTATATCATTCAATTTCTCTGTAGAGATGAAGTGAAATTGTGGGATTTCGAATATTTGCTCAAGGATTTCCTGTTTTTGTTTTGTTCGCCCAACGCTAAACTTTATGACTCAATGAAAGACACTGTTTCACTGTATAGAAATAAAAAGAAACCAAATCATTTAGTCACAAAATAGGCAAATGAGTGTAGGTAACTATAAAGAAACAGACAAAAGAGATTGAGAGGGGAATCATAGGAGTGTTAGACCATCACCCACCGGCAAGCCAGTCGCTCACCAACATCAGACTGCCTAAACTGCTATTGGTAAATTTTTTTTTTTTAATTTGGTAATAAAAACTGAATATGGTTAGGTTTTTTTTGAACAAAGGTCTTTGGGTTAGAATTGATTTTTGTTTTTTGGTAGAAGAGATTGAAACGGTGTTACCTCGCAGTAAACTATTCGTCTTCTACTACGTAGAAATCTCCCTTTGAAGATACTTGCGGCCAATCACAGGTTCTTTACAAATACAATTTCTCTATTTTCAGTCAACTAAAATATTTGAATGGCTAAAATAGATAGGAATAGGTTTAGTGGCTAAGGGTGGAGCAATATCCATTGATTAACTCCAGTCTTTGGGAGGAAATTCATGAGAGGCATGCATTAAAAAGGGATTCAATCAAAGGTTATTCTTAAAGGAATTTTCTATCTAGTTCGGACTGGGTATTAATTCAAGGCTTAAGTATTTTTTTTTTTTAATAAATACTGTGTAAATGGCAAGTGTAGCAATTTCAAATGAATGTTTGATGTGAGATCCAATTTTGATGTATATTTGTGTTGTTAGTTAATTGCTCTCTTATTGCATTTAGTATTAGCATCTTTTTACGCTTTCACTTCTACTTGAGGCGATTGTCAAAATCCATTAGTTGCAATCACATACGTTTGTAGTAGCTTATAGTTTGTGACATATGAAGGTTTATTTTTTAATGATCATCTCTGATTACATAGTACCTAACTTTAGGGTGAGAATTTCTTAAAATTTTTAAATTGTAACTGTGAAATGTAAATTGCACTTTGAAAGGGGTCATTATTCGTGTTTAATTTAAGTTTTTTGGTTATGTAATGGACTATGTGTTGAGACTTACATTTGTTATTGTTTGCTCTATCATGGTCTGTACTGAGATTTAATTTTGATGATTTTGGTTCTATAAATTAAACTCAAAAGACTTTGGTTCTGTGCCTCTTGATTTGCAAGCATTGTTAGAGTTTTGATCTCATGCTGGGTTAAAATTATATGAAAAATTTATTGGATTAGCTGGTGTTCTTAAAAAGTTCTAGAATATTAAAAAAAAAAAACACTACAATTGGGTTAAACAAAGTAAAGCTGCCCGTAGGTGGAATCGAAGTTACTCTTTTGGCATATAGTTAAATCCTCTTGGGCTTTTAGATTTTTGACCAATTACAATCAGTGATAGGTTAATCATAATGATTGATGTGTAGGTTGAAAGTTCAAATAGCGTATAAAACACTATGAAAGTTTAGACCCCCAAATTACAAATTATCAATTCAAGCTTTATATCAAACGATGAATGTGCGGAAAATGAACAAAAGCTTAAAACCGAATTGATAAACAATCTAAGTCAAATAAAATCACATCCATAACAGAAATTAAATGACAAAGATAAAGGGAAGAGAGATGCAAATACAAGGACAACACACAATGCGTTATCAAAGAGGAAACCGAAGCCCTCGGCGTAAAACCTCTCCGCCGCCCTCCAAGCGGTCAAATGATCCACTAAAGAATGTAGTTGGGATATAAGGACAGCAATAGACCCTCCAAGCCTAATCTACCCAGTGTACCTAAGCCCTCCAAGCTTCTTGCTCCAACGAGGTTACGCCGAACCTATTTCTTCTTTAGCTTCCCGGATCCCGCTACAAGTCTATAGCATCAACCAATATGAATTGGTCCCTTCCTAACTGCTTCCCAAAGCACCTAAGAGCCTTCTCTCTGATATGGGTATAGTGAGATAAGGTTTTGGGTAATGAACCTCTCAAGGATCTAACAATGGAGAGGGTGAGAGTAGAGGAATTTGAAGAGTCACAAGGTAAAGATTGTGGATGAGTCAATCTTGTTTTTCTTTAGGGTTTCTCTCTCAAAATTCTCTCTGGAAACTCTTTACATTTCGTGGGTATAAGAGATATATATACTGATGGGTGTTTAGAATACGAAAAGACAGATTTTACAAAACAGAGTTGGCTGGAGGCTTGGCCTCGCGGCTTGACTGAGTCGCGAGTTCAAGCCACAAACAAACTGAAGGGCCAGACTGGAATTTTTGTCTTGTAGTGCAACAGCTGGCACGACGATTCAGATTCTGGCGCCTTTCCAGTCGTGAGCCACCCGCGAGATCTAGTCACGAGTTCTCCTCTGCACGCTTTTCTCGTGTGCAACATCTGGCGGCTTGCCAGTCGCGAGACACTAGCGAGGTCCAGTCGCGAGTCCCTATTCTGTAGCACAGTCTTGAGCATTTCTTCACACTCTCTCACACACTACCCTTACATTATCCCCACCTAAATATAGGGTTACTAAGTACTGAAATACAAGCAAATTGGCATGGACTAAAGCCAACAAAATGGTTGATAAAATTCAACCTTACAATCTCCCCCTTTGGCTATTCCTTGACAAAACCCTACAACAAACTTTAGACTTAACGCGTGAATTGGGAACAATTAAACAGAACTCACTCACACCTAACTCTAGAATCTGTGAAGCTCTTGAATCATAAGTACAAGTATCTCCTAAAAAGAAACCACACAATATGATCATTGTATGCAGAAAAACTTGTATTGCATATGAAGCAAGCATAATGCGATTAAGCAAAACGGATTAACGCAATAAAGCAAAGTTTGACCAAAAATAAACAATCATTATAAATAGTGATCATAATGCTCATTCACACCTGGAATGAACATCCGGACATGCAAGCAAATAAGCTCAATGTAAAGTATCATTTGCATGTTCAACACTCAACCAATGCAACAACACAAGGTAATTGCATTAAGGATAAAAATCCAATAAAGGGCACAAGAGTGATGTACTTAAGGAAATGCAAAACATTAACTTAAAAATACTAGCTACAAAGCAAGGATACAAAACAACCAAACAGCCACAGAAGCAAAAGTACATAAACGCTTACAAAAGCAAGGTACAAAATAAAGAGGCTACAGAAGCATAGGTACAAATACGCTTACAAAAGTAGGGTACAAAATATAAAGCATAGTTTAAACTTTCTCCCCTTATCATATCACTCCCCCTATCATGAATCATAGGAGCTGTGATGAACTTGGAACATATATACCTGTAACCTGAAATACTTGCACAAAACACATTAGACCCTCAAGGTAAAGCAAGTAATAAAAGGACAAGTATAATGAAACAAGTAAATTGCGATCAAGTAAGCATGATGTGAAACATATGAGGAACTTGATCATACAACAAAACAGTCATATAGAAATAACTACAATGATCACATAGTAAAGAAAATGATCATCCGAACATGCATTCAATTAAGCACAATAGCATAGGGACGTATGCATGTTCAACACATAAGAATAATGCAATGAGAACAACAAAGCATAGATACTAAACATAACTCAAAGCACCATAAAGCAAACAAGAAAACAAATATAAAGAAATGTCTTCTCCCCCTTGGTATATGCATCTCTCCTATGGAATATCTCTCCCCCTACAAATGTGCATGAGAAATAGAATTTCTCCCCCTAAGAATGTGCACAAAAGTCATATGGAAATGACAAAAACTCTCTGGTATACTCTCTAGAGTATACTCTCCCCCTTTTTGTCAGGAATAGACAAAGGGTCAAGGAGAAACGAGGGTAAGAGATGAAGGAACGAACAATGATGCATGATGCATGAGGGGATCAAGATGAATGAGAAATGAAGCTCAAAAAAAAGACAAAACAAAATGCTACAAAGCATAAGGTAAACATGACAAGCTAAGATGAGGCAACAAGGTATAGACCAATGCATGACAAGGGTAGCAAAGGTGTGTGCAAGAGGTGACTATGTGCAATGCATGGAAAATGCACGAAAAATGCACGTGTGGGGCAAGGTGTGTTAAATACACAACCAATGAACCAAACATGTTCCTAATGAGGAAACAAGAGAAACCCCAAAGTTTGATACTCATCGGAGTCCAAACAAGTGAGAAAATGCCTAAGAGGCATTTTATCAAACACCTAACGTGCACACTATGAAAAACAATATGAAACAATGCATGAACATCATGAAATCTACCCTTAATACATGTTCTTTTTTCCACAAGGGGCCAACATCCAAAGCAAATCATCAAAAGAAACCAATCCCATATAAAAATTTGACAAAAATTAAGTTTCCCCAACCCCTATGATGAAAATCCCAACCAACATAAACTAAGAATCAAAATCAAAGAAAAGAGTTTAGAATTACCTTAGAGATGTTAATGGAATGAAAAACCATTCAAACTGATTGGGTTTTGATGTAAAAATATTGAAAGAGGGGTTAAAAGAGGATGGGAGAGGTTTAAAACAGGTTTCCCACAAAAAGCCCTTTAAAAAGCTGTTTCTGGGAGTTTGGCGACTGGGCGAGCCGCGAAGCGAGTCGCCAAAATTTTCGCGAGTCGTGAGCTAGTCGTGAAAGCTTCTAGATGAGCTCGCAACTAGGGTTTTGTGACTGGTGAGTCGCGGGATAAGTCGCAAAAAATTTGGCGACTGGAGAGTCAGTTGCTAGTGAGTCGCCAAAAAACTCTGACACCTATTTTTCTACACAGAACATGTTTAAACAATGAAAACAATGTAAGCACTAAACATGAACACAAAGAGTGATAAAAATCACTTCCAAATACATAAAATGATCAAAAATCTTTTTGGATTGATCCATATATAGTTGAGCAGACACACATCACATTTAAACAAGTACAATCGAACAAATGAATAAGACATTCATTGAACATTAGGCATGTGTGTTGTATGTGTGTATCAAATGTGGAATAATCCTTAGTCTAGAGTGAAGTTTCAATGATCAATTCAATCAAGTCATATACAACTAGTGCTAAGACAAGTGGTCTATCTCAATTATAGAAATATGTATATATGACCTCCCACAAGAAAATGAATACATAACTTTTGAAGCTTTTCATTTTGCTTTATTATAATTCTCAACATATAATCATTTTGAATCAATACATCTCATTTTGAGATCGATGCCTAAAGTTTTTGATATTTCAATTTGATGAACAAGCCTTTGGCTTTTTGGTCACCATACATTTTCATAAAAGTCGCTTTCTCTTTTTCCTAGTCGAATACTAGTATGTGCAACGGCTTTTGCAGCTCATTATCTCTTTTCATTTTGAAATTTACATTGGTTGAGCTCTTTAAGCAAAAAAAAAAATATAAAAGTGTGGGAAGATATATAGGCACAAGTCTATTCATGTATCAAAACCAACAAGACTATTGACTAATCATTTATGACAAGCTTAAAGATCGATTTACAACAATCACACATAGATGTCAAGGTTTTTCCCACAATGGTATGAGTGCATAAAGAACAAGCTAAGCTCGTAAATGCACAAGGCCATTTGTATGAAGGTACAAGGCAAAACTCACATGAGATATGTGCTCAAACATATACGATCAAACTTTTTGAATTTTTCACTTTTTATATGGTTTTGGATTTTTACTCACACAAAACTAAAACTTAAAAGTAAAATCAAAACAAAAAAATGCATATGAATAAATGCAAGATGCACAAAATGCATGAAGATATGACATTTAATGCATGAAGGGTCCTACAAAGATCGAAAGAGAAAGAATTAGATCAAGGACCAAAAGAGCAAAAACTCAACTATAGGAACCCTTCCTCATCGAAACGGAATGATTGTTTGGAATGAGTGTCTCAAGAGAAGTGAAACGGGGGTTGGAAGAATGAGAACCGAAGATGCACATAGACAAGGAGTTAAGAGCATTAAACACTTTCTTTAACAACATGCTATTTTCACTGAAATACGGTATACTATTTTTAGCACAACTTCCAAGAGGCTCAAGTTTCTCTTTTCTTTTAATTCTTTTGAGAGCATAAAACTTAGAGCAATGAGGTCTTAGATGACCAAAGGCACCACAATGGTGACAAACAATGTGTTTAGGTCCACTAGGCTTTTTGGGAAGGGATCTAGCAAAATGGTTTTGTTCTCTCTTCAACTTGAAGCATTGAGGTCTTATGTGACCGATCACACCACAATTAGATCCATTCAAAACCTTAGATTGAGTCATAAACGGAGGCTTTGGCTTAAAAGCCTTTCTCTAAACCTTTTGATTTCTTTTATGTGGAGGAATGTACACCGATTTATTCTTTGAGGTTGAACACACACTAGGCACGAAATCAAGTACCACAACATGATTGCAACAAATATTTTCATCCTTTTTAGCAATAGGTTCAGCAATCAAACACTTGGCATGCATCTTAAGAGATTCATTTTCACATTTAGCTCATCAACAAGTTTGTTAGACAAAACAAGTTTAGCATCCAAGTCCATATTCAAACATTCAAACTCTTTCAGCTTTTCAAGAGAATTTTCAGCAAGTTTCTTATATTTTTCAACCAATTTGTTGGATTCATTGAGCTTAGCAATCAAATCATTCTTTTTACAAAATAACTTGCTCAAATCCTTATGAAACTTCTTAGCTTTTTTCTTGAAGAGTTTGATGTTAGGAATATCAAAAACATCCAAAGATTCATGTAACATAGTATCAGAATCATGAGGATTATCACTCATAGAGGCATTTTCACAAACACGTGGCATGCTACAATCATCAACAACCAAGGAAGCATACAAATCCCAATCCATGGCCAATAAACACAAGGGGTCAAGGATCACACTTAGGTAATTAAACCACAACAAGTGTACCCGCTCTAATACCAATTGAAAGTTCAAATAACGTATAAAACACTACGAATGTTTAGACCCCCAAATTACAAATTATCTATTCAAGCTTTATATCAAACGATGAATGTGCGAAAAATGAACAAAAGCTTAAAACCGAATTGATAAACAATCTAAGTCAAATAAAATCACATCCATAACAGAAATTAAATGACAAAGATAAAGGGAAGAGAGATGCAAACACAAGGACAACACACGATGTGTTATCGAAGAGGAAACCGAAGCCCTCAGCGTAAAACCTCTCCGCCGCCCTCCAAGCGGTCAAATGATCCACTAAAGAATGTAGTTAGGATACAAGGACAGCAATAGACCCTCCAAGCCTAATCTACCCAGTGTACCTAAGCCCTCCAAGCTTCTTGCTCCAACGAGGTTACTCCGAACCTATTTTTTCTTTAGCTTCCCGGATCCTGCTACTAGTCCATAGAATCAACCAATATGAATTGGTCCCTTCCTAACTGCTTCCCAAAGCACCAAAGAGCTTTCTCACAGATATGGGCATAGTGAGATAAGGTCTTGAGTAATGAATGTCTCAAGGATCTAACAATGGAGAGGGTGAGAGTAGAGGAATTTGAAGAGTCACAAGGTAAAGATTGTGGATGAGTCAATCTTGTTTTCCTTTAGGGTTTCTCTCTCAAAATTCTCTCTGGAAACTCTTTACATTTCGTGAGTATGAGGGGTATATATACTGGTGGGTGTTTGGAATGCGAAGAGACAGATTTTACAAAACAGAGTTGGCTGGCTGCTTGGCCTCGCAGCTTGACTGAGTCGTGAGTTCAAGCCGAGAACAAACTGAAGGGCCAGACTGGAATTTTTGTCTTGTAGTGTGACAACTAGCATGACAGTTCAGATTTTGGCGCCTTTCCAGTCGCGAGCCACCCGCGAGATCCAGTCGCGAGTTCTCCTCTGCACGCTTCTCTCGTGTGCAACATCTGGCGGCTTGCCAGTCTCGAGACACCAGCGAGGTCTAGTCGCGAGTCACTGTTCTGCATCATAGTCTTGAGCATTTCTTCACACTCTCTCGCACACTATCCTTACATGATCCCCACCTAAATACAGGGTTACTAAGTGCTGAAATACAAACAAATTGGTACGGAATAAAGCCAACAAAATGGTTGATAAAATTCAACCTTACATAGGTGTAGAGAAAAGTTCTAAACACCCAAAGATGGATAAAGAAGGCAAGATCAACATCACGCAATTTGCTTCCTTTTATTTTGCTGCTTCTATTTGATTTGTAAAAAAGAGTTGGGATTGTCAAATGAGCTTCATCATGATATTTTAGTTTTTGATTTACTCTCCTACCATATTTTTAGACGTCTATGCATATATTACATGATATAAATAACTAAAAACTATAAAGTCGGTACTATTATTCAAATGATAATTGTTGATGATTTCAAATGAATTATAACTACATTTTTCTACTACATATTCCAGATACTTTATATTTTTTTGACAAAGATTGATATGAATGCATCTATTAGTCCAATATTTATACAATTCTTAGATACCAAATGATTATGTGATATCCTGACTCTTGAGACACAACATGCTAATTTGACTATCCTTCAATTCAATTATGGTTGTATGATTACACTTTGTCCTGCTGTTTTTTTTTTTTTTTTACAGATTTGTATTTGTGAAATTGTTAGATATCTGCATGGAAGTACAATATGCAATCTATCTATGTATAATTTTATGATTTTTAAATTTAATGTAAAAAAAAAAAACATTTCCAAGTGATTCTGAATTGCAAAAGATCATAATGATTTGTCTCTGTAATATACCTTAAGAATGTTTATTTTTTTGGCAACATGTAAAACCCAAAAATCTGGGGCCTTGTATGTCCATGAAGAAGGCTATCAATTTTATTTCCAAGACATCATATATGCTTGCTTCTAAGATAGATATGTCTGATTATAAACTCATTAAGAAGAATGTTGTTTTATAATTGCCATCATATGAGACTTTTTTTTAATAACTAAATTGATATCAATGTGTTCCTACTCTCTATTGAATCTTCTTGAATTAAGATTTTTACTAATTACAATAAATTAGGTGTTACAAAACAAAGAAGGAGCTAAACTGTCAAAGAAGGAGTTGGAACTGTGGGCAACAACGAATTGGGCAATTTGGAATGCAAGAAACAAAGCATACTTTGAGAAAGTTCAGACACAACCTAAAGTCATTTTGGATGTAGCTCTAGCATTGCTGGTGACATATCAAATGCTCTCGGCCACTCAAGCAAACATGATTATGGTGCAGAAGGGTCTTCATTGTTTTGTTGGTTCTGAGGGAAGCCTTGTATGTTTTTTCTTCATAATTTGTATGGCTAACGAACTAGCCTGGGCTGTGTGCCCAGGTCTTTACCTTTGTACATGGTTTTTTACTTCTGAAAAAAAAGTCATTCTATCTGGTATCTCCAAAAAAAAAAAAAAAAAAAAGGGGGTGTTAAAAAACAAACTGGTTGAAATTTATAAATCACCTTAATTGCTATAACAGATGTATGGTTGATAATTAAATAGTCACGGATGCAATTCATTTCTTTATTCATACCAATGTGCTTATTGACTTAAGCAGTTAATGGAATTAACGAAATTTAAGACTCTCTTTTAACTTTGAGAAGTATAGGCTTTGGGATGGTTTAATTATTTTTTAGTGTTATTCTATATTTGGATACAACAAAAGTTCTGAAATAGAAAAGAAGATGTTTGATCACTGTGAAAATGCTGCAACTTTATTTCAATAATTGCATTGGGAAGAAATTAGTAAAACAATACATTCAAAATTTACCCGTGCATCGCACGGATTAGCGACTAGTTAATATTAACTTGTAAGCCATATATCTTTTGATAACCACTTACTGCAAAAAATGAGTGTAGACTTACCTTGAACTTAATTATAATATTCAATAGAAAGACATAATTTCAAATGCTCACATACCTTTTCCCTTCACAAATTAACCAAGATCTTACCTCTATGTAGTATAACATTTCATCAATGCTCCTATAACGAAATTTACCAATATATTTACTGGGGACCATGTTTTTGATGAGAATCAACAAGCATTCAAGGATCCATTGCATGTTCCAGTTAGGCCTATTACCAAAGCAAGATCCAAGAAGATCAAAGAAGCACTTAATAGGCTGATTCAAGAGATTTGGGCTGATTCTAACGCAAGACATTCTAAGCGTGGCCTAAAGGAAGACGAAGGCGTAATAAATTTAATCCAAGCTATTGAGGGCTGATCTGGCTTAATTGAGCGTAATTTATGACGTGAATTAATGCATGATTGACTTTCTAGCTCCATATCAGTTAATAGACATTTTTCCTATTCTGGAGCTTCTAATTTCAAACCAAATCTACCTTAATTTTAGGTTTTTATTATTTAGAACTTTTTTTAGCTATTTTCCTATTTTGAATCTGCTAATTTCAAACCAAATCAACTTTTATTTAGGGTTTTATTATTTAGTACGTTTTTTATATTTTCTATTTTCAGTCATGTTTTATAAATAGCATGCACTTATACTTTTTGTTCGTGTTTCACTTATAAACGTTAGGTTAGGGTTCTATCAAAATCTGAATTTTAGCTTTCTTGGGCAAATATTCCAATATTATTTGTTGGGTTTTAAAGCGTGTCAATTAAGGTTCGCATCAGTTTTGTTCTGACGATGAGGGTTTCCATCACCATCATTTTTTAAAAAAAATTGGACCCACCATCTTGAAATGTTTTTTAGTTTATGGAAGCCAAATAACCAAAATGTCACAGAGGGAGAGCGATGGTGGAGCAGTGGTGGTGCCATTGATGATTTTGTTTTGGGGATTTAGGGTTTCACAGATTTTGATTGGAGAGAGAGAGAGAGAGAGAGGTAAAAATAAAGAAAGAAGTTTTTTGTTTTTGATTGATTGGGAAAATGGGGGTTTTGGTCTTTTAACTTTGTGCCATTTAAGTAATACACATATGCGAGTCATGTGCTTGAAATTTCCTTCTAACACAACAGTAAAATTAACGTCAGGGTGTAAAGTGTAATAAGAATCATAGTTTAGGATACAAAACGTGCATCGAATAGTTTAAGATGCAAAGTGTAATATGTAGTATAATTTAGCATGATGAAGTGTAATTTCTCCCAAATTTTAGTTCTTTAAATTAAAAACACAAACACCACAATATTTCTACAACACAATTTTGATAAGTAAATATGATCATACAATAAAATGTAAAAAGTTAATCCCTATTAATTGTTTAATTAAATAGAATGATATGCAACATTATATACTCTAATTGCTCCAAATTTTGAGTGCTCAAAATGAAAACGTCTCTACCCTCTACTTGTTAAAGTATTAGTTTAGTCCATTAACCTAGTACATTTGGGCTTCTTCCTCTCATTCACACGGAGGGTTGTTCATCAAGTGTATCATGTTTTTCAACTTAGGTTTTCTCATTGGATATATGCTAGTGATTTTAAGTATTGTAGATATGCTGCTCTTTTGTTGTGTGGATCATCATTTGTTCAAGTTTTCCCACAGAGGTTTCCACTGCTGCTTCGAAGGATAGATATTGGAATAGGGTGAAAGATGACATGGTTTAGCAAGTCCATTAGAAAATTTTCCTTTCAACTGAATCTTTCAATTCCCTCCCACTTTACTAATTTTTATTTAAAAAAAAAAAAAACCATCCTCCATCCGCTCTGTGGCCACTTTGTGTTGCCACTCCATTCCCCTCAACCATCACCAATGATACCCAAAATTACACATCAACGAGTGAGAGTTATAGGATGTGGCAACTTAAACTTCTTTAAAACCAACATATTTCTGTGGAAAATTTTAAATGAACTCACTGTAGGGGTTGAATTACAGAGGAGACATTTGCTTGTTGATACACCTTGTGTTCTTTGTGCAATGCTATTGATGAAACCGTGCAGCATCTTCATGTTTTGTAGCCTGACTCGAGCCTCGAGCAGTGTAGTTTAGGACAGAGCTTACCATAAGAATTGAGTCTTTAGAACTAAAGTCAATTATTAAAGCTGGTTGGAATGAGATATGAGCATTCCTGACAACTGGTCAGATTTGTCTGTAAATTGTGCTGTCATATTGTTGTCAATCTGGGTTTTTAGCAATAAAACAGCATATGAAGCTGTTATGCTTATGGTAGTAAATGATGTTTAGTTTGTTAAATATAGCAGTAAACACCTGCTGTACAAATTCACGGAGGTATGGGGATTAAGGCAAAATACAACCATTGACAGGAGCAAGTTTGAGGTGGTACACCAAACGTGGCAAGGTAAAAAATGGCAGGTTTTAATTTTGATAGAAGCTGGGGCACTAGTAAATCAAAGTGGAAGGGCTCTTGCTTTATTTGTAAAGACTGACAACAGGATCTTAGCAGGCTTTTATAACTGGATGACTTTTTCTAAAACTTAAAACTGTATGTCTTGCTTTGAGAGAAGCACTGTATTTGATGCATAAGGGAATAACAATTGTGATGATTCTTTTCACTAAAAATGTAAAATGATGGTTTGTAACTTGTGCTCAGGAGGGTGAAAGAATGAATGGACCTTAGAAGCTGTCTGCTGATCTAGAGTTGCTCATGAGAACCTTCACTGATTTTTGTATAATGAGGATTGATGCTAGAGTTCTAAACGCCCTCTAAGGCTTGTTTACGTAAAGTTAAACAACAACAACAACAACATCATCATCATCATCATCAACAACAACATGATGGTTTATTTAACGACTTGAGAAACCTTTTTTTTTTCTTGAGAAATCTATTGACATAACCATATTACACAATTTCAGTTCCTCACTATTTTTTGGGGTTGAGGGCTCCTAATTCTTTTTTTTTTTTTTTTTTTTTTTTTTTTGATAAGGTGAGGGCTCCTAATTCCTTACACCTTTCATAGCACATCATTGGAGATCTCACAATATCACAAATGCACAACAGATAGCTTGGATGCTTAACCACAGCAAGAACCACATGCGGGTAGGGAACCTGGTAGTATAGAAATACATCTTTATTAGAAAAATGAGTGTGAAAAAAATGTTGAAAAAAAAAAAGTTGGATTCTCTTTTTTAATAAGTGAGTTTTGGCTCCCAAGGGGAGATTCAAACTAGTGATCTCTGCTTCATAAGACATGGTATCAAGACGATTGTGCTATCCCTTGATTTTTTTTTTTTTTTTTTTTTTCCTTATAAAAAAAAGTTAATAATCAAAATAAATAAGGTGGGCAAAATTAACTTACTATGGTCCCCTCGAACACTGTCAAGTCCACGAACATTGTCTAATCCACGGGGCGGCCCATGTGGACCACTGCCAGATGGTCCACCTCCTGGCCCCCCTGGCCCACCACCATCCCATTTCTTGCCACCACCAGAGCCTTTCCTGTAAGCATCTGACTTCTCCATCTGAGGCATGTAAGCATTAAGAACATAAATTTTTCTAATAGATTAAAGACCAATTTGATAATTCAAAGCTAGTACATATATCATAGTAGAGAAGATGAGGAAAGTCTAAGAATTACCGATAACATAGTCGTAAAAAACACGCCTATGTAGTTAACAATGGCCCAGAAGAAGTCGGTGATTGTCCTGAGCTTCCAGATTGATCGCTTGGATTTCACAACACCTGAACAAGTGCGTGCGCCAAATCTTGGTTAAATCTTGCTCATGGTAATAATAAAGAGGAATGAATACATCTACAGTCTTTTCTTTTGGCCTCAACAGGAATTGAGTTTATATTATCAAAAATTAAACTAGAGCAAGACATGTCAAATTTGTTGACACCAGAGGCATATTCAACCCACAAACTATTCAATCAACCATGACACCAAATCACAAAAGCATCTTATAACAATATGCAACAAAAATTGGTAATTTCAGTCTAACATTACATTGCAGAACACATTTTAGTGATTTCAGCATCCCAATGATCAACTTTTGTAACATAATAGGTCAAACTGCCCATTGTGACAACATAAAGTACAGCAGCGGTAGAGAGTTGCATTGGCAAAACCACGCTCACAGTGCCAAGCCTTGAGCGCTTTTTGCACCTAAAGCAAAGCACCTTTGGAAAAGCACGCTTACTGTGCATTTTTAATACATGCAAAAAAAGCAAGACTTTTTTATTTTTATTTTATTTATCTAATGCCATTTGTATAGGCTCTTGATTTGTCATACAAAGACCAATCATATGGTGTGATACAATAGACAAGGCCACCCCTCAATCCTCATTACAAATTCTAGAAGACATTAAAAATATCTAAGGGACCACATAGAGTGGTTGACTGGGAGTGCTAGAGCTGCTGGAGTTGAAGAAAGATTCAACAAGAGATCAAGTTCTTGTTCACAGCGTAATCTTATTCAAGGAGTGTGAGGCTATTATGATGATGATGATTATGTTGACAATGAATTTGGTCTTATACTTATTGAGGATGATGATTATATACTTTAGGTTTGCATTTCATAGCTTATGTTAGGCACAGAGGTCACAATTGCCATTCTAGAACTTTTTTTGATAAGTACAATTACCATTCTAGAACTATTTGGCCTTTACCTATTGGGCATTTTTTTTTTTTTAATTCAACCTTGTACTTAATTTTGATGATGGTGTATTGTTTTTGAACTTTATATCATTAGCTGTACACCTGATTGTCAAATGGCATTTATCAAATAATATTTACTACCTCCATCCCACATTGTTGGTTCAGTTTAGAAAAATCAACTTTTTTAAGAAAACATCATTTAATGAGTTGTTTTTAGGCTAAAAATGTAAAAATTTCCAAAACCACCCTCATTAATTTATATTTTAGTGAAAGAATAGATTGCTATTTTGTATAAAGTAAAGAGTAAGTTTGAAAATTAATTTGTTGACTTTTCAAAGAAGACTACATTTTGACACGTCCCAAAATGGAATAAAGGACCAACAATTTGAGATGGTTGGAGTAAAAATGAACTTCATCAAGGATCAATGACATCAAAAAAAATGGATTCTAAAACACTTGGAGAGGAAAAACCAATCCATCTATATAATCTAATCAAAAAATACATCAATATCATTTTTTTTAAAAATAATTAAAAAAACCAAAACATCAATATCACTTTTTTTTTTAAATAGCATTAGTCTATGTCACATCACACTCACCACCTGCTTCACTCCATTCTGAAAGTATCAAATATAGGCAACAATTAAAAGTTCTAATCAATCATCACAAGCATCCTTGAATCATTGTGCAACACAAATGATGAGATAGAAAATATATTAAGATCCTTAAGAGTCATGGATCACAAATTTAATTAGTTAAAAAGACATAGGAACAAGTTTGCGGACTAAATATACAAACATAATTTTGTTAACTACTATGTAGATTGGAAATTACACACAAAACAGGAAACAGAAGAACATATGCAGGAAGCTAGCCCTAACTACTCAAACAACACAACTGAAACAAAGTTGTTTACTTTTTCTCAATTAGAAACATTGTTAAAAAGACTGGATCATTGGACCTTTCTTTTTTTTCTCAATTAGCATAGACATTGTTAAAACTACTGGATCATTGGTCCTTGTCCAAAACACCTTGAACATTCAAGAATTCTCAAGAAGAAGATTTTAAGCTTAAATCTAAATAGAAAATAAAAACTAAAGTAGTATTAATATGAAAATTAAAATATAGGTCTTTCTAAACTAATGAATAGTATGTGTCATAGAGCAGGTGAATCAGTGAATCATTTTTTAGTGCATTGCGATGTTGCCAATGCTTTGTGGAGGGATGGGCTTCAGATTTTTGGGATCCAAAAGGTCATGCCTGAGTTGGCAATGAGCTTATTATTTTGTTGGAGGAATTGGTTTGGGAAGCATGGTTTGGATATTTGAAACTTAATTCCAGGCTACTTGATGGGATTGTCTGGAGAGAACAAAATTGTCGTTCATTTGAGAACACTAAAAGCTCCTTGGATCATTAAAAATATGTGCTTCAAAGCACTCTTTCTGATCGGTCAAGGAGCTGGGGTTTCACTGATTTTACATCCACTATTGAGTTTTTAGCTTCTCTTAGACCTCCTATATGATTTTTTTGGACTCTCAGTTCCTTTGTGTTCATCATCATGAACTCACAAAGATTCTATTTGATATGATTAATGAAATTGCACCTATTACTTATCATTAAAAAAAATTACCAAATAATCAGAATTAAGAACAAAGATACAAGCTGAGGCCAAAAAAGGAACCAGTTCAATAAAGTTTGCAAATGTCAACAGTAAGGTTGAAGAAGAGAAAAATAATTGAAATTTAACTAAAAAAGATATTTCTCTTTCTCTAGTGCGTACAGTGAAGGACTCTTGAGAAACACTCAGAAACTTCTATTGAAAATGATCAGTCACACACATGAAAAAAGAGACCCAGAAGGGGGAAAAGAGGGAGAGAAAGAGAGAGAGATGAAAAACAGAGAAATAAAATCAAATTCCACACGCCTCTCCAATACCCCCAACAAATAAATAGAAAGCCATGGCAAAAAAGAACCACCGTTGGTTTGCGAATGATCAGTTGGTCATTTCCAAACTCAGCTCAATTGCTCATGTAGAGAGTGCCTAAACTAGATTCCGGGTCATTATAACTTAATTTAATCAATACAAGAATCAACTAATACCTAATTTTCTGAGCTTGATTTTGGCTCAAATCAGCCCAAAATCAACTTGATTCATCAAATTTCCCATCTTTAAATCACAAAAATGCAAGAATATCATACGCAACGAAACGAATCCCAAATCACAAACACCACTTGTTACAGCATATCATAAACTAAATAAATGCTAGCACAAGTTCTTCAAAATCATGTTGCAGCTCATTTCATTGCATGCCAACTCATGTCAGCTCATCAACAAGCCCAGAATAAAGATACCAAATAATCAAAATTATAAGAGTGACGTTGGATTTTTTTTTTTTTTTTTTTAATTCAGTCTGTTATGCATAATTCTTGGGTTAGTGGTGAAAAAAATCATAAATTTTTTTTCCAGTATAGAAAAAATTTATTCAAAGCAAAACCATGTCAAAGTTAAGTTGGAAAATTTTCCCATGGTTCCTGAGCTACAGATTAAAATTCAAAATTGTTGCATATCTGCAAAAGGGTCCTATCAAACTTTGTAATTAATTAATATATATATATATGTTTAAAAAGTACAAAAAACAAATATGAGAACAGAGGATCAAAGACATTGAGCGATCCAAACGAGTCAATTCATCAAAAGGCATAATTATTCACAGCAAAACCGAATAATAAAAAGCCCTAATTTCAATATTCCAAACAAGTAATTAACGACCCAAAAAGCAAATAATAGTTTCGCAAAGCAATCAGATTTATGAATTAAGCACGAATTAATCAAAGAAAAAGAGAGAATGTGAACGAACCTCGTTCGATGTAAGCCATGAGAGAGAGAAATTCTAGAGTCTTCACCAAAGTCAGAATAAAGATGAATTCGATTTGTGAGAGAGAGATAGTTGCGGTGCATATAAGGCGACCTACTCGAATTCGACGTTAGTCTTTATGATTTGACTAGTTTGGATTACGCGTTCTCTCGGTTTTAATTGGCTACTGCAAAAGTCCATTCTAATGCGGAAAGTCTACCGCTTGGATTGCGTCTAGACTTCCACGTCTGGCGTTTTTTTTTTTTTTTTTTTTTACCAGCGCTTCTTGTACTATTCACTGGAGATGAATAGTATAAATAGGCAAATTAACAGTATTTATAAGTGTGAACAGTAATTAAAAATTATTTTTTTATTATTATTAATTTTCAACAAAATAGACAGTATCTAAACACACACATACGCATTTGGATATGCGTTTCTGATGCTACATTTGCATTTTCGTTTTTTCTTTTCTTTTTTTATTGAGAAGTGCTGGAATGTTGTCTGTCAGTGGGTCCTATGTACTGTGCGTCGAATCCACTACCTCTTTGATTAACAAAATAAGCGGTAGACAGTGCTTTTCAGTGGGTCTCGTGCACAGTTCATAGGACCCACAAACCTCTTTTTCAACAAAACTTTCATTAAAAATTGGTCCCACGGCACTATTCACACATTTAAAATTTATTTTACTACAGTTTTTTCAGTTTTCAGTAAAATAAACGGTATCTAACGGACCCGAATGTCATTTTTTAAGTGGCCTATTCATTTGTGCTTTTCGCATTTTAAGAGTTTTTTTTTTAATAATATGGGAAAAACAATTCTATACTGGTAAGAATTCGAATAAATTCTTTAAGAAGAGAGACAACGTGCCAGTTTACCATATGCTTTTTTGGCTTTTCTTCTATTGATCCCCATAAGGAGTCTCTCATCATTTTATCTACTACATAACAGACCTTGTTGGGAAGAGCATGGCATTGCATATAATAGGAGGACTGGGACTCTACAATATGAAGCATAAAAACCAAGCTATTCTTGCTCAACTATGCTAGAGGCTAGCCAGTGAACAGGAATTCCCTTGGGTGAGAATGTTGGCTACAAAATACCTATCTCCAAGAAGAATAACTAAAGAAGGAAGGAGGCTACCTTGCTCAAGTATTTGATCAGTTTGTAAAAAGGGAGGCCCAGTATATGTCAAGCGGTTAAAATGGTCAGTGAAGACGTCAATCAAGGTATGGAAGGATTTCTGGCTCCCCAATGACATCCTACGAAACCTTAACTCAAGAAGAAGATTGTCGGGGGTCCTTTTTCGGTGCGCAGCCACGTGTTGTTCGCTAGAGGGTGACCTTACTAGACCCAGTTTTGTATGGGGAGTTGCATCCAAAACTCAACATTAGGTCGTATAGTCCAATAACTTCTAGCGTATTTTTAAGCCTACAAAATGAGTAAAGTCCAAAGTCTCAGAAACATGAAAATGGTTGAAATAATAATAATATATGTTTGATATAATAACTTTGATTAATAGTTCTAATAGTAGTTGAAATAAAGTAATATGTATTTAAAAGTGAAATAATCATGTACTTAATGATGTAAATTTGGAGATATGGAAGCAAAGTCACTTATCTTTGTTTAGTTTGCAGCTCTAGCTATGTAGCATCAATGAGTTAATAGTATTCCAGCAAAATGACTCCAGCTGTAGAAAGGCAGTTTACCATGATAACTTCAAGATTGAAGGAGAAAAATGGGTGCAACTAGAGGGAGAGAGAGCATGTCAAGCTATGTGTAAAGGCTGGTTAAGTTTGTCCCCTTTATCTTGCACTTAAATGAATTTCCCCTTTGATAATGCTCTTTTAGTTATTGTGAAGTACTAAATAGTATCGCCTTCCGTGAGAAGGGTTTTGTAAGATAGGATTGTGCCTTCCATGAGAAGAGCTTTTGTAAGAAGTATTTGTGCCTTCTAGGAGAAGAACTTTAGTATTAGAAGTTTATGTCTTCCATGAGAAGGACTTTTATAAGAAAGGTGGAGAAGAGTATTGAGATGTGTTTATGGGTAGCAAAACAGTAGAATTTCAAAGTGAGAGAGTATGAGAGCGGAGTTTAGAAGAGTTGTGGTGTGTTATATGTAATGGTGTAGTGTGTATGGGATTGTGTATAAGAAATGGAGAAAGAGATGCTTAGAGATATGTGTAGCAAAATAGATGTATTTTTTGAATATGGAGAGTAAGAGAATGAATATAAGAGGAGTAATAGTGTTGTAGTGTGTTTAACAATGTTACTGGCATTTTCAGCTGGAGGATGGATGAGGGCTTATGAAGAGCATTTATGAGCTAAGGGCTGAAGAGTTTAGTTCCTAATTTGGAAAATAAAAACTCAGAAGCTCAGAACTTCATTAAAAGCTTAAGAAGATAATTAGAGGGAGAGAGAATAGAGAAGTTTATGAGAGAGTTGTTCTTCTTTATTGGTGTGCCTTAAGGTGTTGATGAAGGGCTCTATTTATAGCTGAGTTTAAGGGGGGGTTTTTTAGCAAATAATCTTTACCAAAATCTGTCCCAATCTTCAAAAAATCATTCATAGGATTTGGCCTAAGATGGTATGTTCAGCTTTAAGGTGATCTTGATGTTTTGGGTAATAACAGCTAGAGTAAAAACCAACTAGAGTAAAAACCAACAGAAAAGGAGTTGATTTTAGCAAGAAAAAGATAGTTTCTTTTGTTGGTTTTGGTTTTTAGACAAATAGGGAAAATTTGTCATGTTAGGGCTGCTAGGTCAGCTATCCCATCTATTCTGAAAAAGCTGTCCCAGCTATCTGAAAAAGCTGTCATAGCTGTCATAAGACAGTTGTTGCTAGGGCTAAAGTAGATGAGGTCAACTGGATGATGTTAGGCTGGTGGAGAGATTATTCAGCATTTATTTCATGAGTTTGGCTGAAAATGGTAAGGTCTCTTTCAAGGATATCTTGCTATTTTACATATAGCTGCTAGCTGCTGGGATTTGAGTATTAAATAGTTGGTGATGTCACTTTCAGTCAGGTTTCAAGTGCTGGATACACTGATGGTGTTCTCCTAAAAAGGTTTCCTCTTTTGGATATTTATATTTTTGGTCCATGATCCTATTACAATACATTTTTAATAAGTTATAGAATGATTGAATGATAGTTAATGAGGCTTGAGAGATCTAGTCAAGGTCTCATTGTGTTGTGACTTAATCTTGGTGAGCAAGAAGAGCATTATTGCTCTACTCTAGCAGCTGGTAGGGAAATATTTGGTCTGATTATGGTAGATCACAGCTGAATATTAAAAATATCATGAATATTTTATATTTGAAGATTAAAGATAGCCAATCAGATTTAGCCATGTGTTTAAGTTGGATTTTAGCTGAAAATAGTAATGTAGTTTATGTGAAATAATATGATTGAATTTCTAAATTCGTATAGGAACAGCAGGAGGTTGAATGAATAGTTATTTTCTCTACATATAGATATCTGGAGATATTGAGTATTTATCATAAGATGAATATTAAGTTTTAGGAAAAGAGCAATGTTGAGTTTTATCATTTTAAGTGTTATGTGATAATAGAGGCTTATCATATGTTACCCGCTACACACTGACTCGTCAGAGTTCAAGGAATTGGAGAAGACACACCAAGCTACATTTTTCTTTTATCAACTTTAAACCCCTGGAACTTTACTGAACCTTTTGGCCCTCCAAACCACGACTCCCAAAGTTTCCCCAAAGAGACTCATGAGCTTGAATCATAAACTGAAGATGAGATGATGTACCTTGAGCTTTGTTGTCATTTTGTGTGAATATGAGCTTTTGTTAGAGAAGTCACTTTCCATGAATATGAGAGAGATAATATGGACTGTGAGCTTTGATTCATTGCTTAAGCCCGATCCATATGTTGATATTGATGATATTGTAGGGTTATGGTCCCAATTGATGAAGAGGAAATGTGGACCATGAATCCACCTTTTGAAGTGAAGATGTTATGGGCCATGTGAGCCTAGTTCTTGTAGTTGAATGAGAAATAAGCTTTGTTAGGACATATGTGATTCATTGTTAGGAACATATGTCACTATTTTATGTAATTGGCTAATCCTTTGACAAAACGCACTTTACTTGTAATTGGATAGATCTAGAATGGGTCTAGTACTTCAAGAAACATTGTTTCAAGTCCAAGTGTTAAAGTCATGCAAGTCTGCCCAAAAATCAAGGAAGAAAGTGTAGAATTTTAAAGCTCAACAGCTAGCATCTATCGAGGTTTAAAAGCTATTGAAACCCGTGGCTCAACAGCTAGCTCGATAGATAAGGTATCTATCGAGGTTTATGAAGTTTAGTTTTTCAGGACTGTTTTTCATCCAATCCGTGAATGTATGTTTGGGCTTTTTTTTCTCACAACCCTAAACATATATAAGGATTATTTTAAGGGCCGTCAAAGGTTGCACAAGTGTGAAGCAAAGTTTTGTTCATGCAAATTGTGACCAGAGACAAAATTTGTCCTAGTTCATCTTTCTCTTGAAGAAGCTGTTATGTTTGTACACCGTAGGGTTTTGTGACCAAGCAACTTTTTGATCTTCATTGTGTGGATGAACTGAAAAACTTTGCAGCCAACATCCTTCTCAAGTTGGTGATCAAGTCACGTGCTGGGATCCGCACAATTGGTTAGTCACGTACTAGGACCCATGCATTGAAAATGAGAGATTGTCATTATAAAACAAGTCCAATTGGGTATTGGGGTAAGGGTTCAACTGTAGGTTGATATAAGGTACTGGGATTCCTTTACTTATAACCGCTTGTTTTGATAATAGTGAATTCTCGAGAATGGTGACCTTAAAATCACACGGTGGGGTTTTGTTTCTGTGGGTTTCTCCATTCTTAAACAAATCATCGTGTCATTTAATTTTCGCTGCAATTAGTTATTTGGTGATTTGTTTGTGCTACCACACGATTTGCATGTTAATTAACTTAATTAATTCACTTGGCTAAATTAATTGGTTAATTTATCATAAGGGGGTTAATATATTCTTGGCCTATCAAGCTTATTTTGGGTTTTAAAGAGATTTACCGAAAAATCAATAATATGTTGATGTGGCGTGGGTTGCCCATGAAGTAATGCCATGTGGGGCAAAAACGGTGACTCACATAGAGTCTAGGCAATGGTATACACTAGATTAAGTGTAATGTTAACCTCCCTTCGGAGCTATGTCATTATTACTTAGAGGCTAAAGGAAAAACGGCAAATTATTTTTGCTTGGTAAGAGTTACCATGATAGCATCAATAATAAGAATATTTCTCGCCTGATCATAGTGATTGGTATGACCTCTTTTCTGAGGAATATTAATTGTGGGATTAGGTTGTCGTTGCACCTAATATAATATGGTTTTCGAGTTCCATATTATATGGTTATAGATGCAAAATATAATGTCCTTGTAATTATATTCATAGTCTCAAAATAAAGTTGCCATAAATTTTGTTCTCTAGCTACTATTTTAATTGAATCACATTAACTAAGAAATAATTTTGGACATGGTGTTCAAAGGAGCTGAAGTACATAAATATGTTTTGAGTCAGCATTGTCATAATTTTTTATGCATGATGCATTGATGGAAGATAACTTATGATTTGATCATAGTCTCCATTGAAATGCTAACATGTTACATTGGCTTCTATCTTAATTGTACTATAGCATGAGATGCAAGAGTTAGTACTAGACTTAGACTTTTTATTAAGTCTAATTGAGATGCTTGGTATGAATCATATTGAGTGCTAAGAAAAATTTAAGAAGTTTCAATTCTATATCATTTTATGAAAATATTTTGTTTTAAAAATGAATAGGAATTCTTGGATGTAGAGATTAAATGTTAATCTTATTTGGATATGACCCACAAGTCCTTGTTAAAATCATTTGATCAATTCAGATTGTTTTGAAAATAAATTCTTTTTAAGTTATATGAATTGATGAGTGAGTTCTACGCAACGGAAGATATCTTAAAAGCTAAGGCTATGATCAATATGATTTAATTTAAATTATTAGTCTGAACGAAAGCTAAAGCTGATAAGAAGAGGGATTATAATACCAAACAGTTGGACAAGCAAGTGGCCCTGGTAGTTGCCAAAAGGAAATTGGACTAAAAAACATGACTAAAAGGAAAGTGTTTCTGTTTTGGTAAAACTAAGCATTGTTCATGATTGTCTTCTAGATGGAAATTTACATATATTACTTTTTAAAAAGAAAATTTCCATCCTTTGTTATTGTATGTTTTGGTATTTATGTCTAGATCTTATTAATCTAAATGATATTCAAGACTGGTGAAAGATGGGCTTTTAGAACCATTATTTTATTATATTCTCAGTCTATAAATTATTTTTAGAGGATAATATAATCTAGGGCTCCTTTATTGTAAAGGAATATAGTTTCAATGACTTCCTTAAGTTAGTACATACATGAAGGAGGAATAAGACTCTTTTAGAAATAGTAAAGTACATGATAAGTATTTTCATTTGTTTATTTCTTTTGAAGATATACTCTAATAATTACTATACTTTCTCTAAAGTTTATTTCAAAAGTTTATTCATAGGACATTTGTCAAATCATAGATTGGGTGAAAACCTAGTATATGATACTTCAATTTTTGGAGATGTCCAACACTTTTGCTAGAAAGGAAGTCTAACAAATTGAAATCAAAGGATAGAAAAATGTGTGTTTATGATGGGTATCCAAAAGGAATTGCAAAAGACTGTTTTGATAGTCATAAAGAAAATAAGATGTTTGTATAGTACAAATACAAAGTTCTTGATGATGACTATGTGAATAATCTTAAGTCTAAACGTATAGTTGTTCTAGAAGAAAAATGTCAGAATTTGTTGAAAGACAACTATAAAATACATTTAGAAATGAGGTGGTTGTATTAGATATACCACAAGACATTATTCTAAATATTTAGCTAGTACATCAATATAATATCGTAGTAGGAGAATTATCAATTACCAAATAAATTCATACTTTTGGGATAAACTTTTGAAGTCATTCCAAAAGGATATGAATTTGATCATCAGTCCTACATAAAAGCAATAGATGATATGAATATGGATTACTGGATCAAGGTTATGTGAATAGAATTGACTTCTATTTAAAGTCTATAACTTGTAGAGGCGTCTAATAATATTAAGCCTATTGTTTTCAAATAGGTCTACAAGTAAAAGAGATTGATAGATTTGAAGGTGCAAACCTTCAAAGTCAAGACTAGTGGTGAAAAGATTTATTCAAAAAGAAATTGTTCGATTATGAAAAGATTTTTTTACCAATAGTCCAGTTTGAAATTATATCCCAAGACTTTATTATGTATGTAACCCCTTCATAAAATATTCGTAATAATACAAAGTCATGAATATAGACTGTCACTTTGAAATAACTGCATCTTAATCCTTGAGTACCTGATTTAACTCTTTAAAGCTATTCATCATATATTTATGAAATCCAATTCCATAAATATATACTTTAGTATATTTTTACTAAAGTGGTTAGGCTTAACACTCTGAATAACCAAACCCATTAAACTAATCTCAAGAGAATATTTTATATCTCCATTAAGAGATTATGAATTCCATCTTGAGAATATATGTTCCATCAACACTAAATGTGGCTGCCCAACATACTGAGGTTTTGATTGTGACTTTAGATCTCACTCCTGATATATCAAAGCAACTTACATCTCATGATCATGTCTATTATTCTCTCAGGATTAAGAGTTCATGCAAATAGAAGTCGTGAGATTTATTATTCATTTGACAGTCATTAGAAGAATAATAAATCTCACAGCGGTCCAGTTCAATCTGTCTTAACTCTTAAAACATATCAACATATCAACTAGAAGTCTCCACTTCCATGATCAAGACAAATCATCTTAGTTAATATATTATAGTCTTCGCAGATAAAATGCCAAATTTCATCACCGACTAAGAACTATAATTTTGAGTTTACAAAGAACTTGTGATCTATATCTTCCGTGACTAAATCACATAAATCACATACTATGCATCTCATGGACTATATAATAATGTCTAAATATTCATGTTGCCATTATATTAGATAATAATAAAACAACTTTATTAATTATAACATTAAGTCATACATAATGTCATACATAGCATCATACAATAGGATTTAAAGGCATATATCCTAACAGAAGATATACATTAAGTGTAAGAATTATCACATTAGAGAGATATGAGTACATGAGAAGTAGTAGTAGAAAAGATCATTTATACAATAAATTTGATTGAAACTTGTTTCCAAACCTTGCCTTAGAGTGACTATGAATTACTCTAAAGGGAGATAAGTGCCAGCTATATGTTAAATTGTTTTTGAGGGCAAGTGGGAGATTGTTGGAGTTTATGCCCTAAAATCCAATTTATTGGCATATCATAAATAATTAATTTGTTTAATTATATGAGACTCTATAAATGAACTAATGAGATATTATCTTAGTCCATGAGATGCATTGTATGTGATTTATGTGATTTAGTCATAAAAGATGTAAATCACAAGTTCCTTGAAAACTCAAAATGTAGTTTATAGTGATGAAATTGGGCGTTTCATCTGCGAAGACTATAACATATCAACTAAGATGATTTGTCTTGATCATGAAAGTGGAGACTTCTAGTTGATATGTTGTTATGTTTTAAGAGTTAAGACATATTGAACTAGAACACTGTAAGATTTATTATTCTCTTAACGACTGTCAAATAAATAATAAATCTCACGACTTTTATTTGTATCAACTCTAAATCCTAAGAGAATAATGAACCTGATTATGAGATGTGAGTTGCTTTGATATATCAGGAGTGAGATCTATAAGTCACGATCAAAACCTCAGTATGTTGGGTAGTCGCATTTAATGTTGATGGAACATATTTTCTCAAGATGGAATTCATAATCTCTTAACAAAGATATAAAATATTTCTTTGAGATAAGTTTAATGGGTTTGGTTATTCAGAGTATTGGACCCAACCACTTTAGTAAGGAGTTACTGAAGTATATATTTATGGAATTGGATTTCATAAATATATGATGAATAACATAAAGGATTAAACTGGGTACTCAAGGATTAAGATGTAGTAATCTTCAAAGTGGCAGTCTATATTCATGACTTTGTATTACTACAAATATTTTAATGAAGGGGTTGCATGTATAATAAAGTCTTGAAATATAATTTATTAATAAGGCCTAGAGTGTAATTATATTCATATAATAGTATTGAATATAATTAATGGTAACTTTGGACTTGTCAAGAGTTGACAGAAAAGTCCAAGACCTATTGGAGTTAGAGTCTTATTTGTTCCCTGTTGGTCTCACTCTAAGTCACACACTAGAGCCCAATTGGAATGACCCAAAAGGCTAACCCAATTAGATAATCAGTTATATTTAAAGAGAGAAACATAAAGAATTTCATAAGTGCTTATTCACATGAGAGTTTTCTAAGTGGTTATTATTATGATTACATGAGAATATGAAATGGTTTGTGTGTGAGTGTTGAACATTCTTTTATTCTCTCCTTGGAAACTGATTGAGAGACCACACTTCTTGGGCATTAAGTGGAATTGGAGTGAAGATTGAAAGTGTTCCCAAGTTCTTCTAATCTTTTGGTTTTGAATTTCACTACACCAAGATATGCTTTCTTGTTTTTAAATTCTGAAACTTATATAGTACATGTTATCAATTGCGAATGAAGTAGATCCGTTAATTTTCTACTGCGTATGTTATGTATGTGATACAAACATTTTTTTTTTTCCAATAATTTCAACAAAAAAAATCAACAATTTATGATATGCATATTTAAAACAACTAAACGGAAGGAAATATATAAACATGCATCATCACAATAAAGAAACATAAGAAAAAAGGTTAATAAGAAACAACCTTTTGCATGGAGCACTCTTTTTCTTGAGGGGATATTTTAGAGTTCAAAGAAATTTATGCAATTGTCTTTGAAACCTAAAATCCAATTTATTGGCATGTTATAAATGATTAAATTGTTTAATTATATGAGACTATTTATAAATGAATTAATGAGACATTATCTTAGTTCATGAGATGCATAGTATGTGATTTATGCAAAAAGTCACTGAAGATATAAATTACAAGTTCTTTGTAAATTCAGAATTTTAGTTTGTAGTCAGTGATGAAATTAGGCATTTCATTTGCAAAGACTATAACATATCAACTAAGATGATTTGTCATGATCATGGAAGTGGAGACTTCTAGTTAATGTGTTGATATGTTTTAAGAGTTAAGACATATTGAACTAGACCGCTGTGAGATTTATTATTCTCCTAACGACTGTCAAATGAATAATAAATCTCACGACTTCTATTTACATCAACTCTAAATCTTGAGAGAATAATGGACTCGATCATGAGATATAGGTTTCTTTGATATATTAGAAGTGAGATCTATAAGTCACGATTAAAACCTCAGTATGTTGGGCAACTACATTTAATGTTGATGGAGCATATATATTCAAGATGGAATTCATAATCTCTTAACGGAGATATAAATTATTCTCTTAAGATCAGTTTAATGGGTTTGGTTATTCAGAGTGTTGGGTCTAACCACTTTAGTAAGGAGTTACTAAAGTATATATTTGTGGAATTGGATTTCATAAATATATGATGAATAACATAAAGGATTAAACCGAGTACTCAAAGATTAAGATGTAGTAATTTTCAAAGTGACAGTCTATTTTCATTACTTTGTATTACTACAAATATTTTAATGAAGAGGTTGTATATATAATAAAGTCTTGAGATATAATTTATTAATGAAGCCTAAAGTGCAATTATATTCATATAGCGGTATTGAATATAATTAATGGTAATTTTGGACTTATCAAGAGTTGACAGAAAAGCTTATGGCCCATTGGAGCTAGTCTTATTTGTTTCCTTTTGCTTCGACTCGGCTTCGATTCGCGCCGAACTGGGCCGATTCGGCCAGAATTGGGTCGTATCGTTTAGCGACCGAAATAGCCGAAAAAGGCCGAAATCGGCCTTGAATCAAGCCAGAACAGCTGAAATTGGCTTTGGGGGACAAATTTCCCACTTTAGAGATTTTGTTTTGTGTTTCTTGCCTTCTTCTTTCTTTGTTTTGTGAATCAAGGCATAGTAATGTGTTTTTTAAGAATATTTTAATAGTAAAAATATAAATAAAAATATTTTTAATAGTTTTTAAATTGCCGCATCTGCACTCTACTTTTTCAAAAATTGCCGAGTCCCGCACCCGCACTAGAATCCGGAAACGCACCCGTGCTACTTAGTTTGGTTCTCCTATATATATGGATTTGTCTTCTAACATGAATTTAATTCTTTTAACCTGGATTACTATTATTTTCATTTGTTTTGACTTTTTGGAATTTTCTGAGGAAAAAGTATATTACTATTGTAGTTTAATAGCTACTTGATATCCCCATTTTCTGTATTGAAGTCCAATTATATGTCTTGAGAGTTAAATTTGCATGCCTGGGGCCCATCTTATTAGCGTACAATATGCTACCTAATTTAAACTCCCTTGCTTCTTTCAGTAGCCATTGCTTCTATCATGCAGAAAATATGGAAATCCATTCAATACTACAGTTATTCCATAGCCTCCGACTGCAGCTTCCTCCTCTTGCAGCCGCACCACATTCTGGGCCCCTGGGAAAGTAGAATATTAAAGTCTACTAGAGCTGGGAAAGTGTTCACAACCAAGAGGGGTTAACTTGGATTGCTATTATGGGGCTTCAATACTTTTTGCATTGGTGCTGTGTCTTTGTATGTTTAGATGCAAGAAAGGAAGGCAAGAGAAAGAGAATGCGAAGAGACATGATATCGGTACCTATAAGAACTCTAAAGAAAAAAAAGCCGAAATACAATGAATATTGTTTAAACTTGTTAAAATTTGCAATGTCTTTTATTGTCCATCTCCATTCTTATTTTTTAAACTTGTTAAAATTTCCTTATCTCTTACATTCTGTTCTAAATGAAAGTTTCCTTTTGTGAATATTGTTAGCAGTAATAACTAATAAGAGGGAGAGTTGCAAAACCAAGAGATAATATGTTGAAGACAATGGAAGAACAGGTGTATTCCCAAAGCTTCAGAATGAACAGGATGTAGATGTGAAAAACACACATGCAATTTAACTGCCCAAGAAGGATCATGATTCAGACATGAGCAGCATGAATATGGACTTCTTGCCACCACCACCTCCTCCATTTTTTTTTCTTTCAAGGTCTCTGTGGAGCTCATGGTACCTTTCAAAGTAAGTACAAATAGACATCCTACTGAGAGTTTGAATGCACGTTCTGCAAAAGCTTTCACTGCTGTGTTGCTTCAGCAGCATACAAATAACTTTTCTTGTGAAAATTTTATTGGTGAAGGTATGCTTGGTAGTGTTTATAGGGGTGAGCTTCCCGATGGAAAGGTAAGATTCTTTTAACTTAATTAGAACTAACTCACCTAGATGATGGCGTGGCTGTTTGATTGTGTGGCTTCTACGTCAGAAATTCTCATGTATGTTTGTAATTGGTGTTTTTTTTTTCCCCTTCATCTTCTTTATCCTCATTAGGAAAATTAAGTTTGAAGACTGAATTACATTAACCTCCAAGTGTGAAAATAAATATCTGTTAGGTAGTCCCTTCCCACCCACCCTCCCAAACTGATATTTACCCAAGTTTCAAGTAATGTGGTGGATTCTTATTCATCCTCATAAGTAAAATTTTTGAGTTCTCTAGCTATTTCACCTCTAAGGGTGAAAGCAAACACTTGCAAGGCTGTCCCTTCCAAACAACACCCCCAAAAAGCCTGCCACTCTGTCCCTAAGTTTTCAGTTATGTGGTATATATATCTTGTGTGCTTGAGATAACCTATTTCTCTCATTGGCTCTATCATCTAGTCCCACATTTTGATTTGAGATATGAAGTTTGATGGGGACCTACGGCGATAAGCTATGTTAGCAATCTCATATCTAATTTGAATGTAATGCCTCTTATTGGTGTGGGGCCGTTAGATTAACATGGATTATGATCTAAACATGGCCATGAGAAGAGTAAGACTGGTTTTTGCTTTATGTTGTCAGTTGGCATAAGTTGGGCTTTCTAAGAATTAAATTGCTTTAATTTGTTTCTTTGGATTTTCATCATAGTTCTTAATCTTGGAATATGCTTGTTATTTGCAAGTGAGTGAACATATGCCATCCTTGTCCAAGCTTGACATCTTTATAAACTTGTGAGGGCAATGTTTGGTAATTTTGATCTTGATATATCTAGAGATTGTAGTTTGGACTTTCTTGTACTTGAGAAACAGAGTTTGTGGATAACTCTTTATATTGATTTAAAAAAATATATATATATATTTCGCTCAATATTCTGTGCCTTCAAACGTGTCCTATACAATTCCTTGATTGATTTATTTTATAATTTTTGGTTGACGTCATTTTCTGGATCAATTGGGTTCTCTTCGATTGGAGAACAATCACTTGTTCTGGGCTGGCTGGTAATCATGGTTTTAAAATTTTGAAATCACATTGTTGGTTTTAACCAATTCCAGCACTAGTAAACGTGTTTGTCTTGCTTCCTCCCTCTACTGCTATCCATTGGATTTATCGCAACTTTTAGAACTTAACCTACTATGCTTTTTGGAGCTTTGTCAATATTTTGATTTATCATCTTTGGATAGTCGCATAAGTTTAGACTTGCTTGTGCTTCAAATATGATTGTTGAAATGCCAGTAAAGTAGAGGATTTCTATTGTAGAGAAGAGTTCTTCTATTCATTGTTTTTTTTTTAACTTTTTCGTGTGCCCATTAAGAATCTTCATTCTTGACTTTTTTACAGGAAGCAGATTCTCTTTTGGTGCTTGATAGCTGAAGCAGCAGAGTTTGATTTGTCTATAAGGTCTGTTTTCTTCCTCCCTTTTTCATTGTTCTATTTTACACTCTCAAAAGAATGAAAATTATAATTTTTGACTTGTTTTAATTCTTTCTAATACCATGGGACTGTGACTACCTATCTTTGGCTTCAGTTTACATTAGGGTTATAGGTTGAAGTCTTTTGAAAATGCCATTGCAATTCATTTCCCTATTTCCAGCTGTTCTATTAAGCTTTTGGTCATTCAGTGAGTCTGTACTGGTTATAATTGGTGTGGGGTAGGCAAATTATTAAAGATCGTGACCTGAACATGGTTGCAGTGGGAAAATAATACAGGTTTTTACTTGATCCTATTGTGATTGGCATGAGGTGGGCTTTTTGGAATCTAATTTTCTTTGGATTTGCATCATAATTTATATTCTCAAATAAATTTCCTACTAGCCGTATAAAGTAGGCTGATACTTTCAATGTCCAACCAACTCTGTTAGTATGATTTTCTTGATTCAAATTTGAGAAACTTTATTAGTATGATTTCTTGACTCAAATTTTAGCATTTAGTAATATATATGTTTTTTTTTTGAGTTTTACATGAAGTGACAAAGCTAGCCAACATAATCCCCTCCTCCTTGTTTGTGTGTAAATATATGCATGTAACATTTTTATTTCTATTCACGCTGTTGTAATGTCATAATGCTTGTGCTTATATTTTGATGATGTTTATGTTTAAATTGTCATTATGTTTGTATTTAATTTGCCATTGTGCTTTTATAATTATGTTGTTTGTGTAACCATACTGGATGAACAAGTTTGATTGTGTTTTTGCTATGCTAGTTAGGATCAAAATAAAGAAATTATGCATGCTCTTTGATTAAAGTCTAATGTTTGATCATAGTTTGTTTGCAATTTCAATTGAAATATTGTTTGTTCTTTAACATTTTCTTCATTTTCTTAGTGTGTTTTTCATTTTCTACAATGTTGAATCCATAAGTTTCATCAAATTCTAATAAAATTTGTGGTCTTTAGCAAGTGTGTGGTGTATGATATTTAAATGTAAAATTTAAAATTTATTTCAAAATTCAAATTCAAATTCAAGCTCAATTTTCAAGTTTCAAATTTATTTAACTTAGTTTGGATTGCCATTTATTTTTGGCCCTTAGGAAGCATGATTTTTTTGGAGTTCTGTGGTGAAGTCTTATTTGGCAATATGCTCTATTTTCCTATTGTACTTGTTTATCTCTCCTACATTCATAAGCATTTTAAGGGTAGTTTTTTGCTTGTTTTAATTCTATCTAATACTTGGGTCTTTCATTGCTTTTCGTAGGTTTCGATTTTGGGGTGGATTATAAATTCCAGTCTCATTGTGTCTTGCCGTCTTATTCACTTTTTGGCCATTGGATTTAATGTGTAGATTTGCAACATAATATATGTTAATTTAGATTCTTGCTGATTGATTTCCATGGTGCCAATCATAAGGTAGCAGCGGTAAGCTAGGCTATTATTGAAGCTAAATGGATGCACCTTAAACATGTTGGATGCTACTGGCGTAGTAGTTCCTCTACTTGTTTGTAACTCCTGCAATTCTTAGTTCAAGTTAAATTTCTCAATCTCGATTTGCTTACGGGAATTGATTTTTTTTTTGGGTGCGCTCATCGTAGTCTTGTTTGAGTTCTCTCTAATACTTCTGCTATTCCTGGTTTTCTTAGGCTATGGTTTCAAGGTGTATCGCAATTTTTGTCTTAGTCTTAGAAAGTCGGTGGGCTGATAGTGTCTATGTTCAATCAAGTCATTATAAGTATGAAGATTTTACCTTTCTGGACTCATATATTTAGCACCTGGTAACTTATGCTTTTATACAAGTTTTAGGTGTTCTATTTTTGGGTTTGTTATTCTCATACATGGGCTGTGTTGATAGCAGCCATAATAAAACTCTTCCCATATTGTCTTGATTCCACTTTTGCACTTACAAGTCTTCTAATCAACTGTTTCCTCATATGTGATACTATACAATTCATTATTAAATTTATTTTACAGATTTTGGTCCTCGGCAGCTCTTATAAGAAAATTTGTTACAGTGAATGATTTGGTTCTCCTATAGTAACACAATCGCCTATTTCTAGCTGGGTGGTAATTATGGGTTTAAAATTTGAAAATTCGCTTTATAAACACTAATTGGTGCTTGGATTGTGAGTATTTCTACCTCCATTTGTCTGGTTTTAAATGACTCCAGGACTACCTGGCTTGTTTGTTTAGGTTGCTTTTTTTTATACACCATCTACTTGTACTTGCTACAACTTCTCAATATTTGAGATCATCAATTTTATCAATTGGCTGCCATGCCATATAAATGATTCGTGGTTTGCTTTTAAGCATTGTTGTTCCAAATGCTAGGAAAGTGTTGGATTTACCTTTTAGAGAAGATTTCTTCTCTTCATTGTTTTGCAACTTTTGCAATTCTGGGTGCATGTTTAAAACAGGAGCTGGAATTTTCTTTTGGGTGCATGGCAGGGCAAGCAGCAGAGTTTGATTTGATGATAAGCTCTCTTTCTGATTCCTTCTGCTTTTGTTATTCTCTCTTACAATCCTATCTTTATAAGGACTAGTTTTGATTTTTTTAAATTCTTTTGAATACTTGCACAGTGTTTGCTTATCTAAGGCTTTCTTTCCAAGAGGATTATAAATTTCAGTCTCTATTAGTGAGGGTTTGAAACTTCCATTCCTGTTCTTTTGCCTTTGTCTTGTTGTTTTGTTTTAGTTATTCTGTCTTGACAAGCTCACATCTAATTTGAATGTGGTAATGACTTGGTGTGGAGTGGTTAGATTAACAGGGATTGTGATCTTCATGTTTTTGCCAAGACTAAGATAATGAAAGTACGCTTTATCTTCTCATGATTGGCGTGTCTTGGGCTTTCTAGGAAATAAATTGCTTTTTAACTTTTATTTTTGGATTTGCATCATAATTCATAGTCTTGGAATATGCTTGTTTATTTGCAATCCATCCTTATATGGAAGTGATTAGAAATATACCATCCTTGTCCTAGTATGACATTTTTGTTGTGATCTTCGTATGGTTGCCAAGAGAAAGATAATACTGGTGTTTGCTTTATCTTGTCATGCATGATTGGCGTGTGTTGGGCTTTCTGGGGATTAGATTGCTTTTAACTTATATTTTTGGATTTGCATCATAATTCATAGTCTTGGAATATGCTTGTTTATCTGCAAGTCATCCTTATATGTAAGTGATTGGACAAATACCATCCTTGTCCTAGCATGACATTTTTATTAGCTTGTGATGTTTGTTTTGTGAGGACAATGTTTGATAATTTTGATCTGGATATGTCTACCGGAGGGGAAATTTAAATTTAGACTTTGTTGTACTTGAAAAACAGAGCTTGTGGTGAACTTTTGAATTAACTCCTCTCTTATTCTTTTTTCATTCACTTCTTGTAATTTTCTTTCAATATACGGTTCCTTCAAACATGATACCATACAACTCCTTGTTCGATTTATTTTAAAGATTCTGGTTGAAGGTGCTTTCTGGGTTAATTTGGTTCTCCTCTTGATTTCACTTCTTGGTAACTAGTTTTCATGTTCAACATGTTTTCAATCTAACATGATTCTATTCCTTGTTCAGATAACTTTTTCCCAGCATGTTAATCCTGGTTCTTTTCTAATTACCATTGATTTGCACTTATGACAACATTTAAGAACCTAAGCTCATCAATATGTTACCCCTGTTATGCCTTTTGGAGCGTTGGTTAATATTATGATTTATTGTTATTGGGCAATTGTTTAAGTTTAATTGTTGCATGCTTTAAGCATATGCTTCCATAGGAGTTCAATATAAAACATTTCGAGGTTGTTATTTATATGTGGTTCTATGACACTGTTACCCCAATTCCCTTGTTTTAAAAATTTAATGCTGGTATATTTGCCTAGGGTAAAATTTTTGATGGGGACTGAAGGCAATAAGCTCTCTTTATCTCTTGATTTCAATATCATTGTCCTAAAATTTAAAGGTTTAATTAACAGATTAAAATATTTATGAGTAACAAAAACCTTTGGTTGAGTGACATTGGGTTGAGATCAAGATTCTTTTTGGTTTTTTGAACAATCTCATATTGGTAAATTTCTGGTTTTGTGACTTAATTTTTGTTGTTGAATATAGATATTTATAATAACCTTTTTGCTGTTCTGTTTTAGATTTTATTTATGTTTGATCCTAATTCTCCCTTAAGTACTTGATTGGCCCTTTGGTATTGTTGGTTTTCTCTTATATATGTGTGTGTGTGTGTTCTTTCTTCGTAATCATTTTTTAATCTATATTTGTATTGTTCGAGCTTGGGTTTGGGGTTTTCTTAGCTTCATTATTAGTTTCCTAATTCTAGGGGCGACGAATTTGCGGTACTCTAACTAAGGTTGATTTGAATTTGTTGCTTCTCATTGAAAAATGCTTTCAATGTAGTCTTTCTATTTATTCTTTTCTTTATTTTTTATTTTTTAAAATGTCTTGTAATTTAAAGTTGTCCTAAACTGTGTAGCTGGGATTTTGTTATTTATAGTTTGCTCATGTGAGAAGTCAATGTTAACGCCACTAGGGGCTTGCGCTTTTGTGTAGTGCTTGTACATTTGTGATATTGTCTTGTTTTGTTGATTTTTTCTTGATATTATATGAACTGGTTACCCTGTGTTGCTCTCCATGTCCACTTTGGATTTCTACTTACTGTCTGTCTATTGGAAGCAAGACTTTTGTGTTTCTTTGCAGTAGTCTGACCTTTTTTTTTTTTTTTTTTTTTTTTGTGGTAAAAACTAAAAAGCTCTGGAACAAAAATTGCTTGAGGAACAAAAATTACTAGGTTTTGTTCCTTGTTTGTGATTTTGGTCCTTGGCAAGAATAAGGCATCTGAGGGGTTTTTTTGGACTGATTTGGTTCTCCTATAATAATGCAAAAATTTCACAGCAATTGCTGGTACTCTTGGAATGCTTGCTTTTCCCTTCTCCCTCTTTTTTTTTTTTTTTTAATTATTTTTTTTCTTCACTGTTCTCACTTTGCTTTACCCTTCTCCCTCTAAAATTTCATAAAATGACTTTCAATTTTAATTTTTGTCTAGATTAAATTTGGGTATCTTTTATATTCGGGATGTCAATGCTACAAAAAAAATGTCTTGCAAGATTTGTGTCGAAGTTAATTTGTATACTGGCCTTCTTCAATTTACAGTGGTAGATGATGAATTTTGATAAATGTCTAGTTTATATTTACAATTGTTTTAAATGTGCTCCATGTGGACTTATTATTGCAGAAGATGCTGATAATGAGTTGACAAATCTCAAAGTATGATTCTAACTATGTTAAATCCTCAGACCCAAAAGCATGTTCCACTGCAATTTTTATTTTTGATGAAATTACACTGCAATTTTGATGAAATTTGTTTTGTAATTTCTATTTAATGTTGTTGACAGTTTCTAATTTTCATGGAAACTCTCTAAGAAAATGCAATAATGGTATAATACGCAGCGAGAAGGCTTTGAAACCCAATGACATTGGTTTATTTTGTTGTCGAGGACTTTCGAACTTAAAAAAAAAAAAAAAACAATGCCATTTCTTTTATACTCTTTTTTTTTTAATTAAAATTCTTTGGTTTAATGATTGATTATTGTTTTCTTTGCCTTCTCATTTCTCAGTAGTTTGATTTTTTTTTTTTTTTTTTTTTGGTTTTGTTTCTCAGTTACCTTCAAAGTGTACTTGAACTAAATACGTTTGATTAGATTTTACTGATTTTTGCAGATTGGTTTTGGCTTTGGGAATGTTTTGAGTGACTTTTCTCTACCAATGGATAAAAACATTCCCAAACTGCAGAAATTAAAATAAACTAAATAGAGAAAAGTCACTCAAAACATTACCTTATTTTAGAGGTATCAAGGTATTTTTACTCATTTTAGATATTTTGGGTAATTTTAGTCATTTTATAGGTTTCATGGTATTTTGGCCGTTTGTGAGGTTTTAGGGTTGTTATAGTAATTTATTAGGTTTTTTGGGTATTTTCGTCATTTTAGAGATTTTGGGAGTATTTTGGATATTTTTTAGGTTTCAGGGATAATTTGTTCGTTTGAGAGATTTCGAGTGTATTTTGGCTAAGGTTTAGGGTTATTTGGTCATTTTTAGAGGTTTCGAGGGTATTGTGCTTGATTTTGAGATTTCAATGGTATTTTGGTCATTTTAAAAGTTTTGGGGGGTATTGTGGTCGTTTTGCAAGTTTTGGGAAAGTTTTGGTCATTTTTTTAGGTTTTTGAGATATTTTGGACATTCGTGGTACATTTTAGTCATTTTGGAAGTTCTAAAGAGTATTTTGGTCATTTTTGAGGTTTTGGGGGTATTTAAAGGTTTTTTGATATTTTGGTAAGTCTCACGTGTAATATATATATATATATATATATATATATATATTTAGTTTGGGAAATTTTGACAAAAATACCCTTGAAATCACTAGAATGACCAATATACCCACAAAATTACTAAAATACTCCTAAAACCACAAAACGTAAAAAAAAAAAAAAAAAAAAAAAAAAAAAAAAAAAAAAAAACCCAAAACCTCTTAATTGACCAAAACAGTCCCAAAATCTCTAAAATGACTAAAATAACCTTAATACCTCTAAAATGATCAAAACACCCCTGAAACGGCTGGAATAAGTTGTTAAATCTTGATACTTTGTAAATGACCAAACTCCCTTAAACATCTAAAATGATTAAAAAATATATCTCAACATCACTAAAATGGCAAATATGCTGTAAAATCTTCTAGAATGACCAAAAAAACTTGAAACAGACTAAGATACCTCCAAAATCTAAAAAATGAACAAAAGACCCCTGAAGCTTCAAATGACCAAAAATGCCCTCGAAACCTCTAAACTGGTAAAAATAA
Source organism: Lithocarpus polystachyus (assembly GCA_033629205.1). Classification (NCBI taxonomy): domain Eukaryota; kingdom Viridiplantae; phylum Streptophyta; class Magnoliopsida; order Fagales; family Fagaceae; genus Lithocarpus; species Lithocarpus polystachyus. The sequence goes on along the minus strand of CM066170.1, from coordinate 40,417,903 downwards.
CCAAAAACTGATAAAATGACCACAAAAAAAAAAAAAAAAAAACCCAAACCTCTAAAATGACCAGTATTCCCTTTAAATCTGAAAAATGATTAAAATATATTAAAATATTTAAAATGACTAAAATACTCGTTAACCTCTAAAATGGTCAAAAAATATCCTAAAATCTCAAAAATGACCACAATACCCTTGAAACTATTTAGAGCAACCACATCAGTTCGTGCAAATTATCTGTCTATTTTGCAAGAAAAAACCTACTTTTTCTATTTTACACATCCACTTTTACAAAACACTCACATCAGTTATCTATTCTACACATTTATTTAATAAAATATTCATTCTTTTTACATTTTTTATTATTTCCTTCCCTCTTCTCTCTGGAACAAACTCACCACCTTATCTTCTCCGTCCAAACCCACACCCAACCAACCACCCGTTAACAAAATTCGGCCACTGATTCACCGATCTTCCACAACAACAATCACAACAACGACACAACAACAATGATTCACTTATCTTCCACAACAACAAAATTCGGCCACTGATTCACTGATCTACCACAACAACAATCTTAACAACGACATAACAACAATGATTCACTGATCTTCCACAACAACAAAATCTGGCCATTGATTCACCAATCTTCCACAACAACAATCACAACAACAACAACGACACAATCACAATCACAACAACTCTGACCCACTCTGGCCCACTCAAGGACTCGGCCACTGATTCACCGATCTTCCACAACAACCATCATAATAACAATGACACCTCTTTCTCCGTCGGAGATGACGCGTTCGCGTCGTAGCCAGTCTTGGAGATCTACGTTGATGAAGCAATCGATGAGGACTTCGATGGAGGGTTTCCTGGATCGGAAGGTTCAATTTTGCCCCCTCCGATGGAGATGGAGCCTGAGGAAGGCTTTGCTCTCAAGGAATGGAAGAGGCTGGACTGAGGGACTGAGGGACCACAGAGAGAGGTTAGAGTAGAAGCTGAAAAGGAGAGAGTGAGGTAAGGAGAGAGAAACAAATAATAAATTAATAGATAGGCGAGCTACAACAAATGTGTATATTTACACGGTTACTGTAGCTCATGGAAATATTTACACATCTTTATCATTTTTACACCCACTGATGTGGGTGTTTTTTTGCTCAAAATGTATAAAATTTGTACTTTTTTCTATTTTAGAAGACTATAGATGAGCTGATGTGATTGCTCTTAATGACACAATATAACTCGAAAATTTTGGTTATTTTGAAGGTTTCGAGTATTTTAGGCCTATTTAAAAGTTTCAAGGTATTTAGTCACTTAGATGGTTTTGGGATATTTTGGTCATTTTCGAGGTTTTAGGTTTTCGTGCTCATTCTAGAGGATTTGATATCATTTTGGTCATTTTTACGATTTTGGGGGTATTTCAGTCATTTTACAGGTTTTGGGGTATTTTTGATCAATTTAGCAATTTCGTGGTATTTTGGTCATTTTAGAGGTTTTAGAGTCTTTGTGCTCATTCTATAGGAATTGAGGGCATTTTGGTCATTTTGTGATTTTGGAGGTATCATTTTAATCCTTTTATAGGTTTTGGGGTTTTTTTTTTTTTTTTTTTTGTCTCTTAGAGTTTTCGGGGTATTTTTTTTTTTGTCATTTTTACTGTTTTCAAGGTATTTTAAGTCATTTGAGAGGTTTCGGGATAATTTGGTCATTCAAGTGGTTTCGATGTATTTTTGGTTATTCTGAAGTTTTGGGGAATTTTGTTCATTTTAATGGTTTCGGGTTGGGGGGGGGGGTAATTTTGGTCATTCTAATGATTTCAGGGGTATTTTTGTTATTATAGTGGTTTTAGGATTATTTTCGCCATTTTAGAGGTATTTTGGTCATTTTTGAGATTTTGAAGGTGATGAGAATCAATAAACACCATTAAAGAATCCATTGCATGTTCCAGTTAGGCTTATTACGAGCAAGATCCAAGAAGATCAAAGAAGCACTGAATGGGCTGATTCAAGAGATTTGAGTTGATTCTAACATATGATATTCCAAACTTGGTTTAAAGGAAATGAAGGCCTAATAAATTTAATCAAAGGTATTGATAAGGCTGATTGGGCTTAATTGAGTGTGATTTATGGTGTTGATTAATGGCTGATAGGGTTGATCTGGCTTAATTGGGCGTAATTTATGGTGTGGATTAATGGTTGGTTGACTTTCCAGCTCTATCAGGCCAAATCCATCTTAATTTTAGGCTTCAATTATTTAGTACCTTTTTTTTTTTTTACATATATTTTCCTATTTTTAGTCATGTCTTATAAATAGCATGCACTAATTGTAATAAAGGTTTATTGAATAAAAATTAGGAAAAAAGTGAGGTTTTGCTTCTTCTTGAACTTTAAACTTATTAGGGATTCTTCCTTGTGGCTTTCAAATTTTTATACCTTCAGTTCGTGGTTCAATCATAATCATTGGGTCGAGGTCTATTACTTATACCTTTGGTTCGTGTTTCATTTATAAACATTGGGTTGGAATTTCTATCAAAATCTGAATTTTAGCTTTCTTGGGCAAGTATTCCAATATTATTTTAGCGTGTGTTGATTGAGGTTCGTATCATTGGTATCAGAGCACAGATTCTAAAATCAGGTTTACTATCCCTTTATTTTTTATTTCTTGTTATCATCCTATTTTGTTCCCTTTTGTGTTCATTATTCCTTGCTCTTGTTTTGTGACGTGTACCAAGTTAAAATCATGGACTAAGTTCCAAAAAAAAAAGAAAAAAAAAAAAAAGAGACATCAGAAAAGAAAAGAAAACAGAAAAATATTGTTTGTAGTTTAGTTCTCTTTGATAGGTCAAGAATGTATTGACCCCTTGTGATGAATTAACCAATTAATTAGTTAAGTTGATTAATTAATCAGATTAACATGCAATTTGCGTGGCAGCACAAACAAATCACCGAATAACTAAATATGCAGCGAAAATTAAATGACATGGGTGATTTGTTTACAAATGGGGAAAACCACCGAAGCAAAATCCCACTGGGTGATTTTAAGGTCATCATTCCTGAGAATCCACTATTATCAAAACAAGCGGTTACAAGTAAAGGAATCCCAGTACCTTATGCCAACTTACAGTTGAATCCTTACCCCAATACCTAATTGGACTTGTTCTATAGTGACAATCTCTCTTTTTGATGCACGGCTCCCAGTACGTGTCTAACCAATAGATGCGTGGATCTTTAGTACGCGACTTAATCACCAACTTGAGAAAGATGTTGGCTATAAAGTTCTTCAGTTCATTCAAATAATGAAGATCAAAAAGCTCCTTGGTCACAAAACCCTATGGTGTACAAACACAGCAGCTTCTTCAAGAGAAAGATGAATTAGGGCAAACTCTATTTCTGGTCACAATTTGCATGAAGAAGACTTTGTCCTATGCTTGCGCTACGTTTTATGGCATTTAAAATAATCCTTATATATGTTTAGGGTTGTGAGAAAAGAAAGTCTAAATACGTACTCACAGATTGGAGTGAAATCAGCTCTGAAAAACTGAATTTCATAAATCTCGATAGATGGGGTATCTATTGAGCTAGCTGTCGAGCTTCGGGCTTCAACAGCTTTTTAAACCTCAATAGACACCGGTTGTCGAGATTTGAAATCCAGCACTTATTCACTTGTTTCTTGGACAGATTGGACAGATTGCATGGCTTTAACAATTGAACTTGAAACCTTATTCCTTGAAGTATTAAACACATTATAGATCTACACAATTACAAGTGAAGTGCATTTTGTCAAAGGATTAGCCAATTATATAAAATATTGACATATGTTCCTAACATGATTCACATATGTCCTAACACTCTCAAACCAAAATATTGTTTTCTTTTGTCCCCTTCCTTTGATTCATTGTTTTTGTAATATTTTCTTACTGTTAGTATTGGTTTAAATACTACAAGTTGAATTTCTTGATCAAGTTTATTAGTTTAATGAAGATCTAAAAAGGGGAAGCTACGCGTATAAAAAAGCAAGAGAATGTGAGACTAATATTAAGAAAAAACCAATTTAAGAGTGAAACACGAGTGAGAGTGACATAATTTGAGTGCAAACATGTGAGAGAGTGTTGTGAGAAATTATTTCTAATATTTTTTTTTATAGTTTCAAAAGTATGTCTTCTAAGGGCAAAGCATCAAACAAAGAAAGAGGGGATGAGTCGTCCTTCATGTTGTAGGCTATGCAACAACAATTTAAACGCATGAACATGGTGTTTAATGAGATTCAAGATCAAATGGATAGGCAAGACGTTGTTATTGCTACTTTGCATGAGGAGTGTTCCCAAAGAGTCCCTAATGCTAGAGGGCAAGAAAGGTGTATGTGCGTGGATGATTCTGATGATGACCATGAGGATGAGTTCGAAGATGAAGAGCATCAAACTTCATTGAACAATGAGGGAAGGTTTGTGCCAAGGAGAGAGACGTGGTAGAGGTTTCCAAAGAGATCCGAGATGGCAAGATGGAACTAGAAAAAATCTAGAAAACATCAAATTGAAGATACCATCATTCCAAGGGAAAAACGATCCTGAATTGTACTTGGAACGGGAGTAGAAGGTGGAGTCGATCTTTGAGTGCCACAACTACTTTGAGGAGAAAAAGGAAAAGCTCGCTGTCATTAAGTTTACAAACTATGCTATTATATGGTCAACTTGTGATGAAAAGAAGGAGAAACCATGAGAGGCCTATTAAGACGTGGGAGGAAATGAAGGCCAGCATGAAGAGGCAATTTATCCCTAGTCACTACTATAGGGACTTGTATCAGAAATTAGAGAGTCTTACTTAAGGCTATTGGAGCGTGGATGACAACCACAAGGAGATGGAGATCGCCATGATTCGGGCTAATGTAGAGGAGGATAGAGATGCTACCATGGTGAGGTTTTTGAATGAGCTGAATCGGGACATTGCTAACGTGGTGGAGTTGCAACACTACATGGAGTTGGAGGATGACAATAAAGATGGAACGACAGCTTAAACGGAAAGGAACTTGGTCATTTCAAAATCGAATAGGAGGAAAGAAGCAGGGGTTGTTTCTAAGTCCAAAACCAAACTAAATATTCAATTACTGTGTAAAACACTAATGAATGTTTAGATCCCCAATTTCAAAGTAACCAACACAAGCTTATACTCAAACAATAAATGTGCGGAATGATAAGAACAAGCAATACCCAAATAAAAAAATTATTCTAAACCAAAATAAATGACAATCCAGTAGTAATTAAAAGGTAAGAATAAGGATTAGAGAGATGCAAATACAAAGATAACATCGGCCGTGTTATCGAAGAGGAAACCAAAGAACTTGGTGAAAAACCTCTCCGCCGCCCTCCAAGCGGTCAAATGATCCACTAAAGAATAAAGTTAGGATACATGAATTGCAGAAGACCCTCCAAGCCTAATCTACCTAATGCACCTAAGCCCTCCTTGCTTTTTGCTACAATAGGGTTACGCCGAACCTTATCTTTTTTAGCTTCCCGGATCTTGCAATAAACCCATTGCATCAACCAAATATATTAGTCCTCTTTGAACTGCTTCCCAAGCACCAAAATACCTCCTCACTGATATGGGTATGGTGAGATAAGGATTTGGTAAATGAACCTCTCAAGTATATATCAATGGAGAGGGTGGGAGTAGAGGAATTTGGAGAATCAAAAGACAAAGATTGTGGATGAGTCAATCTTAGTTTTCTTTAGGGTCTCTCTCTCAAAATTATCTCTGGAAGCTCTCTATATTTCGTTGGTATAAGGGTATTTATAGTAGGGTACGTGAGGAATGTGAAAATTCAGTTTTCATCCAAACAGGGCATTCTGGCGATTTAGCCTCGCGACTGGAACGAGTCGCAAGTTTGAGTTGCGAGCTAACAGCTTGGACAGTCTGTACATTTTGTCCTATCGTGCTCTAGCTATCGTGACCCTTCAGTTCCCTGCATGCTTCACATGTGTGCCACTTTGGCGAATTGCAAGTCGCGAGATCCAGTCGCGAGACTCCTTTAAGTGCACACATCTTGAGTTTTCTTCACACTCTCTCACACACTACCCTTATATAATTCCCACCTAAAAATACAGGGTATCTATTTACAAAAATACAAGAAAATTTGGTACGAAATAAGGCCAACACATGATTAAATAAATTCAACCTTACATGAATCACCTAGAAGGATAGATGAAGTTCCAAGTGTCAACAAAGGTAAAACCAAATCCCAAATCGTAATCATGATATTAAGTGTTTTTGTTGTTTGGGACTAGGTCATATTGCTTCACAATTCCCAAATAAGAGGACCTTGATTGCACGTGTTGATGGAGAGGTGGAAATTGAAAGTGAGGGCGATGATGACCAGTTGCCATCATTTGAGGATGCTTGTGACGATGATGTGGAGTATCCAATGGAGGGTGAGTCACTTGTGGCTAGGCGTGCTTTAAGTGCCTAAGTCAAAGAGGATGACATGGAACAACAAAGGAAGAACATTTTTCATTCTAGATGCCACATCAACAACAAGGTATGTAGTATGATCATTGATGGGGGGGAGTTGTACTAATGTGGCTAGCACTACTTTACTTGAAAAATTGAATTTACCTACCTTGAAACACCCTAGACTGTATATGTTGCAGTGGTTGAATGATTGGGGGGAGGTTAAGGTAAATAAGCAAGTGCTAGTTTCTTTTTCAATTGGGAGGTACAAGGATGAAGTACGTTGTGATGTTATTCCAATGCATGCAGGTCACTATTATTGGGTAGGCTATGGCAATTTGACAGGAAGATCAATCATGACGGGTTTAAGAATAGGCATTCTTTTGGTCAATCACTTAGGAAGAGCCGATTGGCCCCCTTGGATGTCGAGCCCCTCTTCCAATTTTGGCTCGATTTTGACTCTTTTTTGAGGATTTTTTGAGTCGGGAATTGCACCTAGACGCGTTTTTAACTCATATTTTGAAATTAATCCTTTTATCTTGATAATCAAGTCTCTAAAGTAATATTTATCTAAGAGATAAATATTCTAAAAAGTCTTAATTATCAACAATTTCCTTGTTATCTGATTATTCATTTTATTTCCATACAAGTAGGCTTATTTTTGGTAAAAACCAACAACTAATTACAAAATTATTTAATTAATTTTAGTTGTTTAATCAATTAGAATTAATTTAAATTAATCACATGTGATTAGTTCCACCTAAACAAAAGGCATGCAAATCGTTGAAACTTGATCATGTGATATCTTGCAATCTGACGGTTTGATTTAGGAATCGGGCATAGCGTCACGACCGTTAGAATCTTAAGTTCATTTTTATGATATGCAATAAATGAATTAATGCATGCAATGAAACTCTAATTTTTGGGTATATGAATGGTCATTCTAGCCATCTTTCAAGATTAAATTATGAGTGAAAAATCGAGTGTCTACAGAATGCCCAACATTGATAGAGCTTGCAAAGCGAATGTTAATGTAAAACAAAGATACTGATTTTAGTGACCATGATATTTAATCAAGGTTAACTTTTCAAAAATTTCCTAGCCCTAAAACCTAAAACCTTGGGACATTGAACTAGTATTTTGTTGTTTAAAAAAAAAATGAAAATTGTGAATACTTGATCTTCTTGATAATTGATGAACTTGAATCAAATCTTGAATGCTGACGAGGCAATCAAGAACTATATTCGCTCGACTTGAAACCCTGATCGAGAACCATATCAGGCTCAATTTGAAAATTTGAGGCAATTGAGAGCTATCTCCATCTCAATTTGAAAATCTGGGGCGACTGAAAGTTATCTCTATCTCGGTCTGAATCTAGGGCAACTAAGAGCTATCTCTGTTTCAGTTTGAATTTGGGGTGATTGAGAGCTATCTTTATCTCGGTCTAAAAATCTGAGGCGACTAAGAGTTATCTCTATCTTGGTCTGAAAATCAGGCGACTGAGAGCTATCTCTATCTCAGTTTGCAAATTTGAAGGCAATTGAGAGCTATCTCGGTGTGAATTTGGGGCGACTGAGAGCTATCTCTATCTTTGCTTGAATCTGGGGCAATTGATGAGAATCAACAAGTGCCATTAGAGGATCCATTGCATGTTCTAGTTGGGCTTATTACTAGAGTAAGATCCAAGAAGATGAAAGAAGCAATTAATCTGATTCAAGAGATTTGGGCTAATTCTAACACAGGACAATTTCCAGTTTGGTCCAAAGGAAGATGAATGCGTAATAAACTTAATCCAAGCTATTGATAGGGTTGATCTGGCTTAATTAGGCGTGATTTATGGTGTGGGTTAATGGCTGATTGACTTTCCAGTTCCATCCCAATTAATAGTTATTTTCCTATTCTGGATGCTAATTTTAGACCAAATCCACCTTAATTTTAGGCTTCTATTATTTAGTATCTTTTTAGCTATTTTCCTATTTTGGAGCTGCTAATTTCAAACCAAATCAATTTTAATTTAGGCTTATATTATTTAGTATTTTTTTTAATATTTTCCTATTTTTTAGTCATGTCTTATAAATAGCATGCACTTATTGTAATGGAGGATTATTGAATAAAAATTAGAAAAAAGGTGAGGTTTTGCTTCTTCTTTAGGTTCTTCAAAAACTATGAACCTATTAGGGATTTTTTTTTTTGTGGCGTTCAAATTTTATACCTTCGGTTCATGATTCAGTTATAATCATTGGGTAGAGGTCTGTTACTTATACATTTAGTTTGCGTTTCATTTATAAACGTTGGGTCAGGGTTTCTATCAAAATCTGAATTTAGCTTTCTTGTGTTGCGGTTTATGCCCTAAAATCCAATTTATTGGCATATCATAAATAATTAAATTGTTTAATTATATGAGACTATTTATAAATGAACTAATGAGACATTATCTTAGTTTATGAGATGCATAGTATGTGATTTATTTGAAAAGTCACAGAAGATAAAAATCACAAGTTCTTTGTAAATTCAGAATTTTAGTTCGTAGTTGATAATGAAATTGGGCATTTCATCTGCGAAGACTATAACATATCAACTAAGATGATTTGTCTTGATCATGGAAGTGGAGACTTCTAGTTGTTATGTTTTAAGAGTAAAGACATCTTGAACTGGACCGCTGTGAGATTTATTATTCTCCTAACGACTGCAAATGAATAATAAATCTCACGACTTCTATTTACATCGACTCTAAATCCTAAGAGAATAATGGACCTGATCATGAGGTGTAGGTTGCTTTGATATATCAAGAGTGAGATCTATAAGTCACGATCAAAACCTCAGTATGTTGGGCAACCGCATTTAGTGTTGATGGAACATATATTCTCAAGATGGAATTCATAATCTCTTAACGGAGATATAAAATATTTTCTTGAGATAAGTTTAATGGATTTGGTTATTCAGAGTGTTAGGCCTAACCAATTTAGTAAGGAGTTACTAAAGTATATATTTATGGAATTGGATTTCATAAATATATGATGAATACCATAAAGGATTAAACCGGGTGCTCAAGAATTAAGATGTAATCGACAAAGTGGCAGTCTATATTTATGACTTTGTATTACTACGAATATTTTAATGAAGGGGTTGCATGTATAATAAAGTCTTGAGATATAATTTATTAATAAGGCCTATAGTGTAATTATAATCATATAGTGGTATTGAATATAATTAATGGTAACTTTGGACTTGTCAAGAGTTGACAGAAAAGCCCAAGGCCCATTGGAGTTAGAGTCTTATTTGTTCCTTTTTGGTCCTATTCCAAACCACATACTAGAGCCTAATTGGAATGGTTCAAAAGGCTAGCTCAATTAGATAATCAGTTATATATATATGGAGAGAAACATACAAAATTTCCTAAGTCTTTTCATAAGGATTTTCATTAAGATCACATAAGAACATGAAATGGTTTGTATGTGAGTGTTGGACATTCTCTTATTATCTCATTGGAAACTGATTGAGAGACCACACTTCTTGGGTGTTAAGTGGAATTGGAGTAAGATTAAAAGTGTTCCCAAGTACTTCTAATATTTTGTTTTGAATTTCATAGCACTAAGGTATGCTTTTTTGTTCTTAAATTCTGAAACTTACATAGTACATGTTATCAATTGCGATTGAAGTAGATCCGTTAATTTTTCGCTGCGTATATTTTTTATGCGATACAAACATGTATTTTTTCAAAACTTGGTATCAGAGCGGTCTTCAATTTCGAATCTGAATAACATGTTTTATGAGTTTTGGAATTAGAGATAATAGTTTCATGTTGTTAAAAGATTATGCATTTAATTTTCTGCATAATTGTTGAAACTATGGTTTGATAAAAACTGATATTGATGTTATGATGTTGTTTAAATTTGAATTTAAGTATGTTAAATTGAACTTTAAGGTTGTAGCATCAATGGAATTCAGTTTTGATATGAAATTCTGCCTATCATGTTCATATGGTGGTTGTTTGTTCATGAAAAACTGTTGAAAACTTTCAACAACTGCTCTTTAAAAACTGAAAACATGCGTTTTTTGTGAGTAACTTCGCGAGAAGGTAACCTGCGAAAAATGCCTCTAAAGCATAAAACTGTTTCACGAGTAAAGCTACTCGTGAAACTGTTGCGAGACAGTCGTGAAAGTTTCTGTCTGAATTTTGTGTTTTCACTATTTAGCCTTAACCCACATTTACGGGAAGTGCTTAGTCGCGAGCTTCTCGCAAAAATGCCTCTGAAGTTTGTTTTGAATTTTTCTAAGTGTTTACAAATGTTTAAAGAGCAAAGCTGTGTGTGATGAGATTACACATGATTCTAACTAAAGAGCTAGTGAGATCAAAGATATTAGTTAAATAGAACTCTTAGTTCTAAATAGTTTGGGACTTGTCTTTTAAGAAACATTCTAATGAGATTGGAATTGTTGTATGATTGAAAGTCTTTAATTTATTTTAATTAGAAGTTTTAATGAGATTAAAGCTTAATTAAAAGGTATATAGTTTCTAATGAGATTAGAATTCTTAATCAAATAAGTTAAGGATAGCGTTATATATAACTAATTTTTGATTCATTAGTATTTAAGGAATCCTAAATAGTTTAGGACTTTCATTTTAGTTAGTGATTCTAATAAGATTAGAGTCTTTATCAAGTACACGGTTATTAGTTGTAATGAGATCACAATTATTTAAAGAAAAAATAATGAGTGAGAGTGCTGAATTAACCCTTTTGTTAAGTTTATTGTAATGTAAATAGATACCTTGTCTTCACTTCGAGTCTTGCATTCCATGCGGAGGGTATTTACTTCACGGATTACAGGGTTAAACTTCTTTGTGATTGCGCGAATGTTCATTACGCTATTGTGATGTGACTTAGTAACACTACATTGAATTTAAACAATTAAACACATTTGATGTGTATGGTTAAAATTGTGATGAGATCATAATGTTTTCATGACAATCCACATGTTTTAAAATTTTTGTGGTAGAGACATATAAGGGTTGGATCTCACGGCCTCTATTGTCGGTTCATAGTAGTGTGAGGTAAACATCTCGTCTTGGCCTTAAGCCTTGCGTTCCATGCAGAGGATGTCTATTTCATGGTACTACAAGATTGAACTTCTCGGTTTATAGTGGTGTGGCCAAGCACCTCGTCTTGGCCTCGAGCCTTGCGTTCCACGCGGAGGGTGTTTTGCATCATGTTACCACAAGATTAAACCTTATAAGGGTAGAATTATGTGGCTACACATGGTTCTAGGCAATGGTGTACACTAGACTAAGTTTGATAGTATTCTCTATGCTAAGTTCTTGCTATTATTATTTAGAGGCTAAAGAAAAAGCGGCAAATTATTTTTGTTTGGTAAGAGTTACCATGATAGCATTAATAATGAGAATATTTCTCGTCTGATCATAGTGGTTGGTATTCACTCTATGCTAAAGAATATTAATTGCGGGATTAGGTTGTCGTTGCACCTGGTATAGTATGGTTTTTGGGTTCCATATTATATGGTTATGGATGCAAAATATAATGTCCTTGTAATTATGTTCATAGTTTCAAAATAAAGTTGTCATAAATTTTTGTTCTCTAGCTACTATTTTAATAGAATCACATTAACTAAGAAATATTTTTGAATATGGTGCTTAAAGGAGCTGAAGTACATAAATATGTTTTGATTCAGCATTGTCATAATTTCCTATGCATGATGTATTGGTGGAAGATAGCTTATGATATGATCATAGTTTCTATTGAAATGCTAAAATGTTTCATTGGCATCTATCTAAATTGTACTATAGCATGAGATGCAAGAGTTAGTACTAGACTTAGACTTTATATTAAGTCTAAATGAGATGTTTGGTATGAATCATATTGAGTGCCAAGAAAAGTTTAAGGAGTTCCAATTCTCTGTCATTTTATGAAAATATTTTTATTTTTAAAATGAATTGGAATTCTTGGATGTAGAGATTAAATGTTAATCTCATTTGGATATGATCCACAAGTCCTTGTTATAATCATTTGATCAATTCAGATTGTTTTGAAAATAAATTCTTTTATGTTATCTAAATTGATGAATGCGTTCTACGCAATGGAAGACATCCTAAAAGCTAAGGCTAGGATCAATATGATTTAATTCAAAATTCTTAGCCTGAACCGAAATGTAAGGATGGTAAGAAGAGGAATTATAATATCAAATAGTTGGACAAGCAAATTGCCCTAGTAGTTGCCAAAAGGAAATTAGACTCAAAAGCATGACCAAAAGGAAAGTGTTTCCATTTTGGTAAAGCTAAGCATTGTCCATGATTGTTTTCTAATTGAAAATTTACATGTTTTACTTTTTAAAGAGAAAGTTTCCATCCTTTGGTATTGTATGTTTTGGCACTTATATCTAGATCTTATTAATCTAAATGGTATTCAAGATTGGTGAAAGATGGACTTTTAGAACCATTATTTTGCTATATTCCCAGTCTATGAATTTTATTTAGAGGATAATATGATCAAAGGCTCCTTTATTATAAAGGAATAAAGTTTCAATGACTTATTTAAGTCAGTGCATACATGAAGGAGGAATAAGACTCTTATAGAAATAGTAAAGTACATGATAAGTATTTCCATTTGCTTATTTATTTTGGAGATATACTCTATGTATTATTATACATTTTCTAAAATTGATTTCAAAAGTTTTTTCCTAGGACATTTATCAAATTGTGGATTGGGTGAAATCTTAGTATATGATACTTCCACTTTTGGAAATGTCCAGCACTTGTGCAAGAAAGGAAGTTTAACAAAATTGAAATCAAAAGATAGAAAAATGTGTGTTTATGATGGGTATCCAAAAGGAGTTGCAAAAGATTGTTTTGGTAGTCATAAAGATGACAAGATGTTTGTAAAGTACAAATACAAAGTTCTTGATGATGACTATGTGAATAATCTTAAAGCTAAGCGTAGAATTGTTCTAGAAGAAAGATGTCAGAATTTGTTGAAAGACAGCTATAAAATACATTTAGAAATGAGATGGTTGTATTAGATACACCACAAGGCTTTATTCTAAATGTATAGCTAGTACACCGGTACAATATTGTAGTGGGAGGATAATCAATTACCAAATAAATTCATACTTTTGGGATAAACTTTTGAAGTCATTCCACAGGGATATGAATTTGATCCTCGATCCTACATAAAGGCAATAGATGATATGAATATGGATTTCTGGATCAAGGTTATGTGAATACAATTGGATTCTATTTGAAGTCTATAACTTGTAGAGGTGCCTAATGGCATTAAACCTATTGTTCTCAAATACAAGCAAATGAGATTGATAGATTTGAAGGTGCAAACCTTCAAAGTCAAGACTTGTGGCGAGAAGATTTATTCAGAAAGAAATGGTTCGACTATGAAAAGTTTTTTTTCACCAATAGTCAAGTTTGACTCTATCTAGATTCTCTTATCCATTATATTTCATTTGGATGAAATATGGAAATGGATATCAATAAAGCTTCTTTTAGTAGCAATCTTGAGAAAGAAATCTATAAGATGTAACTAGACTTGTACACAGCATAGAAACAGTAGTGTTTAGTATGCAAGTTGCTTAAATTCCATTTAAGGATTAAAGAAAACTTCTGAGTCATAAAATATCATCTTTGATCAAGGAATCAAATTGTTTGATTTTGATCAAGTATCAAAAGGCCTTATGTGTGTAAAAGCAATATAGAATGATAAATTTCTTAATGTATGTTGATGACATTCTAATCATTTAGAATGATGTAGAGTTATTGTCATCAATGATGTAGAGTTATTTCTAACATTTCTCTATAGTTTCAAAAGTTTGTCTTCCAAGGGCGAAACATCAAATAAAGAAGAAGGGAAGGAGTCGTCCTTCATGTTGCAGGCTATGCAACAACAATTTAAACACATGAACGTGGTGTTTATTAAGATTCAGGATCGGTTGGATAGGTAAGACGCTGTTATTGCTACTTTGCATGAGGAGCGTCCCCAAAGAGTCGCTAATGCTAGAAGGTAAGAAAGGCGTGCGCGTGTGGATGATTCTGTTGACAACCATGAGGATGAAGAGGATCACGTTTCATTGAACAATGAGGGCAGGTTTGTGCCAAGGGGAAAAAGGCATGGTAGAGGTTTTCTAAGAGATCCGTGATGGCAAGATGGGACTGACAGAAACCTAGGAAACATCAAAATGAAGGTACCATTGTTCCAATGGAAAAACGATCCTGAAGCATTCTTGGAATGGGAGAAGAAGGCGGAGTTGATCTTTGAGTGCCACAACTACTTCAAGGAGAAAAAGGTAAAACTTGCTGTCATTGAGTTTACTGATTGCATAATTATACGGTGGGATAAACTTATGATGAAAAACAGGAGAAACCATGAGAGACCTATTGAGATGTGGGAGGAAATAAAGGCCAGCATGAGGAGGCGGTTTGTCCCTAGTCACTACTATAGGGACTTGTATCAAAAATTATAGAGTCTTACTCAAGGCTATGGGTACGTGGATGAGAACCACAAGGAGATGGAGATCGCCATGATTCGGGCTAATGGAGATCACCACTACATGGAATAATAAAGGGAGAACATTTTTCATACTGGATGACACATCAACAACAAGGTATGTGGTTTGACCATTGATGAGGGGAGCTCTACGAATGTGGCTAGCCCTACTTTAGTTGAAAAATTGAATTTACCTACCTTGAAACACCCTGGACTGTATAAGTTGAAGTGGTGGAGTGTGTGAGAAAGCAGTGTTTGGTAAATTCTATAGACTAGTGATACCTGTTAATAGAAGATTGACTTTGTGTGCCTAATATTTTTATGCGAGAGTTGCTTGTACGTGAACCACATGGAGGTGGTTTAATGGGCCATTTTGGTATAAGAAAGACTTTAGACATGTTACATAAACAATTTTTTTTGGCCAAATATGGAACGTGAAGTGGAGAGAGTTTGTGCTAGATGTGTTACTTGTGGGCAGACCAAATCTAGGTCTTACCACAGGGATTGTACACTCCTCTGCTCGTACCAAGTTCACCTTGAGTCGATATTTCTATGGATTTTGACTTGCCTAGGTTAAGGAAGGTAGGGATTCAATTTTTTTGGTTGTTGATAGGTTTTCTAAGATGGCACATTTCATATTTTGTCATAAAACCAATGATACAACCTACATCGCTGATTTGTTCTTTAGAGAGAGTACGGCTCTGTGGTATTCCTAGGAGTATTGTGTTTGGTCGTGATGTTAAGTTCCTTATCTTTTTTTTGGAAAGTCTTGTGGGGAAAGTTGGGGACTAAACTATTGTTTTCAACTACTTGTCACCCCCAAACGGATGGACAAACTGAGGTAGTGAAAAGAACTTTATCTACTTTGTTGCGTACTATAATTTAGAAGGACTTGAAAAATTTGGAGGATTGTTTGCCTTTCATTGAGTTTGCATATAATCAGAGTGTTCATTCTACTACTAATTTTTCACCATTTGAGATTGTTTTTGGTTTTAATCCACTAACTCCTTTGGATTTTCTGCCTTTGTCTGTTAGGACATATGTGAATCATGTTAGGAACATATGTCAATATTTAATGTAATTGGCTAATCTTTTGAAAAAATGCACTTTATTTGTAATTTGGTAGATCTAGGATGTGTTTAATATTTCGTGGAACAAGGTTCTAATATCGTGTTAAAGCCATGCAAGTTTGTCCAAGAAACAAGTGAAGAAGTGCTAGATTTTAATTCTCGACAGCTAGCTCGATAGTTAGCATCTATCAAGGTTTAAAAAGCTGCTGAAGCCCGAATCTTGACAGCTAGCTCAATAGATACCCTATCTGTCGAGGTTTTGCATCCAATTCATGTGTATTTGTTTAGGCTTTCTTTTCTCACAAACCTAAACATATATACGAATTATTTTAAGGGCCATCATAGGTTACACAGTTGCCCAAGTTTATGCAAATTGTGACCAGAGACAAAATTTGCCCTAGTTCACTCTTTTTGATGGGAAGGACTAGAAAATCTTAAGAGGAAGGCATAAGTAACCATCTTACCACTGTTGCCCGCCAATCATGAAATGACATCTGTATGCTTCGGCATAGCAAAAGTGCAATGTCATATGCTAAACATCATTAAGTATTTCTTTTCTATCTCTTATATGCCCATGTATGATTTGCTTAAATGAAAAATATGCAAAGAAAAATAAAAAGAAAAAAATAATAAATATGCTTTATATATGATTGCAAGTGTGTATTCTAGGAGATGTGGGAGTAATAGGATGTACCTCGAAGGTGATAGTCCCCATCAAATAGTTATGATTATGTGTGAGTTAAAGTGATTTTCTCATATCTCAAATCGTCATAACATGTAGACACTCCTACAATCTTGTGATATTTTTCACACATAACACACAATATTCTTTGCTATTATTGATACATATGTAGGTACAATGTGATTTGGCCATCACAAGGAATACATGTGTTAATGTCTGATCACTAAACTGTCTTAACGTCTTTTTGAAATATAAAATTGGTTAGACTTGCTTAATGTGTGTGTGTTTGGGATCTAAAAGCTGGACATTTTTCTTGTTGAGAGATGATTTTGAGAGCTTAAAATGGTGTTTGGATCTTTGGTTGCGTTGCATATTTGATTACATTCATATATGTGTTTTTCCCTTCTTGAAAAACAGTTTTTAAGAAGTCTCGATAGCTCCTTGATACCTCTCGATAGCTAGACTATCTATCGAGACCATTCAGCTGCTTTTTATCACATTTTCGATAGCTCTCGATAGCTACTTCGATCCATTGAGAAACCTTTTGGATGCTCAATCGCTTCTCGATAGCTACCACGATCCATCGAAAATCATTATTGTGGACACCTCTCGTTAAATCCTCGATAGCACTTTGACAGCTAAAAAGCGCATTTTTAATTCTCGATACCTCTCGATACCTCTCAATCCATCGAGAAACTAAGATTTCCTATAAATAGGATCTTTGGGATTTCTGTCCCATTTCTCCCCGATCTCTTTCGACAGAAAGGTTTCTCTTCTTTTCCTAAACACCCAAATCTCAATCTTTTCAACTTCCTCACCTCATTTTCAGTCTCATGATCTTTGTTCTTCATCTGGTATGATATCTTCTTCCTCTTTATCATGCATTTCATGATCTTCGACCTAACTTTTGTGGTTTTTGAAATTGTTTGAGATTTTTTTTAAAACTTTTAAGTTTTTGATCAAATTTTGGGATGGGTTTTTGTTCAATTGGCTTTAAAACATCATGCATTGCTTCACATTTGCATTATAACAATGTTTCATGCATTTAGATGTGTGTTTACTTTGTTGCAATGATTGCGTGTTGTTAAGTTTGGATTGGGCTGAGCCCATGATGTATTTATGTTTGCATGTCGTATGTTCATGCATACGTACCTTCAAGTTTTTATATTTTTATATATTATCTTGATTGGCGCTTTTTTGATTGTCTCTCTTTCTTTCCCTATATCTCTCCTTCTTGTGTTAGTTTCTTTATGGCACCTAAACACAAATTCACTCTGTCTCAGAACCTCTTCATTTTGGGGCATCTTCTTCCTCTGATCCTACTCCTTCTCACGTTCGATTTTGTGATGATAAAGCCCGAAAGGACTTTGTGGAGAACTTTTCTATTCTATGAGACACCATTTTCGTGGGGTGATTGTCAAAACACCCGATGCTCGACCTTTGCTAAAGGTTTGAGGTTCCTAAACATGGTGATGACTTTCATTCTCCATCCTTTGTCTCATTATAACACTATCACAGAGCCTCCTGCTTGATTTTTGTTATCCCTCATTGAGCACATTTCTATTGACTTCCCTTTTCACTTCATCCTATCCCTTATAGATGTCTGTAGGGATACGGCGACCCGTGATAAGCTCATTTTTCCTTCGGCTATCACAAGGATTTTTCACCATTGTTCTGTCTCTTTTCCTCCGTTCGATCACTTCTTTGTCATGGGTGCCATTGACGCTGCTGCGGTTAAGCAGAGTAATGCCCAGCTTCGCTCGAGGCGGACTCAGATTGGGACGGCCGCTCCTCTAGCTTCTACTGGCCCATCCACCTCCGCTCCTTCGTCTTCTGCGGGTGGAGTGACACTTAAGGCCATCATGGCACAGCTTGTGCGCATGGATGCTCACCTTGACGGACTCTGTGATGAGTTGTGTCAAGTGAACACCCGTGTTGGTCGTATCGCACGACGATAGGCTGTAATGGGTGGTTTCGCTATTGCTTCTTCTCTATCTCCACCAGCCTCCGAGGATGGGACTGACGATGGCTCCAGCAGTGATGAGGATGATGGTGCTAGCTTGCCCAGTGATGATGAGATGTCTACTTGATGTACACACCCTTTGTCACTCGTGACAAAAAGGAGTAGTTTTGGATATGAGAGTAGTCATACACATAAGGGGGGTTAGCATAGGAGATTTTTGTTAGGGGGAGTGTTCATATCTTCTGAGGGATGTAGTGAGGACCTATGTATCTTTTCTTTTCTTTTTTCCTATTTGAGATACTTTTTTTTTTCTGTACCTTTGGTCTTGTGACCATATTGTGATAGCAAACCTTGTATTTATGATGTTGATATATATATATATATATATATATATATTGAGGTTGTTATTACAGTTCTTTCACCTATCTTTACATGTGCTGTTTCTTTTCTCACTTTATGTACATGCTTCTTATTTCTTGTATGCAATCTTTTAATTCTGTTTCACACTAAGTTGCCGTGATGAGTTTTGTTTACAGCGTTTTAGAAATCTAGGTTGTCAAAGTCTTCTTGCCATGAACTCTCTTCTTGCAAAGTTTTTCAAGAGTTTGTATTAGGATAGATTTTGTTGTATTCAACAAGTGAGTATGAGTTGAGTGATTTATGACTTCTCTCATATGTTGTGGTTTTGTCACGGATTGCCAAAGGGAGAGATTGTTAGGACATATGTGAATCATGCTAGGAACATATGTTAATATTTAATGTAATTGGCTAATCCTTTGACAAAACACACTTTACTTGTAATTGGGTAGATCTAGGATGTGTTGAATACTTCTTGGAACAAGGTTTCAAGATTAATTATTAAAGCCATGCAAGTTTGTCCAAGAAACAAGTGAAGAAGAACTGGATTTTAATTCTCGACAGCTAGCTTGATAGCTAGCATCTTTCGAGGTTTAAAAAGCTGCTGAAGCCCAAAACTCGATAGCTAGCTTGATAGATACCCTATCTGTCGAGGTTTATGAAAAACAGATTTTTAGTTCTGTTTTGCGTCCAATCCGTGAGTATGTTTTTAGGTTTTCTTTTCTCACAACTCTAAACATATATAAGGATTATTTTAACGGCCGTCATATGTTACACAGTTGCCCAAGTTCATGCAAATTGTGACAGGAGATAAAATTTGCCCTAGTTCATCTTTCTCTTGAAGAAGCTGCTGTGTTTGTACACCGTAGGGTTTTGTGACCATGCAACTTCTTGATCTTTATAGTTTGGATGAACTGAAGAGCTTTGCAGCCAACATCTTTCTTAAGTTGGTGATTAAGTCGCGTATTGGGATCCGCGTAATTAGTTAGTCACGTACAAGGAGCCGTGCATTACAAGGAGAGATTGTCACTATAGAACAACTGTAATTGTGTATTGGGGTAAGGGTCCAAATGTAGGTTGGTATAAGGTACTGAGATTCCTTTACTTGTTGTCAGTTCGTTTAGACCCCTTAAACCCAACAAATTAACCTAGTGAATTAGCCAAGTGATTAACTTAGGTAATTTAATTAAAACTAGGTTAACACAGATAAGCAAAAATAACTAAGCAGCGGAAAATAAACAACACAAAGATCTGATGACCCAGGAAACCACACCGGTAAAAACCTGGGGAGGATTTGACCTAGCTATCCTCAAGGTAAACTGAATCCACTATGAAAGAATTGAAGTTTACACGACAAGACTTAGACCACTAACATCTTGTTGCTACCCAAGTGTAGGAAATTTACTACCATGACCCCATGATAGCTCCGAGATCCACGGACTCCTTCTTTCCGGAATTCTTCAGCAAATCCACAAGCGCACCTGCTTGTATATCTTTGTGTTCTCTTGATTCTGCAACTGTATGATTTACACAACTCTTGACATAAATCTCAAGTTTGTAAACCCTAAGTGTATGTGAAGGTAAACACCTCTAGATCTCACAGAGAGATTCACAAACACAGCAAAACAGAACTCTAAAAACGTGGCTAGGGTTTTCCCTTTTATACCTAGGGTAAACATAAAACCCTATACATTAAAACGGGCTTGGGCTGAGTTGGAATTTTCTGCAGAAAAACGTTCTTCACGATTTTCGATCGATCGAGTCTTACAGAAAGTGAACAGTACTTCTGCATAAAAATTCGATTCCAACTTTACAATAAGACCCATACTTTGAGCAAGTCTAACACAAGACTAAACATTGTTTTGATCATGGTTTGCCAACATACAAAATGAAGTTCTAAATACATTAATCCTAATCCTTAGAACCTAACAAACTCCCCTTTTGGCAATCCGTGACAAAACACAGACTTAACAAAAAGCTCAAAGTTACAAATTGAAATAGCCCATCACAATAAAAATAGCCACTTAACAATTCAACCTAAACTACTATCTAACAGTTGCAAGGTAGACAGCAGCTCGACTGAAAGCAACCTATATATTCCTGTAACACTTAACAAACACATAAACGCATGTGTGGAAAAAAACAGGAAATACATAAATAAAAATTTCTTGATTTCACATGACACAAAATAAAGACATATATCATGAATAACATCATCAATATAAATCAATAAGCAAAGTAGTAGCATAGTGAAATAAGAAACATATACATACAAATGTATCTCAACAAAATAAATCTCCTAAACAAGAGCTAAAAATGAGAATACACAGTGAAGCATCTAGATACAATCTAATAACTCCACAAGCTCCGCAGTATCACTACCAAGTAAACAAAAACTCCCCCTAAAATGTAAATCTCCACAAAAAAAACTAGATACAATGAACTATGTACTCCCCTTTTTTGTGACGAATTGCCAAAGGGCACTCACTCATCATCAAAAGAAGGTGGAGGAGATCGACGAGAGCTCGCCAAATCCGCTCATAACGCACGTAGCTCATCTAGGATGTCCACCAAAAGTTGACCATGAGCCGCCTGAACGGTCACGACAGTATCAAGAGTCCGACGAAGGTCAGAAACCTCATCAAACGGTGGAGGAACATCAGCAGCAGCAGCAACAGCAGGATCAGAAGAAGTCCCAGCTGCATGAGTATCTGTAGAAGAAGAAGGGGGTGGAGTGACACCAGAAGGCTCTACCCTAGGACGCTTAGAGCTAGCTCGAAGTTGAGCAGCCCTTTGCCTCAAAAAGGTAGCACCAATAGGAGCGATAACATGTACAGGCTCAGAAGCAGGAAACTCACCAAAACCAAGAAAAAGGAGAATCCGATGAATAAAAACAGGGAAAAACAAAGCATGAGCCGTAGAACTAGATCGATGAACCTCGTTCAAAGAACGAAGGAACAGATGCGGAAAACTGATAGGAGCATCAGTGACCAAAGCATACAAAAAGACACACCTCTCAAGAGGAATGGTGTGGACATGCGAAATAGGCCACAAAGAATGACACGCTATCCTAAAGAAAAGATAGTGCAGCTCAGACAGCTCAGCAGAAGTGATCCGAGGATCAGAACCCCACTGGATAGAAGACCCAGTGATGTAGGACAAGACGTCATCAAGGGGAGGAGACTCCTCGTAAGGAAAAACGGGATGGTCCACAATGGGCACCCCAAGAGCATCAGACACTACCGAAGGGGTAATGCGATACTCTACACCACGTAACCACACCTTTACTAAGGTGTCGTTATCGTAAACATGAATAGAGAGGTTCGAATAGAACTCTCTAATCAAGGTGGCAGGAGGAGGAGAATGCTCATACTCGAGCAAAGGTAACCAACCCCGACGTGAAAAGTTACGACGCACCTCAGGATCCAACTCATCTAAGATAACCCTACGCTCAGCCCAAATCTGACGCCTAAGGTTCAGAGTCTCATAGGTGACTTGGTTTGACTCACTAGGGAACCGCTCAGTGTCAAAAGAAGGAGAAGGATCAAAAGTCCTATGGGCTCTAGTTTTCCTAGGCATAGTGCTAAGGAAAAGATAGACACAGAAAGAAAAGAGCAAAAACAATACCAAGGGCAGACTGCAAGTTAGCACAGCAGAAAAAAAATAGAATATATCAATTCTATATGATGCATGAGCATAAACATTAAATGATGCATGTACTAATGCAGTGACATGTTCAATTGTGATCCAAATTAACAAAATTGGCTTGAGCAAGCAATATTTATCAAAAATACCCAATTTGAAAAAACCTAATTTTTCAAAACACAACAAATCGATAAATTGATCAATACAACATTCAATGAACTCAATATAATGATCAAATTAATCAATCCAACAAGCCAATTCCATCAATTTCAATCAAATTGAACAAAACCCCCAATTTGCTCAATTTCAAGCCCTAGAATTTCAAATTTTCTTCAAAACACCAAAATAATCAAATTAAACCACATGTAAAGCTAAGGTAAGGTGTTCCCACAAAAACCCATAAAAGATTTGAGAAAGAAATACTCAAAAACATTCCCAAAAAGACAAAAATCCTAAATGTCGAAAATACCCAAAAATGCATGAAAATAATGCATGAAATATGAAAATAAATTCAAAAGGAGGGGCAAAAAGGACTTACCAGACTTGGGAGAGAGAGATTGTGCAAAAGAATCGGAGGAAAACGACAAAAACTCCAAGAAAGGTGCTTGACCGGTTGGTAGGGAGAAAAAGAAGTTTTGAAAAAGTTTGAAAAGTGAAAAGCCACGTGTAAAAGCTCCTTTAAAAAAACATCCAGCACAATTTTCGATTGATCGAAAAGTACATTCGATCGATCGAAAATACCTTCGATTGATCCAAATTCAGCTTGGATCGATCGAGTCAACCAGAAACTTTAACACTGGATTTGAAACATTTTCGATCGGTCGAAAATCAGTTTCGATCGATCGAAATTATGGAAAAATCACAGTTTTGAAAAACCAACATTTTGATCAAAAACTCCTCAAAGCATTAGATTTTATGAGAAAAAAATGCATGAGTATGAGATGAGATGTTTCCCAAAAACACATGTATTCAATCCAGATTTCTCAAGGCAACAATTTCTCTCAATATACCAAAAAAGAAAACAAGCAAACATATTCTGCATCAATTTCTAGAAATTCTCAAACTTGGTTGGTCAGGCCAAAAACACACACAATATTATGTACACAATTCTAGCAAAGAATAGCTTGTGTAGTGTGTGCAACTAGCATAAGCTTGAGAAACATGTGAGGTGATATACACATAGAGATCAATCACAATTTCTACAAAATCCATCACATGAAGTTGAAAGAGACTATTACTTAAAGAGTTACATCATATAACTCCCACATCTCCTAGAATAAAAGCTTGCAATCATGTAAGTTTCTTGATTGGCCTCAATATTCAAATTTATAGATTAGAAACTTAATAAAAGCCGGGATAATGTACACACCAATTTTATTTGAATTTGTGAGATTATTATAGCCCAATAATGTACACACCAATTTTATTTAGAGGCTACACCTTATGTTCTTTTTATGCATGTGCTACACTTTCTCGAGCACAAAATCTTACGATATGCACTAAGGTGTTCATGATTGGCTAATAAACAGTAGTGAGATGGTTATTTATGCCTTTCTCAATAAGACTAAGTCCGACAATCAAAGATATAAGACTTCAAGATCAAGATCATGTGATCAACAATTATAGCATCTTCCCACACAACATGCACAACAAGACTTTAGCTAGTAAAGTGCAATAGAAATAAGTGCATCAAAGCTAAACAAGGTACATACATATGACATGTAAATTTTGATTGACCAACCTTGTCTTCAAATTCAAAGAAAAATAGCAAAACACAATTTGCAAAAATTTTTTTTTTTTTAATTATTAAACAAAGAAACAAACATCCTAGAATGAAATGCATGAATGTAATGCAATGCAAATCCTAGAAACAAAGGTCACAAAAGATTGAGCAATGAAGCACAAGGACCATGAAGTCAAGAATGACTAGGGACAAAGAATCACACCAATGACTTGACGAAGAGTTTCAAACTTTCCTCTATTAAGCGGTTTGGTGAAAATATCAGCATTCTGACGTTCAGTAGGAATATATTCAAGAGCAACAATTTTCCTTTCAACAAGATCCCTAATGAAGTGATATCTAATCTCAATGTGTTTGGTCTTAGAGTGTTGAACAGGATTCTTAGATATATCTATGGCACTAGAGTTATCACAATAAACAACCATGGTGTCCTGAGATATTCCATAATCACTCAAAAGTTTCTTCATCCATAGAAGCTGAGAACAACAACTTCCAGCAGCAATATATTCTGCCTCAGCAGTAGATAAAGAAACAGAATTTTGCTTCTTACTCATCCAAGCAACCAAATTAGTACCAACATAAAAACAACCACCAGTTGTACTTTTTCTATCATCAGCATTACTAGCCCAATCAGAATCAGAAAAACCAGCAAGAGAAAGATTTGACTCTTTACTGTAAAATAGACCATAATCACAAGTTCCAGCAACATATTTTATAATCCTCTTAACAGCATTTAAGTGAGAGACCTTAGGACTAGATTGAAATCTAGAGCAAACACCCACACTAAACACAATATCAGGTCTGCTAGCAGTTAAGTATAAAAGACAACCAATCATGCTTCTATATAAGGTAACATCAACAGACTTACCTGATGGATCATTTGTTAGTTTCGCATTAGCAGCCATTGGTGTCCTAGCATGTGCAGCCTTATCAAGACCAAAACGCTTGACCAAATTTCGTGCATACTTAGCTTGGTTGATGTAGATTCCATCATCCGTTTGCTTTACCTGCAATCCCAAGAAATAAGTTAGTTCCCCAACCATACTCATCTCAAACATGGCCTTCATTTCATCTGCAAAAGATTGAGCAAGAGAATCATTAGTAGCACCAAAAACAATATCATCAACATAAATTTGAGCAACTACAAAATGATTCTTATCCTTTCGTATAAACAGAGTGGTGTCAGCAAAACCTCTCTTGAAGCCATGATCCGTGAGATATGTAGTTAATCTATCATACCAAGCCCGTGGAGCTTGTTTCAATCCATAAAGAGCTCTCTTCAACTTGTAGACATCATTTGGCCTGTGAGGATCAATGAAACCTTTCGGTTGTTCAACATATACCTCTTCTTGTATCATGCCATTTAAGAATGCACTCTTGACATCCATTTGATATAACCTGAAGTTCATGTGACATGCAATAGCCAAAAGAATGCGAATGGACTCCAATCTTGCTACGGGTGCAAAAGTCTCATCAAAATCAATTCCTTCTACTTGTGTGTATCCTTGAGCAACAAGCCTAGATTTATTTCTGATAACAGTTCCATGTTCATCTGACTTGTTCTTGAAGATCCACTTAGTTCCAATAACATTGACTCCCTCAGGTCTAGGAACTAATTCCCACACATCATTTCGAACGAACTGATGAAGTTCTTCATGCATAGAATTGACCCAATCAGCATCTTGGAGAGCTTCATCCACTTTCTTCGGTTCGAATTGGGATAGGTAGCATGAGTGAGTAATCACATTTAAAGCTTTGGATCTCAATCTCATGTTATCATTCAAACTTCCCAAAATATTAGTAGCAGGATGATTCAACCTGACTCTTGATGATGGACCTTTGACCAATGAAGTAGTGGTACCTTTCTGATCTGATGGACTTTGAACTTCTCTCTGTTCTTGTGGAACTCCATGAACTGGTGTTGAAGGTTCTGAACTTGATGGCACAGATGCTGTATCATTTAACACCATTAACTCTTCCTCTGTAGGCTTTCCCACATAGTTTTCAGGTAGAGAATCATCAACTTTCATCATCTTTTCTTGAACTTGAGGTGCATGTTCTGAATGACCTTCTGAGTTTAATTCATCATTGATCACTACATTTGAGGATTCCATGACTGTTTTGGTTCTCAGATTGTATACTCTGTATGCTCTACTGGTGGAAGAGTATCCCAGAAAATAACCTTTATCACTCTTAGCATCAAACTTTTCCAGGTTCTCTCTATCACGCAGAATGTAACAGTCACTGCCAAATACTCTGAAGTATTTCACTACAGGCTTCTTTCCTCTCCAGAGTTCATAAGGGGTTTGCTTGGAATTTGGTCTGAAATACACTCGATTGAGAGTGTGACATGCAGTATTAACAGCTTCTCCCCAAAAAGATTTAGGCATCTTCTTATTATGGAGCATGACACGAGCCATTTCTTGTACAACTCTATTTTTCCTTTCCACAATTCCATTTTGTTGTGGTGTTTTGGGTGAAGAGAATTCCTGACGGGTGCCTTGATTATCGTAAAACGTAGCCAGTTTGGTGTTCTCAAACTCTTTTCCATGGTCACTTCTAATTCTGGCTATCACAGTTCCTTTTTCTACTTGCAATTTCTTGCACAGATGAATCATTTTTTCAGGAGCCTCAGCTTTATCTTTCAAAAGTACAACCCATGTGAATCTTGTAAAGTCATCCACAACAACTAGAATGTACTTCTTTCCACCTAAACTCTGAACTCATGAGATCAATGTGCAGCAACTCCAAAGGTCTCGTAGTTTGAACATCAGCTACAGACGGATGTTTGGACTTCACTTGTTTACCCATCTGACATGGTCCACATATGCATTTTTCAATCTTCTCAAACTTGGGCAACCTAATTACCGCATCACATTTTGAAATCTTCTCTAATTGCTTAAGGCTGGCATGTCCCAACCTTTGATGCCATAAGTCAACTTGATTGATCTTAGCACTGAAGCATTTGTTGCTTATACTTGGGGTGATACCATAACAGTTGTCAGCAGTCCTCACACCAACACACATACAATCACCTCCTTCATCAAGTATTTCACATTCTTGTTTGGTGAAGAACACATTCAGTCCATTGTCACTAATTTGACTTATGCTGAGTAAGTTTGCCTTTAACCCATCAACATACCACACGTCTTCAAAGACTGGTAGTCCTGGAATATCCACTGTGCCAATGCCTCTGATCACAGATTTACTTCCATCTCCAAAGGTAACTGTTCCAATCTTTCCTTCGAAGAGTGTCTTGAACAAGGCTTTATTTCCTGTCATGTGCCTGGAACAACCACTATCCAAATACCAAAGACAAGAATCACGTGCCTTTAAGGCGGTTAAAGCAGTATAACACATGTAATTATTGTCATATGTGAACACAGCAAGACACTCAAGAAAGATTTTAACACACATGGTAAAGAACAAGCACACCAAGTACACAATGCGGCAAAATAAAGAGAAGATTTTAAAGAAATCCATAACAACAGGGGTCTAGGATCAGCTTAAAAGATCAAAGGATCAAAAAACAAAAGCTACCCGCTCTGATACCACTTGTCAGTTCGTTTAGACCCCTTAAACCCAACAGATTAACCTAGTGAATTAGCCAAGTGATTAACTTAGGTAATTTAATTAAAACTAGGTTAACACAGATAAGCAAAAATAACTAAGCAGCGGAAAATAAACAACACAAAGATCTGATGACCCAGGAAACCACACCAGTAAAAACCTGGGGAGGATTTGACCTAGCTATCCTCAAGGTAAACTGAATCCACTATGAAAGAATTGAAGTTTACACGACAAGACTTAGACCACTAACATCTTGTTGCTACCCAAGTGTAGGAAACTTACTACCATGACCCCATGATAGCTCCGAGATCCACGGACTCCTTCTTTCCGGAATTCTTCAGCAAATCCACAAGCGCACCTGCTTGTATATCTTTGTGTTCTCTTGATTCTGCAACTGTATGATTTACACAACTCTTGACATAAATCTCAAGTTTGTAAACCCTAAGTGTATGTGAAGGTAAACACCTCTAGATCTCACAGAGAGATTCACAAACACAGCAAAACAGAACTCTAAAAACGTGGCTAGGGTTTTCCCTTTTATACCTAGGGCAAACATAAAACCCTACACATTAAAACGGGCTTGGGCTGAGTTGGAATTTTCTGCAGAAAAACGTTCTGCACGATTTTCGATCGATCGAGTCTTATTTTCAATCGATCGAGTCATACAGAAAGTGAACAGTACTTCTGCATAAAAACTTGATTCCAACTTTACAATAAGACCCATACTTTGAGCAAGTCTAACACAAGACTAAACATTGTTTTGATCATGGTTTGCCAACATACAAAATGAAGTTCTAAATACATTAGATCCTAATCCTTAGAACCTAACACTTGTAACCGCTTGTTGTGATAATAGTAAATTTTCGGGAATGGTGACCTTAAAATCACCTAGTGGGGTTTTTGCCGTATAGGTTTTCCTCATTCGTAAATAAATCACCGTGTCTATTTAATTTCCGTTTTATACTTAGTTATTTGGTGATTTGTTTGTGATACCACGCGTATTGCATGTTAATTTGATTAATTAATTAACTTGGCTAATTTATCAATTAATCTATCACTAGGGATTAATAAATTTTTGGCCTGTCGTTGCATGTTAATGAAATGACTAGTTTGGATGGTCAAAAGAAGGCCGAGATGGTGAAGAAACTCCATGAAAGTGTATGGCAACATATAGAAAAGAAAAATGAGCAATATGTGACCAAAGCCAATAAGGGTCGTCGACAAGTCTTCTTTAAATCAGGTGATTGGGTTTGGGTGCATATTATTAGTATAGAGTGAATAAGAAATTGACCCCTAATGTGACCACTTGAACTTGATATTAAAGTGGTGAAAATCCTTGAGTCCCACATTGGAAATGATAGAGAATATGAGTTTTGGGCTGGATATTTGGTTGGGCTTGAGGCATGTGTGGACTAGGCCCACTTATCCAATTAATTGTAATATTTTATTATTTTATTTTTCAGTTAGTAAGTCCGTATACAGCAGTTATCTCAGAAATAGTGTTTCTATTTTAAGTTACGAATAATTTCATAGTCCATTATTCATAAATATAACTTTTAGAGAAACCCTCCTTGAGAGAAAATTTTTATGCATATGTATGAGTCAAAGAGAGAGAAAAAGTCATAGAGTAGTTCGCAGAGTACGGATCTTGTGTGCTTCTTCTCTGTGCTGTAGATCATTTTATCCTAGGAGGCAAACATCCGTGAGTCTCAAAGCATCACAGATTGTGTGAAGGAAAAAATTTGCATTAAGGAGATTATGTCAAACACAAGACTTGATATGAATTATTCATCTTTCATGCATTTGGTCTGTGAGTTTTAATTATTTGTAGATTTCTTCTTATATATATTCAGTGTTTATTTATTACTGTTACCTATCACATCTATTTGTGTTTTTGCTTATTTTTAGATCTTTGTATTGTTCCTTTTGCTTTATTTACAAAAATAAATTATTAAAATATATCCAACACATATAAGAAAGGAAATATTTCCAGCTCGTAGGCGGTCCAAGCTACATCCTAGAGGGGACGGTCCATTTCAAGTCCTTGCGAGAATTAATGATAATGCATACAAGTTGGATCTTCCAGGCGAGTATAACATTAGTGTTATATTTAATTTTTTCAATCTCTCTCCTTTTGATGTAGGTGACGATTCAAGGACGAATCCTTTTGAAGAGAAGGGGAATGATGAGAATCAACAAGCACCATTAAAGGATCCATTGCATGTTCTAGTTGGGCCCTATTACTAGAACAATATCCAAGAAGATCAAAGAAGCATTTAATGGGCTAATTCAAGAGATTTGGGCTGATTCTAACACAGGACGTATCAAGCTTGGCCCAAAGGAAGAGGAAGGTGTAATAAATTTAATCCAAGTTATTGATAGGGCTGATCTGGCTTAATTGGGCGTGATTTATGGTGTAGATTAATGGCTGATTGATTTCT
Organism: Lithocarpus polystachyus; assembly: GCA_033629205.1. Lineage (NCBI taxonomy): Eukaryota > Viridiplantae > Streptophyta > Magnoliopsida > Fagales > Fagaceae > Lithocarpus > Lithocarpus polystachyus. Next base: position 40,387,496 of record CM066170.1, on the reverse strand, counting down.
AGTTCCATCCCAATTAATAGTAATTTTTCATATTCTGGAGTTACTAATTTCAGACCAAATCCATCTTAATTTTAGGCTTAAATTATTTAGTACATTTTTAGCTATTTTCCTATTTTGGAGCTGCTAATTTCAGATCAAATCAATCTTAAGTTAGGCTTCTATTATTTAGTACATTTTTTTAATATATTTTTTCTATTTTTAGTAATGTCTTACAAATAGCATGCGCTCATTGTAATGGAGGATCATTGAATAAAAAAAATGTGAGGTCTTGCTTATTCTTTTGGTTCTTCAAGAACTGTGATCTTATCAGGGATTTTTCCTTATGGAGTTTAAATTTTATACCTTCTGTTCATAATTCAGTTATAATCATTGGGTTGAGGTTTGTTACTTGTATCTTTGGTTCACGTTTCATTTATAAATGTGGGGTCGGGGTATTTATCAAAATCTAAATTTTAGCTTTCTTGGGCAAGTATTCCAATATTATTTGTTGGGTCTCAAAGCATGTTGATTGAGGTTCGCATCAGCGACTGAAAGATATCTCTATCTCAGTTAGAATCTGGGGTGACTGGGAGCTATTTCTATCTTGGTTTGAAAATCTGAGGTGACTGAGCACTATCTCTATCTCAGTTTGAAAATCTGAGGGCGACTGAGAGTTATCTCTATCTCATTCTAAATCTGGGGTGATTGAGAGCTTTCTCCATCTCGGTCTGAATCTGGGGAGATTTAGAGCTATCTCTATCTCGGTCTGAATCTGGGGCGACTGAGAGCTATTTCTATCTCAGCCTGAATCATTTGAGGCGACTGAGAGCTATCTCTATCTCAGTCAGAATCATTTGAGGCAGCTAAGAGTATTGCTATTTCGGTTTGAATCTGGGGCGACTGAGAGCTATCTCCATCTTGGTCTGAATATCTGAGGTGACTTAGAGCTATCTCTATCTCAGTCTAAATCTGGGGTGACTGAAAGCTAATTCTATCTCGGTTTGAATCTGGGGCGACTGGGGTGACTGAGAGCTGTCTCCATCTTGGTCTGAATATCTGAGGCAATTGAGAGCTATCTTTTTCTCGGTCTAAATCTGGGGTGACTGAGAGCTATCTCTATCTCGATCTGAAAATCTGAGGTGACTAAGAGCTATCGTTATCTCAGTCTAAAAATCTGAGGGTGATTGCTGGCTATCTCTATCTCGGTCTGAATCTGGGGCAATTGAGAGCTATCTTGATGATAATCAACAAGCATTCAAGGAACCATTGCATGTTCTAGTTGGGCCTATTACTGGAGCAAGGTCCAAGAAGATCAAAGAAGTACTTAATGGGCTAATTCAAGAGATTTGGGCTGATTCTAACGTAGGACATTCCAAGCTTGGCCCAAAGGAAGATGAAGGCGTAATAAATTTAATCCAAGCTATTGAGGGCTGATTTGGCTTAATTGGGCATGATTTATGGTGTGGATTAATGACTGATTGATTTTCCAGCTCCATATCAGTTAATAGATATTTTTCCTATTCAGGAGCTGCTAAATTCAGACCAAATTTACCTTAATTTTAGGCTTTTATTATTTAGAATGTTTTTTTTTTTCACTATTTTCCTATTTTGGATCTGCTAATTTTAGATTAAATCAACATTTATTTAGGGTTCTATTATTTAGTACGTTTTTTATATTTTCTATTTTCAGTCATGTCTTTATAAATAGCATGCACTCATTGTAATAGAGGACATTATGGAATAAAAATCAGAAAAAGGTGAGGCTTTGCTCTTCTTTTGGCTCTTCAAGAACTGTGAACTTATCAGGAATTCTTCCTTGTGGCGTTCAAACTTTATACCTTCGGTTCGTGATTCAATTATAATCATTGGGTCAAGGTCAATTACTTATACTTTTGGTTTGCATTTCACTTATAAACGTTAGGTCAGGGTTCTATCAAAACTTGAATTTTAGATTTCTTGGGTAAATATTTCAATATTATTTGTTGGGTCTCAAAGTGTGTTGATTGAGGTTCGTATCATTTGGTATCAAAGCACAGGTTCTAAAATCAGTTTTCTATCCCTTTATCTTTTGTTTCATGTTATCATCATATCTTGTTCTTTTTGTATTCTTTATTCCTCGTTCTTATTTTGTGACATGCATTAGGTTAAAATCGTGCACCAACTCCAAAAAAAAAAAGTAAAAAAAAAAAAGAAAAAAGAAAAAAAGAAGAGACTTCAAAAAAGAAATAGAAATCAGAAAAAAATATTGTTTATAGTTTCAGTTCTCTTAGACCAAAATAGTGTTTTCTTTTGTCCTTTTCCTTTGTTTTAGTGTTTCTATCATATTTTCTTGCCGTTAGTACTTGTTTAAGTACTACAAGTTGAATTTCTTGATCAAGTTTATTAGTTTAATGCAGAACTAAAAAGGGGAAGGTACAAGTGGAAAAAGGCAAGAGAATGTGAGACTAATATCGAAAAAAAAAAGCCAATTTAAGAGTGAAACACAAGTGTGAGCAACATAATTTGAGTGCAAACACGTGAGGGAGTGTTGTGAGGAATTATTTCTAACATTTCTTTATAGTTTCAAAAGTATGTCTTTCAGGGGCGAAGCATCAAATGGAGGAGGGGAGGAGTCATCCATTATGTTGCAGGCTATGCAACAACAATTTGAATAAATGAACTTGGTGTTTAATGATATTCAAGATCAGATGGATAGGAAAGACGCTATTATTGCTACTTTGCATGAGGAGCGTCCTTAAAGAGCCCCTAGTGCTAGAAGGCAAGAAAGGCACGCGCATGTGGATGATTCTGATGACTACCATGAGGATGAACAATGAAGGCAGGTTTGCGCTAAAGGGAGGAAGGCGGGGTAGATGTTTCCAAAGAGATCCAAGATGGCAAGATGGGACTAAAAGAAATCTAGGAAACATCAAAATGAAGATACCATCATTCCAAGGGAAAAACATTCCAGAAGTGTACTTGGAGTGGGAGAAGAAGGTGGAGTTAATCTTTGAGTGCCACAACTACTCCGAGGAGAAAAAGTTAAAACTTGTTGTCATTGAGTTTACTGACTATGCTATTATTATTGGGATTAGTGCCCTTAAATCCTATTGTATGATGCTATGCATGATATTATATATAACATTATGTATGACATGATATATGACTGAATATTGCAATTAATAAAGTTGTTTTATTATTATCTAAAATAATGGTAACATGAAAATTCAGACATTATCATATAGTCCATGAGATGCATAGTATGTGATTTATGTGAAAAGTCACAGAAGATATAAATCACAAGTTCTTTGTAAACTCAGAATTTTAGTTCGTAGTCGGTGATGAAATTGGACATTTCATTTGCAAAGACTATAACATGTCAACTAAGATGATTTGTCTTGATCATGGAAGTGTTGACTTTTAGTTGATATGTTGATATGTTTTAAGAGTTAAGACATATTGAACTAGACTGTCTAACAACTGTCAATTGAATTGTAAATCACACGACTTATATTTACATGAATTCTTAATCCTGAGAGGATAATGGACCTGATCATGAAGTGTAAGTTGCTTTGATATATCAGGAGTGAGATCTAAATTAACGGTCAAAACCTTAGTATGTTGGGCAGCCACATTTAGTGTTGATGGAACATATATTCTCAAGATGGAATTCATAGTCTCTTAACGAAGATACAAAATATTCCCTTGAGATAAGTTTAATGGGTTTGTTATTCTGAATGTTAGGTCTAACTACTTTAGTAAATAGTTACTAAAGTCTATATTTATGAAATTGGATTTCATAAATATATGATGAATAACTTAAAGAATTAAACTGGGTACTCAAGGATTAAGATGTAGTAATTTACAAAGTGGCAGTCTACTTTCATGACTTTGTATTACTATGAATATTTTATGAAGGGTTTGCATGTACAATAAAGTCTTAGGATATAATTTATTAATAAGGCCTAGAGTGCAATTATATTTATATTTATAATTATATTGAGAGCTATCTTGATGATAATCAACAAGCATTCAAGGAACCATTGCATGTTCCAGTTGGGCCTATTACTAGAGCATGATCCAAGAAGATCAAAGAAGTACTTAATAGGCTAATTCAAGAGATTCGGGCTGATTCTAACGTAGGACATTCCAAGCTTGGCCCAAGCGAAGATGAAGGAGTAATAAATTTAATAAAAGCTATTGAGGGCTGATCTGGGTTAATTGGGCGTGATTTATGGCGTGAATTAATGGCTGATTGATTTTCTAGCTCCATATAAGTTAATAGATATTTTTCCTATTCTAGCGCTGCTAATTTCAGACCAAATCTACCTTAATTTTAGGCTTTTATTATTTAGAATGTTTTTTTTATAGCTATTTTCCTATTTTGGATCTACTAATTTCAGACCAAATTAGCTTTTATTTTGGGTTTTATTATTTAGTAAGTTTTTTATATTTTATATTTTCACTCATGTCTTACAAATAGCATGCACTCATTGTAATAGAGGACATTGTGGAATAAAAATTAGAAAAAGGTGTGAGGCTTTGCTCTTCTTTTGGTTCTTTAAGAACTGTGAACTTATCAGGGATTCTTTTGGTTTTTCAAGAACTGTGAACTTATCAGGGATTCTTTCTCGTGGTGTTCAAAATTTATACCTTCGGTTTGTGATTCAATTATAATCATTGGGTCAAGGTCTATTACTTATACTTTTTGTTCGCGTTTCACTTATAAATGTGGGGTCAGGGTTCTATCAAATCTAAATTTTAGCTTTCTTGAGTAAATATTCCAATATTATTTGTTGGGTGTCAAAGTGTGTTGATTGAGGTTCGTATCATATCTCCATCTTGGTTTGAATCTGGGGCGACTGAGAGCTATCTCCTTCTCGGTCTGAAAATATAAGGCATTCTCTATCTCGGTCTGAATTATCTGAGCTTTGCCTGAAAAAGACCAAAGTCTCAAATTAGAATTTAAGTGATTAGTGCTTTATTGTTCCATTATTTGAGATGTGCAATTTTTCTACTTCTTCGTTCCCCCTTTTTTTATTTTGCTTTAAGACTTGAATTTCTTCTTCAAAAGGAAAAACCATTAATTTTTGGGGTCCTTTGAAAATTTTTTCTTCACCATTTTTAATTTGAAATTTGAAATTCTCTTTGTAAAATGAAACCTATTATTCTCAGACATCCTTGAATTTTTTTTTTCTTCCTTCAAAATTTGAAATTTTCTTGAAATGGACACCATCTATTTTTTTGAAATCCTTGAAAAGGTTTTTATTTTTATTTTTATTTTTTATCATTCATTATTTTATCATTTATTTTTTATCATTCATTTATTTATTTTTTTATTTTTTTTGATGATGAGTATGAGTTGACTCAGCAAGTCATATGGATTTTAAAGAAGGGGGGCCGAATTTTAGCCCCCTTTTTTTGTCTTCATCCTTTTTTTTTTTGGTGTTTCTTCATCACTCTCTCTTCTTCCTCTATTGCCACTCTTCACAAGGTTTTTCCTTTTGCATTTTCTTTATTTCCACACCATATCTCAAAATATCTTTTCAGATTCTTGAGTTCTTGATCATCTTTGCAAAACACATTTTTTGAAACCCATTTTCAAACTTTCATCTTTGCATTTCCATGGCATTGTTATGTATGGACTTACTCTTGTAAGAGCTTGCAGAAAAGTTTACAGTTAACCTGATGAAGCTTTGTAGTGTGAAGATTTGAATTTACCTGACAGGTTTTGACATGGATGATCTTACCCGAATGAGGCACAGTTGAATGCCCCTAGTCTACAAATTGAAGCATGATTTTGAAAACCTTGGCTTTTTAGTAAAAGTAGATTTTTTTTCCCAAAATGGATGATGCATGGCTGAATGCCCCAAGTTTAGAAATGGATGCATGATTTTTGGAAATCTTGATTTTTTTTTTTTTTTTGGAAAAGATGATGATGATCATATATATAATTTTTTTTTTTGAAAATGAATCCATGGCTGAATGCCCCTAGCTTGCGAATTGATGCATGACTTTTGAAAACCTTGATATTTGTGGAAAAGATAATTTCTTTTTTTCAAAACGTGAGGTTTTGCTTTTTCTCTTGGTTCTTTGAGAATTGTGAACTTATCAGAGATTCTTCCTTGTTGTGTTCAAATTTTGTACTTTCAGTTCCTGATTCAGTTATAATCATTAGGTCGGGGTTTGTTACTTATACTTTTGGTCCATGTCTCATTATAAACGTTGGGTCAGGGTTTCTATCAAACTCTGAATTTTACCTTTCTTGGGCAAGTATTCCAATATTACTTGTTGGGGCCCAAAGAGTGCCGATTGAGGTTCGCATCACAAGGTTTTTTAAACATTTTAGATTCTTGGGGCATTTTGGTTGTTTACAAGATATCGTGATTGGACAGGTCATTCCCTCTGTTTCAATGGTATTTTGGTCATTCTAGAGGTACTGGGGTAATTTTATGACCAAAATATCGTTGAAACCCCAAAATACCCTCGAAACTTCTGAAAATGACCAAAATAACCCTAAACCTTCGAGAAAATAGACTAAAATCTCTCAAACGAACATACCCTCAAAACCTCTAAAATAACAAAAATACCCCATAAACCTAATAAATTACTAAAATATCCCTAAAACCTCACAAACGACCAAAATACCATGAAACCCATAAAATGACCGAAATTCTCCAAACATCTAAAATGCGTAAAAATACCTTGATACATCCAAAATGATGAAAAATACCCTAAAACCTAAAAAATTACCAAAAAAAAAAAAAAAAAAAATCTCAAAACCTCTAAAATAACCATAATACTTAAGAAACCACTAAAATGACAAAAATACCCTGAAATCTATAAAATGACAAAAATACTCTAAAACCACTAGAAAGACCAAAATACCTTCAAAACCTCAGAAATGACCAAAATACCTCTAAAACCTCTAAAATGATGAAAATAATCTAGAAGCCACAATAATAACAAAAATACCTTTGAAATCACTAGAATGACCAAAATTACCCCCCCTACCCTACCTGAAACCATTAAAATGAACAAAATGCCCCAAAACTTCAGAACAACCAAAAATGCATCTAAACCACTTGAATGACAAAATTATCCCAAAACCTCTGAAATGACCAAAAATACCCCAAAAACTAAAGGGCAAAAATACCTCTATAATAATCCAGAAATGACTAAAATGCCTCTAAAACCTTTAAAATGATGAAAATAATCCAAGAACCACTATAATAACAGAAATACGCTTGAAATCGCTAGAATGACCAATATTACCCCCCTCCTCCCCACCCGAAACCACTAAAATGAACAAATGCCCCAAAACTTCAGAACAACCAAAAATACATTGAAACCACTTGAATGACCAAATTATCCCAAAACCTCTCAAATGACCAAAAATATCCCGAAAACTCTAAAAGACAAAAAAATATCCTAGAACCTGTAAAAGGATTAAAATGATACCACCAAATCACAAAATGACCAAAATGCCATCAATTCCTCTAGAATGAGTAATGATGATGCACGCCAAAATCAGTAGACTAGATGCTTCGGATGTCAACGACGACGATGGTAATCTGATTAAAGACCTGAAGAGACGAATAAACAGTCAGAGGTGACCGGGGTGTACCGGCCAGGAACCCTCTGATGATAAAGTCAGTTTCTTCCTTAACTTTTGGAATTACCAAATACTTGGAAAAATGTCTCGTACCTCTTTCGTTTGGCGATCCTTGTTCTTATATAGTGTACGCCATGGGCAGTTATTCATTTAATAACCTCTCCTAAATTGGAGGATGTCGGAAGGTTCGGAAATAACCTCCATAACTGCTGTGGAGGTTATTTTATTAGGCCGTACGTTCCGCAACGGTCACTGGAAGCGATTTCGTGGTAGTCTTTGGTACTGCATGTCTTGAGACAAGTGTATAAGCCTCGTCCAGGGACTCTGCACTGATGATGTCCAGAGTCAGCGTGAGTCATCCAAGGGTCTTCCTGACATGGACGAGATTCCTAGGTCAAGTCATTTTCCCCCTTCTTTGGACGACCCCTACGGACGAGCATGGAGTTGGGTAATTTTCAGGACACTATCAAGTAAAAAGACCCTGAAACCTCTAAAATGACCAAAATACCGCGAAATCACTAAAATAATTAAAAAAACCCCAAAACCTATAATATGATTGAAATACCCCCAAAATCGCAAAAATGAAATCAAATCCACTTGAATGAGCACAAAACCTGAAAGCTTGAAAATGACCAAAATATCCCAAAACCATCTAAATGACTAAATACCTTGAAACTTTTAAACGAGCCTAAAATATTCAAAACCTTCAAAATAACCAAAAGTTTCGGGTTATATAGTGTCATTAAGTAGTTTCAGGGGTATTGTGGTTATTTTTGAGGATTTAGTATAATTTTTTGACCATTTTAACAGTTAAAAGAGTATTTTGGTCATTTTAAATATTTTAATTAATTTTGGTCATTTTGTAGATTTTAAGGGAATACTAATCATTTTAGTGGTTTGGGTATTTTCTTGGTCATTTTATAGGTTTTTGGTTATTTTGGCATGTTTAGAAGTTCTGTGGGCATTTTTGGTCATCTGATGTTTTAGGGGTATTTTGTTCATTTTTTAGATTTTGGGTGTATTTTGGTCAGTTTCAAGTTTTTTTTGTCATTCTAGCGGATTTTAGGGCATTTTGGTCATTTTAGCGATTTCGAGATGTATTTTTTAATCATTTTAGATGTTTGGCGCATGTTGGTCATTTGGAAGGTATGGTGATTTGACAGCCCATTCCAGCAACTTTAGGTCTGTTTTGGTTATTTTAGAGGTTTGTGGTTATTTTAGTAATTTTAGAGATTTTGGGGCTATTTTGGTCAATTTAGACGTTTCGGGATTTTTTTTAACGTTTTGTGGTTTTGGGTGTATTTTAGTAATTTTGGTGATTTTGGCGGTATATTGGCCATTCTAGTGATTTCAAGGGTATTTTTGTCAAAATTTCACAAACTAAAAAAAAAACATAATAATTTTTTTACTCGTGAGACTTACCAAAATATCAAAAATACCTTGAAATACCTCAAAACCTCTAAAATGACCAAAATACCCATAGAACTTATAAAATGACTAAATGGGCCACAAATGGCCAAAATATCCCAAAATCCTGAAAAAGACCAAGATGCCCCCAAAACTTGCAAAACGACCACAATACTCGGCAAAACTTTTAAAATGACCAAAATACCAAGGCAACATCAAAATCAAGCAAAATACCTCAAAACCTCTAAAAATGACCAAAATAACCTTAAACCTTAGCCAAAATACACTTGAAATCTCTCAAACAAAAAATTACCCTTGAAACCTTAAGAATCACCAGAATATGCCCAAAACCTTTAAAATGATAAAAATACTTCAAAAACCAAATAAATTACTAAATGAATCTGGAATCATTTTAAACGACCAAAATACCATGAAACCTATGTGGTCAAAATTCCCCAAAACATGTAAAATGAGTAAAAATAACTTGATACCTCTAAAATGACAAAAAAATACCCTAAAATATGAAAAATTACAAAAAACAAATATCTCGAAACCTCTAAAATGACCAAAATACTTTTCAAACAACTAAAATGACCAGAATACGCAGAAATCTCTAAAATGACTACATACGTTGAAACCTTTAAATGGGCCTAAAATACAAGAAACCTTTAAAATAACCAAAATTTTCTCGTTATATTGTTCATTAAATAGTTTCAAGGGTATGGTGGTCATTTTTGAGGTTTTAAGATATTTTTTGACCATTGTTTAAAGAGTATTTTGGTCACTCTAATATTTTAATATATATTGGTCATTTTATAGAATTAAGGGAATACCCGTCATTTTAGGGGTTTGAGTATTTTTTTGGTCATTTTATAGGTTTTTGGTTATTTTAGCCAGTTTAAAAAAAAAATGTGAAAAAAAGAAAAAAAAAAAAAAAGAGACTTCTGAAAAGAAATAGAAAACTGAAATATATATATATATATATATACATATATTGTTTGTAGTTTTAGTTCACTCAGACCAAAATATTGTCTTCCTTTGCCATCTTCCTTTAATTTATTGTTTCTATAATATTTTCTTGCTGTCGGTATTAGTTTAAATACTACAAGTTGAATTTGTTTATCAAGTTTATTAGTTTAATGGAGAACTGAAAAAGGGAAGCCACGAGTGGAAAAAGGCAAGAGAGTGTGAGACTAATATTGGAAAAAAGCCAATTTAAGAGTGAAACACAAGTGTGAGTGACATAATTTGAGTGCAAATGCATGAGGGAGTGTTGTGAGGAATTATTTCTAACATTTTTTCTGTAGTTTCAGAAGTCTGTCTTCTAGGGGCTAAGCATCAAACAAAAAAGGAGGGGAGGAGTTGTCCTTGATGTTGTAGGCTATGCAAAAACAATTTAAACGCAGAACGTGGTGTTTAATGAGATTCGGGATCAAAATGAAGATACCATCAAAATGAAGATGGGATTGGTAGAAACCTAGGAAACATCAAAATGAAAATACCATCGTTCCAAGGGAAAACGATCCTGAAGCATACTTGGAATGGGAGAATAAGGTAAAGTTGATCTTTGAGTGCCACAACTACTTTGAGGAGAAAAAGGTAAAACTTGCTGTCATTTAGTTTACTGACTATGCTATTATATGGTGGAATCAACTTGTGATCAATCGAAGGAGAAACCATGAGGGGCCTATTGAGACACGGGAGGAAATGAAGGCAAGCATGAGGAGGCGGTTTGTCCCTAGTCACTATTATAAGGACTTGTATATGAAATTACAAATCCTTAGTCAAGGCTATGGGAGTGTGGATGACCACCATAAAGAGATGGAGATTGCCATGAGTCAGGCTAATGTAAAGGAGGATAGAGAAGCTACAATGGCAAGGTTTTTGAATGGGCTAAATCGGGACATTGCCAACGTGATAGAGTTGCAACACTATGTGGAGTTGGAGGACATGGTGCACATGGCAATAATGGTGGAACGACAGCTTAAAAGGAAAGGAACTTGGTCATTTCAAAATCTATGCTCCTCTGCTTTATGGAGGTCGAATGGGAGGAAAGACGAAGGGGATGTTTTTTTAGTCCAAAACCGAACCATCGAAAAGGAGAGATGATGTTACTAGTGTCAACAAATGTAAAAATGATCCCAAACTTGTAATTATTATATTAAGTGTTTTTGTTGTTTGGGAGTTGGTCATATAGCTTCACAATACCCAAATAAGAGGATCATGATTGCACGTGTTGATGGAGAGATGGAAAATGAAGGTGAAGGTGATGATGACCAGATGCCATGACCTAAGGATGCCTGTGACGATGATGTGGAGTATCCAGTGGAAGGTGTGTCACTTGTGGCTAGGCGTGCTTTAAGTGCTCAAGTTAAGGAGGATGATATGGAACAACAAAGGGAGAACATTTTTCATATTAGATGCCACATAAACAACAAAGTATGTAGTATGATCAATGATGGGGGGAGTTGTACTAATGTGGCTAGCATAACTTTAGTTGAAAATTTGAATTTACCTACCTTGAAACACCCTAGACTATATAAGTTGCAGTGGTTGAATGATTGTGGGGAGGTTAAGGTAAATAAATAAGTACTGGTTTTTTTTTTTCCCCTCCAATTGGAAGGTACAAGGATGGAGTACTTTGTATTGTTGTTCCAACGCATGCGGGTCACATATTATTAGGTAGGCCAGGTAGTTTGACAAGAAGGTCAATAATGACGGGTTCAAAAATACAATAAAACCATTACTCTTGTACCATTGACTTGAAGACAAGTGTATGAAGATCAAATGAAATTGAGAAGAGAGAATGAGTTAAAAAAAATTGTGAGACTGAGAGTTCAAAAAAAGATGATGAGAAAGAGAGTGAAAGGAAAAAAGAGAGTGAATAGAGAAAAAGAGAGTGAAAAGAAAAGACACAGTCAAGAAAATGAGAGAAAAATAAAAAAAACAAGCGAGTTTTTATGCTAAGACGAGTGATGTCAAGAGTGCTTTTTATACAAACCAGCCTAAGAAGGATGGAACTTGAAGAATTTGTGTTGATTGCAAGGGTATCAACAACATTACTGTTAGTATAGACATCCAATCCCTAGGCTAGATGACATGTTGGATGAATTGCATGGATCATGTGTTTTCACAAAAATTGATTTGAAAAGTGAGTATCATCAAATTAGGATGAAAGAGGGTGATGAATGGAAAACTGCCTTTAAAACTAAATATGGATTGTAAGAGTGGTTGGTAATGCCTTTTGGTTTAACTAATGTGCCAAGTACATTCATGAGGTTAATGAATCATGCATTGCGTGCATTTATAGGTAGATTTGGTGTGGTCTATTTTGATGATATTTTAGTGTATAGCAAAAACTTAGATGAGCATATCGATCATTTGCAATGTGTGCTTCCTGTTTTGAGGTAAAAAAAAAAAAAAAAAACTATATGCTAATTTCAAGAAATGTTCTTTTGGCATGGAAAAAGCTGTGTTTCTTGGTTTTGTTGTTAGCGCGAAAGGAATTGAGGTGAATGAGGAAAAGGTGAAGGTCATCAAGGAATGGCCCACACCTAAGTCAATTACTGAGGTAAAAAGTTTTCATGGTTTGGCTAGTTATTATTGCCAATTTGTCAAAGATTTTAGTACACTAGCTGCACCTCTCCCCGAAATTGTTAATCTAAAGGTTTTAAATCGGGTAGTGAGCAAGATCATGCATTTATTGAAATTGAGTGTGATGCCTTAGGAATAGGTATTGAAGCTGTTTTGATGTAGGAGAAGCGGATAATAGCCTGTTTTAGTGAAAAGCTATATGTGGCAGCTTTGAACTGATGGAAAAATACATGTTTGTATCGCATACAAAACGTACGTAGCGGAAAATTAACGGACCTACTTCATTCGCAATTGATAACATGCACTATGTAAATTTTAGAATATAGAATCAAGAGAGTGTACCTTGCTATGGTGAATTTCAAAACCGAAGATTAAAAGCACTTAGGAAAACTTTTAATCTTCACTCCAATTCCACTTGATGCTCAAGATGTGTGGTCTCTCAATCAGTTATATGTGTTTGTTCTAGGGAGAATGAGAAAAGTGTCCAACACTTACATACATTTATTTCATTAAGAAGTCTCTCTCTTTAAATTCTGTATGTTTCTCCCTAAATAACTGATTATCTAATTGGGCTAGCTTTTTGGGCTTTTCCAATTGGGTTTTAGTATGTGGCTTGGAGTGGGACCAAAAGGAAGCAAATAAGACACTAGCTGTTAGGATATGTGCCCTTAAATCCTATTGTATGATGCTATGTATGATATTATGTATGACATTATGTGAGAAATGATGTATGACTTAATATTGTGTTTAATAAAGATGTTTTATTCTTATCTAAAATAATGGTAACATGAATATTCGGACATTATCAAATAGTCCATGAGATGCATAGTATGTGATTTATGTGATTTAGTCACAGAAGATATAGATCACAAGTTCTTTGTAAACTCAGAATTTTGGTTCGTAGTCGGTGATGAAATTGGGCATTTCATCTGCGAAGACTATAACATATTAACTACGATGATTTGTCTTGATCATGGAAATGGTGACTTCTAGTTAATATGTTGATATGTTTTAAGAGTTAAGACATATTGAACTAGACCGCTGTGAGATTTATTATTCTCCTCACGACTGTCAATTGAATAATAAATCTCATGACTTGTATTCACATGAACTCTTAATCCTGAGAGAATAATGGACCTGATCATGAAATGTAGGTTGCTTTGATATATCAGGAGTGAGATCTAAAGTAACGGTCAAAACCTCAGTATGTTGGGCAGCCACATTTAGTGTTGATGGAACATATATTCTCAAGATGGAATTCATAGTCTCTTAACGGAGATATAAAGTATTCCCTTGAGATAAGTTTAATGGGTTCAGTTATTCAGAGAGTTAGGCCTAACCACTTTAGTAAGACTAAAGTATATATTTATGAAATTGGATTTTATAAATATATGGTGAATAACTCAAAAGGATTAAACCAGATACTCAAGGATTAAGATATAGTAATTTACAAAGTGGCAGTCTATATTCATGACTTTGTATTACTACGAATATTTTATGAAGGGGTTGCATGTATAATAAAGTCTTGGGATATAATTTATTAATGAGGCATAGAGTGCAATTATATTTATATAGTGGTATTAAATATAATTAATGGTAACTTTGGACTTGTCAAGAGTTGACAGAAAGCCCAAGGCCCATTGGAGCTAGTGTCTTATTTGTTCCCTTTTGGTCCCACTCCAAGCCACACACTAAAGCCCAATTGGAAAGGCCCAAAAGGCTAGCCCAATTAGATAATAAGTTATGTGGAGAGAAACATACAGAATTTTATATTGAATAAAATGGTTTGTATATGTAAGGTGATGAAAATAAGGAAGAGAGACACTCTTTCATATATTCTCTCTAGCAAACATAGAACTGATTGAGAGACCACACATCTTAGGTATCAAGTGGAATTGGAGTGAAGATTGAAAGTGTTCCCGAGTACTTCTTCATTCGGTTTTGAATTTCACCGCATCAAGGTACACTCTCTTGTTCTTATATTCTGAAACTTACATAGTGCATGTTATCAATTGCGAAAGAAGTAGATCCATTTATTTTCCACTGCGTATGTTTTGTATGAGATACAAACATGTATATTTCCCAACACTAGCTCCAATGGGTTTTGGGCTTTTCTGTCAACTCTTGACAAGTCCAAAGTTACCATTAATTATATTTAATACCACTATATAAATATAATTGCACTCTAGGCTGTATCAAAAAATTATATCCCAAGACTTTATTGCACACGCAACCCCTTTATAAAATATTCGTAGTAATACAAAGTCATGAATGTAGACTGCCACTTTGTAAATTACTACATCTTAATCCTTGAGTACCCGGTTTAATCATTTTAAAGTTATTTATCATATATTTATGAAATCTAATTTCATGAATATATACTTTTGTCTTACTAAAGTGGTTAGGCCTAACTCTCTGAATAACTGAACCCATTAAACTTATTTCAAAGGAATATTTTATATCTCCGTTAAGAGACTATGAATTTCATCTTGAGAATATATGTTCCATCTGTTAGGAAATATACATGTTTGTATCACATACAAAACATACGCAGCGGAAAATAAACGGATCTACTTCATTCGCAATTGATAACATGCATTATGTAGGTTTTAGAATATAAGAACAAGAGAGTGTACCTTGATGCGGTGAAATTCAAAACCGAATGAAGAAGTACTCGAGAAGACTTTCAATCTTCACTCCAATTCCACTTGATGCCTAGATGTGTGGTCTCTCAATCAGTTCTATGTTTTCTAGAGAGAATATGAAATAGTGTCTCTCTTTCTTATATTATCTTTTCTTCTTAAACATACAAACCATTTTATTCTATATAAAATTCTGTATGTTTCTCTCCACATAACTGATTATCTAATTGGGCTAGCCTTTTGGGCCTTCCCAATTGGGCTTTAGTGTGTGGCTTGGAGTGGGACCAAAAGGGAACAAATAAGACACTAGCTCCAATGGGCCTTGGACTTTTCTGTCAACTCTTGACAAGTCCAAAGTTACCATTAATTATATTTAATACCACTATATAAATATAATTGCACTCTAGGCCTCATTAATAAATTATATCCCAAGACTTTATTATACATGCAACCCCTTCATAAAATATTTGTAGTAATACAAAGTCATGAATTTAGACTGCCACTTTGTACATTACTACATCTTAATCCTTGAGTACCCGGTTTAATTCTTTTGAGTTATTCACCATATATTTATAAAATCCAATTTTATAAATATATACTTTAGTTTTACTAAAGTGGTTAGACCTAACTCTTTGAATAACTGTACCCATTAAACTTATCTCAAGGGAATATTTTATATCTCCGTTAAGAGACTAGGAATTCCATCTTGAGAATATATGTTCCATCAACACTAAATGTGGCTGCCCAACATACTGAGGTTTTGACCGTTATTTTAGATCTCACTCCTGATATATCAAAGCAACCTACATTTCATGATCAGGTCCATTATTCTCTCAGGATTAAGAGTTCATGTGAATACAAGTCGTGAGATTTATTATTCAATTGACAGTCGTTAGGAGAATAATAAATCTCACAGCGGTCCAGTTCAATATGTCTTAACTCTTAAAACATATCAACATATCAACATATTAACTAGAAGTCACCACTTCCAAGATGAAGACAAATCATCGTAGTTAATATGTTATAGTCTTCGCAGATGAAATGCCCAATTTCATTACCGACTACGAACCAAAATTCTGAGTTTACAAAGAACTTGTGATCTATATCTTCTGTGACTAAATCACATACTATGCATTTCAGGGACTGTTTGATAATGTCCGAATATTCATGTTACCATTACTTTAGATAAGAATAAAACAACTTTCTTAAACATAATATTAAGTCATACATCATTTCTCACATAATGTCATACATAATATCATACGTAGCATCATACAATAGGATTTAAGGGCACATATCCTAACACCATCAACATTAAATGTGGCTGCCCAACATACTACGGTTTTGATTGATACTTTAGATCTCACTCCTAATATATCAAAGCAACCTACACTTCAAGATTAGGTCCATTATCTCTCAAGATTAAGAGTTCATGTAAATATAAATCATGAGATTTATTATTCATTTGACAGTCGTTAGGAGAATAATAAATCTCACGGCGGTCTAGTTCAATATGTCTTAACTCTTAAAACATATCAACATATTAACTAGAGGTCTCCACTTCCATGATCAAGACAAATCATCTTAGTTAATATGTTATAGTCTTCGCAGATGATATTCCCAATTTCATCACCGACTACGAACCAAAATTCTGAGTTTACAAAGAACTTGTGATCTATATCTTCTGTGACTAAATCACATAAATCACATACTATGCATCTCATAGACTATATGATAATGTCCAAATATTCATGTTTCCATTATTTTAGATAAGAATAAAGCAACTTTATTAATCACAATATTAAGTTATACATCATTTAATACATAATGTCATATATAATATCATACATGGCATATTACAATAGGATTTAAGGGCACTAATCCTAACATAAACTACCCAACATATGACAAGGAGCTTTATGCACTAGTGAGATCATTGGAGAATTGGCAACATTACCTTTGGCCGAAAGCTAAAATTCAGATTTTGATAGAACCCCTAACCCAACGCGTATAAATGAAACGCAAACTAGAGGTATATGTAACAGACCTCGACCCAATGATTATAATTGAATCACGAACTGAAGGTATAAATTTTGAATGCCCCAAGGAGAAATCCTTGATAAGTTCACAGTTCTTGAAGAACCAAAAGAAGAAGCAAAACCTCACGTTTTTCTGATTTTTATTCAACAATTCCTCCATTACAATGAGTGCATGCTATTTATATGACATGACTGAAAGTAGGAAAATATAAAAAAAGTACTAAATAATAAAAGCCTAATTAAAGTTGATTTGGTTTGAAATTAGCAGCTCCAAAATTGGAAAATAGCTAAAAAAAGATTCTAAATAATAGAAGCCTAAAATTAAGGTGAATTTAGTCTGAAATTAGCAATTCCAGAATAGGAAAATATCTATTAATTGGTATGGAGTTGGAAAATCAATCATTCATTAATCCACACCATAAATCACGCCTTAGTAAGCCAGATCAGCCCTATCAATAGCTTGGATTAAATTTATTACACCTTCATCTTCCTTTGTGATAGGCCAAAAATGTATTGACCCCTTGTGATAAATCAATTGATTAATTAGCCAAGTTTATTAATTAATCAATTTAACATCCAAATGCGTGGTAGCACAAACAAATCACCAATTAAACTACGTATGCAACGAAAAATAAATCACATGGTGATTTTTTTACGAATGGGGAAAACCAACACGGCAAAAACCCCATTGGGTGATTTTAAGTACACCACTCTCGAGAATCCACTATTATCACCACAAGCGATTACAAGTAAGGGAATCCCAGTACCTTATACCAACGTACAGTTGAACCCTTACCCCAATACTCAATTGGACTTGTTTTGTAGTGACAATCTCTTCTTTTCAATGTACAGCTCCAAGTACGTGACTAACCAATTGCGCGGATCCCAGTATGCGACTTCAATCACCAACTAGAGAGAGATGTTGGCTGCAAAGTTCTTCTGTTCTTCAACACATGAAGATCATGAAGTTGCTTGGTCACAAAACCCTATAGTGTACAAACACAACAGCTTCTTTAAGAACGAGGGCAAACTGGGTTTCTAGTCACACTTGAGGAATTATGATCTTGTGCAATTTTTCTCTTGGCTATACAACCTGACACGACCCTTAAAATAATCCTTATATATGTTTAGGGTTGTGAGAAAAGAAAGACCAAACATACAATCACAAGTTGGAGTCAAAACAAATCTGAAATTCTATTTTTCATAAAC
Source organism: Lithocarpus polystachyus (assembly GCA_033629205.1). NCBI lineage: Eukaryota > Viridiplantae > Streptophyta > Magnoliopsida > Fagales > Fagaceae > Lithocarpus > Lithocarpus polystachyus. Next base: position 40,369,032 of record CM066170.1, on the reverse strand, counting down.
CTCGACAGATGCCTATCTGTTGAGATAGCTGTCGAGCCACGGGGCTAGAACAGCTCTTCAAGGTCGATAGATTACTAGCTGTCGAGCTTTAATGACAAACATTTCTCAGACTTGAATCTTGGACAGACTTGCATGGCTTTAACACATGATCTTGAAAAAAAGTTTCTTGAAGTATTAGACACATCCTAGATCTACCCATATATAAGTAAAGTGCGTTTTGTCAAAGGATTAGCCAATTATATAAAGAAGTGACATATGTTCCTAACAAGTGAATCACATATGTCCTAACACTTTGGGCCAAGCTTGGCATGTCCTTTGTTAGAATCAGCACAAATCTCTTGAATCAACCTATTAAGTGCTTCTTTGATCTTCTTGGATCTTGCTCTTGTAATAAGCCCAACTGGAATAAGCAATGGATCCTTTAATGCTTGTTGATTCTCATCATTCCCCCTCTCTTTAAAAGGATTCTTCCTCGAATCGTCACCTACATCTAAAGGAGAAAGATCAGAAATATTAAATGTAGCACTAATCTTCACTTTCTTTTTTTCTTTTTACTCTCATCATCTTTTTTTGAACTCTCGGTCTCACTATTTTTTTTAAACTCATTCTCTCTTTTTAATTTCATTTGATCTTCATATACTTATCTTGGAGTCAATGGTACAAGAGTAGTGGTTTTATTTTCTTGTACAAAAGAATGCCTATTCATGAACCTGTCATGATTGACCTTCCTGTCAAATTGCCACGGCCTGCCCAATAATATGTGACCCGCATGTTGGAAAAAACAAGTTGGTATCGCACACAAAATATACACAGCATAAAATTAACAGATTTACTTCATTTGCAATTGATAACATACACTATGTAAGTTTTAGAATATAGAATCAAGAGAGTGTACCTTGGTATGGTGAATTTCAAAACCGAAGATGAAAAACACTTGGAAAAACTTTTAATCTTCACTCCAATTCCACTTGATGCCCAAGATGTGTGGTCTCTCAATCAATAATGTGTGTATGTTCTAGAGAGCAAGTGAAGGAGTCTCTTACACGTACACCAACATACAAACCATTTCATATTTATAAAATTTTGTATGTTTCTCTCAACATAACTGATTATCTAATTGGGCTAGCCTTTTGGGCCTTCCCAATTGGGCTTTAGTGTATGGCTTGGAATGGGACCAAAAGGGAACAAATAAGACACTAGCTCCAATGGGCCTTGGGCTTTTCTGTAAACTCTTGACAAGTCCAAAGTTACAATTAATTATATTTAATACCACTATATAAGTATAATTACACTCTAGGCCTCATTAATAAATTATATCCCAAGACTTTATTGTACATGCAACCCTTTCATAAAATATTCGTAGTAATATAAAGTCATGAATGTAGACTGCCACTTTGTAAATTACTACATCTTAATCCTTGAGTACCCGGTTTAATCTATTAATTTATTCATCATATATTTATGAAATCCAATTCCATAAATATATACTTTAGTCTTACTAAAGTGGTTAGGCCTAACTCTCTGAATAACTAAACCCATTAAATTTATCTCAAGGGAATATTTTAAATCTCCGTTAAGAGACTATGAATTTCATCTTGAGAATATATGTTCTATCAACACTAAATGTGGCTGTCCAACATACTGAGGTTTTGACCGATACTTTAGATTTCACACCTGATATATCAAAGTAATCTACACTTCATGATCAAGTCTATTATTCTCTTAGGATTAAGAGTTCATGTAAATATAAGTTGTGAGATTTATTATTCAGTTGACAATCGTTAGGAGAATAATAAATCTCACTGCGGTCCAGTTCAATATGTCTTATGTTAGGATATGTGCCCTTAAATCCTATTGTATGATGCTATGTATAATATTATGTATGACATTATTTGAGAAATGATATATGACTTAATATTATGTTTAATAAAGTTGTTTTATTCTTATCTAAAATAAAGGTAACATGAATATTCAGACATTATCAAATAGTCCATGAGATGCATAGTATGTGATTTATGTGATTTAGTCACAGAAGATATAGATCACAAGTTCTTTGTAAACTCAGAATTGTGGTTTGTAGTTGGTGATGAAATTGGGCATTTCATCTGCGAAGACTATAACATATTAACTACGATGATTTGTCTTGATCATGGAAGTGGTGACTTCTAGTTAATATGTTGATATGTTTTAAGAGTTAAGACATATTGAACTGGACCGCTGTGAGATTTATTATTCTCCTAACGACTGTCAATTGAATAATAAATCTCACGACTTATATTCACATGAACTCTTAATCCTGAGAGAATAATGGACCTGATCATGAAATGTAGGTTGCTTTGATATATCAGGAGTGAGATCTAAAGTAACGGTCAAAACCTCAGTATGTTGGGCAGCCACATTTAGTGTTGATGGAACATATATTCTCAAGATGGAATTCATAGTCTCTTAACGGAGATATAAAATATTCCTTTGAGATAAGTTTAATGGGTACAGTTATTCAGAGAGTTAAGCCTAACCACTTTAGTAAGACTAAAGTATATATTTATGAAATTGGATTTCATAAATATATGGTGAATAACTCAAAAGGATTAAACCGGATACTCAAGGATTAAGATGTAGTAATTTACAAAGTGGCAGTCTATATTCATGACTTTGTATTACTATGAATATTTTATGAAGGGATTGCATGTATAATAAAGTCTTGGGATATAATTTATTAATGAGGCCTAGAGTGCAATTATATTTATATAGTGGTAATAAATATAATTAATGGTAACTTTGGACTTGTCAAGAGTTGACAGAAAAGCCCAAGGCCCATTTGAGCTAGTGTCTTATTTGTTCCCTTTTGGTCCCACTCCAAGCCACACACTAAAGCCCAATTGGGAAGGCCCAAAAGGCTAGCCCAATTAGATAATCAGTTATGTGGAGAGAAACATACAGAATTTTATATAGAATAAAATGGTTTGTATGTTTAATATGTGCAAGAATATATATGACATAAGGAAGAGAGATACTCTTTCATATTCTCTTTAGAAATAAAGAACTGATTGAGAGACCCCACATCTTGGGCATCAAGTGGAATTGGAGTGAAGATTGAAAGTCTTCACGAGTACTTCTTCATTCGGTTTTGAATTTCACCGCATCAAGGTACACTCTCTTGATCTTATATTCTGAAACTTACATAGTGCATGTTATCGATTGCGAATGAAGTAGATCCGTTTATTTTCCACTGCGTATGTTTTGTATGCGATACAAACATGATTATTTCCCAACATCTTAACTCTTAAAACCTATCAACATATCAACTAGAAGTCTCCACTTCCATGATCAAGACAAATCGTTTTAGTTAATATGTTATAGTCTTCGTAGATGAAATGCCTAATTTCATCACTGACTATGAACCAAAATTTTGAGTTTACAAAGAATTTGTGATCTACATCTTTTATGACTAAATCACATAAATCACATACCATGCATCTCATGGATTATATGATAATGTCCAAATATTCATGTTTTCATCATTTTAGATAAGAATAAAGCAACTTTATTAATCACAATATTAAGTCATACATCGTTTAATACATATTGTCATACATAATATCATACATGACATATTACAATAGGATTTAAGGGCACTAATCCTAACACCGCATGCATTGGAATAACATCACAAAGTTTTTCATCATTGTGCCTCCCAATTGAAAAGGAAACTAGCACTTGCTTATTTACCTTAACCTCCCCACAATCATTCAACCACTGCAATTTATACGGTCTTGGGTGTTTCAAGGTAGGTAAATTCAAATTTTCAATTAAAGTAGTGCTAGCTACATTAGTCCACATTAGTATAACTCCCCCCATCAGTGATCATACTACATACCTTGTCGTTGATGTGACATCTAGTATGAAAAATATTCTCCCTTTGTTGTTCCATGTCATCCTCTTTGACTTGGGCACTTAAAGCATGCCTAGCTACAAGTGACTCACCCTCCACTGGATACTCTACATCATTGTCACAAGCATCTCCAGGTGTTGGCATCTGGTCATCATCGCCCTCGCATTCGGTTTCCACCTCTTCATCAACACGTGCGATCATGGTCCTCTTATTTGGGCACTGTGAAGCTATATGACCTACTCCCAAACAACGAAAACACTTAATATCGCGATTACGAGTTTGGGAGTCGGTTTTGTTGGGAAAATACATGTTCGTATCACATACAAAACATACGCAGCGGAAAATTAATGGATTTACTTCATTCGCAATTGATAACATGCACTTTGAAAGTTTCAGAATTTAAGAACAAGAAAGCGTACCTTGGTGTGGTGAAATTCAAAACCAAATATCAGAAGTTCTTGGGAAAACTTTTAATCTTCACTCCAATTCTACTTAATGCCCAAGATCTGTGGTCTCTCAATCAGTTTCCAAGGAGAGAACAAGGGAGTGTCCAACACTCACATATAAATCATTTCATTCCTTGTGTAATCTTGATGAAAAACACCTATGAAAAGACACATAAAAGGACTTATGAAATTATGTATGTTTCGCTCCTTATATACAACTGATTATCTAATTGGGCTAGCCTTTTGGGCCATTCCAATTGGGCTCTAGTGTGTGGCTTGGAGTGGGACCAAAAGGGAACAAATAAGACCCTAGCTCCAATGGGCCTTGGGCTTTTCTGTCAACTCTTAACAAGTTCAAAGTTACCATTAATTATATTCAACACCACTATATGAATATAATTGCACTCTTGGCCTTATTAATAAATTATATTCCAAGACTTTTTATACATGCAACCCCTTCATTAAAATATTCGCAGTAATACAAAGTCATAAATATAGACTGCCACTTTGAAAATTACTACATTTTAATCATTGAGTACCCGGTTTAATCCTTAATGTTATTCATCATATATTTATGAAATCCAATTCCATAAATGTTAGGTTCTAAAGATTAGGAACTAATGTATTTATAACTTCAATTTGTATGTTGGCAAACCATGATCAAAACAATGTTGAGTCGTGTGTTAGACTTGCTCAAAGTATGGGTCTTATTGTAAAGTTGGAATCGAGTTTTTATGCAGAAGTACTGTTCACTTTCTGTATGACTCGATCGATCGAAAATTAGACTCGATCGATCGAAAATCGTGCAGAACGTTTTTCTGTAGAAAATTCCAACTCAGCCCAAGCCCGTTTTAATGTATAGGGTTTTATGTTTTGCCCTAAGTATATAAGGGAAAACCCTAGCCACGTTTTTAGAGTTCTGTTTTGCTGTGTTTGTGAATCTTTCTTTGAGATCTAGAGGTGTTTACCTTCACATACACTTAGGGTTTACAAACTTGAGATTTATGTCAAGAGTTGTGTAGATCGTTACAGTTGCAGAATCAAGAGAACACAAAGATATACAAGCAGGTGCGCTTGTGGATTTGTTGAAAAATTCCGGAAAGAAGGAGTCCGTGGATCTCGGAGCTATCATGGGGTCATGGTAGTAAGTTTCCTACACTCGAGTAGCAATAAGATGTTAGTGGTCTAAGTCTATTGTGTAAACTTCGATTCTTTCATAGTGGATTCAGTTTACCTTGAGGATAGCTAGGTCAAATCCTCCCCAGGTTTTTACCGGTGTGGTTTCCTGGGTTATCAGATCTTTGTGTTATTTATTTTCCGCTGCTTTGTTATTTTTGCTTAATTGTGTTAACCTAGTTTTAATTAAATTACCTAAGTTAATAACTTGGCTAATTCTCTAGGTTAATCTGTTGGGTTTAAAAGGTCTAAACGATCTTACAAGTGGTATCAGAGCGGGTAGCTTTTTTGTTTGATCCTTTGATCTTTAAGCTGATCCTTGACCCCTGTTGTCATGGAACATGGACACTCTCTTGTTGTTCCACCTCACTTTGATGGAAACAACTATGCATATTGGAAAGTAAGGATGAAAGCCTTCCTGAAATCCATAGATGAGCGAGTTTGGAATTCCGTTGAATACGGATGGGAGAAGCCCACTACTCTTGTGAGTGAGTGGCAAACTTCTCAAAAGGAGGCAGCCGCTTTTAATAGCAAAGATATGAATGCTATTTTTAATGCTGTTTCCATGGAGGAATTTAAGAGAATCTCTAATGTTGAGGTTGCTCATACTGCTTGGAAAATCCTCCAGACTGTGCATGAAGGCACTAAGGCAGTTAAAATTAATAAGTTGCAGCAATTAACTTCTAGATTTGAAAGCATAAGAATGAATGATGATGAATCTTTTGATGAATTCTATGCTAAATTGAATGATATTGTTAATTCTGCTTATAATTTGGGTGAAATCTATGATCAACCTAAAATTTTTAGGAAGATTCTTAGATCTTTGACTGAAGATTTTAGACCCAAAGTGACTGCCATCACTGAGAGTAAGGATGTGGACTCCATCCCTGTGGATGAGCTTGTAGGATCTCTTCAGTCCTATGAGTTAGACCTCCCCAAGACTAACAAATCCAAATCAATGGCTCTTAAGTCTGTTGATGATGTTGATGAAGGTGGATTTGATGATGATCTCTCTGCTACAGAGATTGCCTATCTTGCCAAGAACTTTAGAAACTTTCTGAGAAATAGTAACAGAAGGGCAAGAGGCAAGAACACTGTTGAACCTAAAAATTTTAGGAAGAATGAACCCACTAAGGTTAATAACTTTGAGAAACCTAAGGAGAAAGTAGGTCAATCTTCTAATAATTCTTTGGGACAACAATGTTATGGTTGTCAAGGGTATGGTCATTTAAAGTCTGAATGTCCTACTTATTTGAGGTCTAAGGGTAAGGCTATGGCTGTAACCCTTAGTGATGAAGAAGTTTCCGACAATGAATCCGCTAGTGATGAGGATGGAAACTTCATTGCTTTTACTGCTACCACTGTGGTCAATGAAAGCATATCTGTTGAAGAGAACCCTTCTGATGGGGAACTCTCTGAGGATGCAGATTTACAGGAAGCCTACAATAAACTTTGTAAAGTTGCTGCAAATGATGCCATGAATGTTGAGTTAGGCTTGAAGAAAATTGCATCTCTTGAACTTGAAAAGAAAAATTTACTTGTCAAATTGTTTGATGCAAATGAGCTTTTGAATAATGTGAAAACTGAGAACGTGCTCTTACTTGATAAAGTTAAATGTTTGGAACTTGATTTATCTGTTGCTAGAGAACAAACTAATAGGTCTGCAAGCTCCAAACTTGATCACATGCTGAGTATTCAAAAGTCTTCTTCTGATAAAACTGGTTTAGGTTATGATGAAAGTATTTCTATGCTTGTACCTTCTTCCACTAAATTTGTTCCTTCTTCTGAACCTCCTAAGAGTGAGATTGTTAAACCCTCGGTGAGTGAACCTGTCAAACATGTTAATGTTACTCCACCTAGAAAAATTAGGGTTGATCTTCATGCTTCTCATTCTAGAGCGTCAACTTCTACTAAGGGCAAATTGCATGATAAGCCTGCATGGGTTTGTCATTTTTGTGGAAAACCTGGACACATACGTCCAAATTGTTTTAAGTTGCAAGCTGCGAAGCGAGCAAATAAAACTAAAGTACCTGTGCCTCAAGCACAAGATCCTATGGTACTTATTGGTGAATTGGTAAAGGCGTTAAACCTTTATTCCAATCCTGGAGTTGCTCAGAATTCTAATGTGAATTATAACTCCAATGCAAAAGTTGCATCTAAGAAATCTTGGATGCAAAAGGCTCAATCTAATTGAGTCTGTCTGACATGGTCCTTGTGCTTCATTTCTCAATCTTTTGTGACCTTTGTTTCTAGGATTTGCATTGCATTACATTCATGCATTTCATTCTAGGATGTTTGTTTCTTTGTTTAATAAAATTTTTTTTTTGCAAATTGTGTTTTGCTATTTTTTCTTTAAATTTGAAAACAAGGTTGGTTAATCAAAATTTACATGTCATAAGTATGTACCTTGTTTAGCTTTGATGCACTTATTTCTATTGCACTTTACTAGCTAAAGTCTTGTTGTGCATGTTGTGTGGGAAGATGCTATATTTGTTGATCACATGATCTTGATCTTGAAGTCTTATGTCTTTGATTGTTGGACTAGAACTTATTGAGAAAGGCATAAATAACCATCTCACCACTGTTTATTAGCCAATCATGAACACCTTAGTGCATATCGTAAGATTTTGTGCTCGAGAAAGTGTAGCACATGCACAAAAAGAACATAAGGTGTAGCCTCTAATTAAAATTGGTGTGTACATTATTGGGCTATAATAATCTCACAAATTCAAATAAAATTGGTGTGTACATTATCCCGGCTTTTATTAAGTTTCTAATCAATAAATTTGAATATTGAGGCAAATCAAGAAACTTACATGATTGCAAGCTCTTATTCTAGGAGATGTGGGAGTTATATGATGTAACTCTTTAAGGGATAGTCTCTTTCAAATTCATGTGATGGATTTTGTAGAAATTGCGATTGATCTCTATGTGTATATCACCTCACATGTTTCTCAAACTTTTGCTAGTTGCACACACTACACAAGCTATTCTTTGCTAGAATTGTGTACATGATAATGTGTGTGTTTTTTGGCTTGACCAACCAAGTTTGAGAATTTGATGCAAAACATGTTTGCTTGTTTGCTGTTTTTTTTTGGTATAGTGAGAGAAAATTATGCTTTGGGAAATCTGGAGTGAATATATGTGTTTTTGGAAAACATCTCATCTCATACTCATGCATTTGATTTTTCAAATCTGTTGCTTTGAGGAGTTTTTGGTCTAAAACGTTTGGTTTTTCAAAAATATGTTTTTTCCAGAATTTCGATCGATCGAAACTGATTTTCGACCGATCGAAAATGTTTTAAAATGTTCAAAAAACTCTCTGGTTGAATTGATCGATCCAAGCTGTTTTTGGATCAATCGAATAAGTTTTCGACCGATCGAATGTAATATTCGATCGATCGAAAATCGGGCCGGCTATTTTTAAAAAGGAATTTCTCTAGTGACTTTTCACTATTCAAAAACTTTTCAAAATTTTTTTTGGTTTCCTACCAACCGGTCAACGATTCTCTTGGAGTTTTGTCGTTTTCCTCCGATTCTTTTGCACAATCTCTCTCTTCCAAGTGTGGTAAGTCCTTTATACCCTTCCCTTTGCATTTATTTTCTAATTTCATGCATTATTTTCATGCATATTTGGCTATTTTCGGCATTTAGGAATTTTCTAGTTTTGGGATTGTTTTTGATAGTTTCTTTCTCAAATTCTTTATGGGTTTTTGTGGGGACACCTTGTCTAAGCACATCATGTGGTTTAATTGGATTATTTTGGTGGTTTGAAGGAAATTTGAAATTCTAGGGCTTGAAATTGAGCAAATTGGGGGTTTTGTTCAATTTGATTGAAATAGATGAAATTGGCTTGTTAGATTAATTAATTTGATCATTATATTGTGTTAATTGACTATTGTATTGATCAATTTATCAATTTGTTGTGTTTTGAAAACTAGGGTTTTTCAAATTGGGTATTTTTGATAGATATTGCTTGCTCAAGCCAATTTTATTAATTTGGATCACAATTGAACATGTCACTGCTTTAGTACATGCATCATGTTATGTTCATGCTCATGCATCATATAGAATTTTTTAATATTCTATTTTTTTGCTGTGCTAACTTGCAGTCTGCCCTTGGTATTGTTTTTGCTCTTTTCTTTCTGTGTCTATCTTTTCCTTAGCACTATGCCTTGGAAAACTAGAGCCCATAGGACTTCTGATCCTTCTCCTTCCTTTGACACTGAGAGGTTCCCTAGTGAGTCAAACCAAGTCACTTATGAGACTTTGAACCTTAGGCGTCAGATTTGGGCTGAGCGTAGGGTTATCTTAGATGAGCTAGATCCTGAGGTGCGACGTAACTTTGAGCGTCGGGGTTGGTTACCTTTGCTCGAGTATGAGCATTCTCCTCCTCCTGCCACCTTGATTAGAGAATTCTATTCGAATCTCTCTATTCATGTCTATGATAACGACACCTTAGTAAAGGTGTGGTTACGTGGTGTGGAGTATCGCATTACCCCTTCGGTAGTGTTTGATGCTCTTGGGGTGCCCATTGTGGACCATCCCGTTTTTCCTTACGAGGAGTCTCCTCCCCTTGATGACGTCTTGTCATACATCACTGGGTCTTCTATCCAGTGGGGTTCTGATCCTCGGATCACTTCTGCTGAGCTGTCTGAGCGGCACTATCTTTTCTTTAGGATAGCGTGTCATTCTTTGTGGCCTATTTCGCATGTCCACACCATTCCTCTTGAGAGGTGTGTCTTTTTGTATGCTTTGGTCACTGATGCTCCTATCAGTTTTTTGCATCTATTCCTTCGTTCATTGAACGAGGTTCATCGATCTAGTTCTGCGGCTCATGCTTTGTTTTTCCCTGTTTTTATTCACCGGATTCTCCTTTTTCTTGGTTTTGGTGAGTATCCTGCTTCTGAGCCTGTACATGTTGTCGCTCCTATTGGTGCTACCTTTTTGAGGCAAAGGGCTACTCAACTTCGAGCTAGCTCTAAGCATCCTAGGGTAGAACCTTCCGATGTCACTCCACCCCCTTCTTCTTCTACAGATACTCATGCAGCTGGGACTTCTTCTGATCCTGCTGTTGCTGCTGCTGCTGCTGATGTTCCTCCACCGTTTGATGAGATTTCTGACCTTTGTCGGACTCTTGATACTGTCGTGACCGTTCAGGCGGCTCATGGTCAGCTTTTGGTGGACATCCTTGATGAGCTACATGCGTTGCGAGCGGATTTGGCGAGCTCTCGTCGATCTCCTCCTCCACCTTTTGATGATGAGTGAGTGCCCTTTGGCAATTCGTCACAAAAAGGGGGAGTACATAGTTCATTGTATCTAGGAGACATTTTTGTGGAGATTTACATTTTAGGGGGAGTTTTTTTTTGTTTACTTGGTAGTGATACTGCGGAGCTTGTGGAGTTATTAGATTGTATCTAGATGCTTCACTGTGTATTCTCATTTTTAGCTCTTATTTCACTATGCTACTACTCTGCTTATTGATTTATATTGATGATGTTATTCATGATATATGTCTTTATTTTGTGTCATGTGAAATCAAGAAATTTTTATTTATGTATTTCCTGTTTTTTTCCACACATGCGTTTATGTGTTTGTTAAGTGTTACAGGAATATACAGGTTGCTTTCAGTCGAGCTGCTGTCTACCTTGCAACTGTTAGATAGTAGTTTAGGTTGAATTGTTAAGTGGCTATTTTTATTGTAATGGGCTATTTCAATTTGTAACTTTGACCTTTTTGTTAAGTCTGTGTTTTGTCACGGATTGCCAAAGGGGGAGTTTGTTAGGTTCTAAAGATTAGGAACTAATGTATTTAGAACTTCAATTTGTATGTTGGCAAACCATGATCAAAACAATGTTGAGTCGTGTGTTAGACTTGCTCAAAGTATGGGTCTTATTGTAAAGTTGGAATCGAGTTTTTATGCAGAAGTACTGTTCACTTTCTGTATGACTCGATCGATCGAAAATTAGACTCGATCGATCGAAAATCGTGCAGAACGTTTTTCTGCAGAAAATTCCAACTCAGCCCAAGCCCGTTTTAATGTATAGGGTTTTATGTTTTGCCCTAAGTATATAAGGGAAAACCCTAGCCACGTTTTTAGAGTTCTGTTTTGCTGTGTTTGTGAATCTTTCTTTGAGATCTAGAGGTGTTTACCTTCACATACACTTAGGGTTTACAAACTTGAGATTTATGTCAAGAGTTGTGTAGATCGTTACAGTTGCAGAATTAAGAGAACACAAAGATATACAAGCAGGTGTGCTTGTGGATTTGTTGAAGAATTCCGGAAAGAAGGAGTCCGTGGATCTCGGAGCTATCATGGGGTCATGGTAGTAAGTTTCCTAAACTCGGGTAGCAATAAGATGTTAGTGGTCTAAGTCTATTGTGTAAACTTCGATTCTTTCATAGTGGATTCAGTTTACCTTGAGGATAGCTAGGTCAAATCCTCCCCAGGTTTTTACCGGTGTGGTTTCCTGGGTCATCAGATCTTTGTGTTATTTATTTTCCGCTGCTTTGTTATTTTTGTTATATTTGTGTTAACCTAGTTTTAATTAAATTACCTAAGTTAATCACTTGGCTAATTCTCTAGGTTAATCTGTTGGGTTAAGGGGTCTAAACGAACTGACAAGTGGTATCAGAGCGGGTAGCTTTTTGTTTGATCCTTTGATCTTTGAGCTGATCCTTGACCCCTGTTGTCATGGAACACGGACACTCTCTTGTTGTTCCACCTCACTTTGATGGAAACAACTATGCATATTGGAAAGTAAGGATGAAAGCTTTCCTGAAATCCATAGATGAGAGAGTTTGGAATTCCGTTGAATACGGATGGGAGAAGCCCACTACTCCTGTGAGTGAGTGGCAAACTTCTCAAAAGGAGGCAGCCGCTTTTAATAGCAAAGCTATGAATGCTATTTTTAATGCTGTTTCCATGGAGGAATTTAAGAGAATCTCTAATGTTGAGGTTGCTCATACTGCTTGGAAAATCTTCCAGACTGTGCATGAAGGCACGAAGGCAGTTAAAATTAATAAGTTGCAGCAATTAACTTCTAGATTTGAAAGCATAAGAATGAATGATGATGAATCTTTTGATGAGTTCTATGCTAAATTGAATGATATTGTTAATTCTGCTTATAATTTGGGTGAAATCTATGATCAACCTAAAATTGTTAGGAAGATTCTTAGATCTTTGACTGAAGATTTTAGACCCAAAGTGACTGCCATCACTGAGAGTAAGGATGTGGACTCCATCCCTGTGGATGAGCTTGTAGGATCTCTTTAGTCCTATGAGTTAGACCTCCCCAAGACTAACAAATCCAAATCAATGGCTCTTAAGTCTGTTGATGATGTTGATGAAGGTGGATTTGATGATGATCTCTCTGCTACAGAGATTGCCTATCTTGCCAAGAACTTTAGAAACTTTCTGAGAAATAGTAACAGAAAGGCAAGAGGCAAGAACACTGTTGAACCTAAAAATTTTAGGAAGAATGAACCCACTAAGGTTAATAACCTTGAGAAACCTAAGGAGAAAGTAGGTCAATCTTCTAATAATTCTTTGGGACAACAATGTTATGGTTGTCAAGGGTATGGTCATTTAAAGTCTGAATGTCCTACTTATTTGAGGTCTAAGGGTAAGGCTATGGCTGTAACCCTTAGTGATGACGAAGTTTCCGACAATGAATCCGCCAATGATGAGGGTGGAAACTTCATTGCTTTCACTGCTACCACTGTAGTCAATGAAAGCATATCTGTTGAAGAGAACCCTTCTGATGGGGAACTCTCTGAGGATGCAGATTTACAGGGAGCCTACAATAAACTTTGCAAAGTTGCTGCAAAGGATGCCATGAATGTTGAGTTAGGCTTGAAGAAAATTGCATCTCTTGAACTTGAAAAGAAAAATTTACTTGTTAAATTGTTTGATGCAAATGAGCTTTTGAATAATGTGAAAACTGAGAACATGCTCTTACTTGATAAAGTCAAATGTTTGGAACTTGATTTATCTATTGCTAAAGAACAAACTAATAGGTCTGCAAGCTCCAAACTTGATCACATGTTGAGTATTCAAAAGTCTCCTTCTGATAAAACTGGTTTAGGTTATGAGGAAAGTATTTCTGTGCTTAAACCTTCTTCCACTAAATTTGTTCCTTCTTCTGAACCTCCTAAGAGTGAGATTGTTAAACCCTCGGTGAGTGAACCTGTCAAACCTGTTAATGTTCCTCCACCTAGAAAGATTAGGGTTGATCTTCATGCTTCTCATTCTAGAGCGTCTACTTCTACTAAGGGCAAATTGCATGATAAGCCTGCATGGGTTTGTCATTTTTGTGGAAAACCTGGACACATACGTCCAAATTGTTTTAAGTTGCAAGCTGCGAAGCGAGCAAATAAAACTAAAGTACCTGTGCCTCAAGCACATGATCCTATGGTACTTATTGGTGAATTGGTAAAGGCGTTAAACCTTTATTCCAATCCTGGAGTTGCTCAGAATTCTGATGTGAATCATAACTCCAATGCAAGAGTTGCATCTAAGAAGTCTTGGATGCAAAAGGCTCAATCTAATTGAGTCTATCTGACATGGTCCTTGTGCTTTATTGCTCTAACTTTTGTGACCTTTGTTTCTAGGATTTGCACTGCATTACATTCATGCATTTCATTCTAGGATGTTTGTTTCTTTGTTTAAAAAAAAAATTAAAAAATTAAAAAATTTTTTTTTTTGCAAATTGTGTTTTGCTATTTTTCCTTGAATTTGTAGACAAGGTTGGTCAATCAAAATTACATATCTTATGTATGTACCTTGTTTAGCTTTGATGCACTTATTTCTATTGCACTTTACTAGCTAAAGTCTTGTTGTGCATGTTGTGTGGGAAGATGCTATATTTGTTAATCACATGATCTTGATCTTGAAGTCTTATGTCTTTGATTGTTGGACTTGAACTTTTTGAGAAAGACATAAATAACCATCTCACCACTGTTTATTAGCCAATCATGAACACCTTAGTGCATATCATAAGATTTTGTGCTCGAGAAAGTGTAGCACATGCACAAAAAGAACATAAGGTGTTGCCTCTCATTAAAATTGGTGTGTACATTATTGGACTATAATAATCTCACAAATTCTAAATAAAATTGGTGTGTACATTATCCCGGCTTTTATTAAGTTTCTAATCAATAAATTTGAATAATGAGGCAAATCAAGAAACTTACATGATTGCAAGCTCTTATTCTAGGAGATGTGGGAGTTATAGGATGTAACTCTTTAAGGGATAGTCTCTTTCAAATTCATGTGATGGATTTTGTAGAAATTGTGATTGATCTCTATATGTATATCACCTCACATGTTTCTCAAGCTTTTGCTAGTTGCATACACTACACAAGCTATTCTTTGCTAGAATTGTGTACATGATATAGTGTGTGTTTTTTGGCCTAACCAACCAAGTTTGAGAATTTTGGGAATTTGATGCAAAACATGTTTGCTTGTTTGTTGTTTGTTTTTGGGTATATTGAGAGAAAATTATGCTTTGGAAAATCTGGAATGAATACATGTGTTTTTGGAAAAACATCTCATCTCATACTCATGCATTTGATTTTTCAAATCTGTTGCTTTGAGGAGTTTTTAATCTAAAATGTTTGGTTTTTCAAAAATCTAATTTTTCCAGAATTTCGATCGATCGAAACTGATTTTCGACCGATCGAAAATGTTTTAAATTGCTCATAAATCTCTCTGGCTGGTTCGATCGATCCAAGCTGTTTTTGGATCAATCGAATAAGTTTTCGACCGATCGAATGTAATATTCGATCGATCGAAAATCGTGCCGGCTGTTTTAACAAAAGGAGTTTTTCAAATGTCTATTCACTTGTTCAAAACTTTTCAAACCTCCTTTTTTGTCTCCTACCAACCGGTCAAAGAGTTTTTGAGAGATTTTGTCGTTTTCCTCCGAATCTTTTGCACATTCTCTCTCTCCCTCAACTGGTAAGTCCCTTATACCCTTCCTTTTGCATTTATTTTCTATTTTCATGCATTTTTTCATGCATATTTGGGTAATTTTGGCATTTAGGAATTTTCTATTTTTGGGGTTGTTTTTGAATGATTCTTTCTCAAAATCTTTATGGGTTTTTGTGGGGACACCTTGTCTAAACACATCATGTGGTTTAATTGGATTATTTTGGTGGTTTGAAGAAAATTTGATATTCTGGGGCTTGAATTTGAGCAAATTTGGGGTTTTTGTTCAATTGGATTGAAATTGATGAAATTGGCTTGTTGGATTGATTAATTTGATCATTATATTGAGTTAATTGAATATTGTGTTGATCAATTTATCAATTTGTTGTGTTTTGAAAATTAGGGTTTTTCAAATTGGGTATTTTTGATGAATATCGAATGCTCAAGCCAATTTTATTAATTTGGATCACAATTGAACATGTCACTGCTTTAGTACATGCATCATGTTATGTTCATGCTCATGCATCATATAGAATTTTTATATTCTATTTTTTTCTGTGCTAACTTGCAGTCTGTCCTTGGTATTGTTTTTGCTCTTTTCTTTCTGTGTCTATCTTTTCCTTAGCACTATGCCTAGGAAAACTAGAGCCCATAGGACTTCTGATCCTTCTCCTTCCTTTGACACTGAGAGGTTCCCTAGTGAGTCAAACCAAGTCACTTATGAGACTTTGAACCTTAGGCGTCAGATTTGGGCTGAGCGTAGGGTTATCTTAAATGAGCTGGATCCTGAGGTGCGTCGTAACTTTGAGCGTCGGGGTTGGTTACCTTTGCTCAAGTATGAGCATTCTTCTCCTCCTGCCACCTTGATTAGAGAATTCTATTCGAATCTCTCTATTCATGTCTATGATAACGACACCTTGGTTAAGGTGTGGTTACGTGGTGTGGAGTATCGCATTACCCCTTCGGTGGTGTCTGATGCTCTTGGGGTGCCCATTGTGAACCATCCCGTTTTTCCTTACGTGGTGTGGAGTATCGCATTACGTCCTGTCATACATCACTGGGTCTTCTATCCAGTGGGGTTCTGATCCTCGGATCACTTCTGCTGAGCTGTCTGAGCTGCACTATCTTTTCTTTAGGATAGCGTGTCATTCTTTGTGGCCTATTTCGCATGTCCACACCATTCCTCTTGAGAGGTGTGTCTTTTTGTATGCTTTGGTCACTGATGCTCCTATCAGTTTTCCGCATCTGTTCCTTCGTTCTTTGAACGAGGTTCATCGGTCTAGTTCTACGGCACATGCTTTGTTTTTCCCTGTTTTCATTCATAGGATTCTCCTTTTTCTTGGTTTTGGTGAGTATCCTGCTTCTGAGCCTGTTCATGTTGTTGCTCCTATCGGTGCTACTTTTTTGAGGCAAAGGGCTGCTCAACTTCGAGCTAGCTCTAAGCGTGCTAGGGTAGAACCTTCCGATGTCACTCCACCTCCTTCTTCTTCTACAGATACTCATGTAGCTGGGACTTCTTCTGATCCTGCTGTTGCTGCTGCTGCTGCTGATGTTCCTCCACCGTTTGATGAGGTTTCTGACCTTCGTCGGACTCTTGATACTGTCGTGACCGTTCAGGCGGCTCATGGTCAGCTTTTGGTGGACATCCTTGATGAGCTACGTGCGTTACGAGCGGATTTGGCGAGCTCTCGTCATTCTCCTCCGCCTCCTTTTGATGATGAGTGAGTGCCCTTTGGCAATTCGTCACAAAAAGGGGGAGTACATAGTTCATTGTATCTAGGAGATTTTTTTGTGGAGATTTACATTTTAGGGGTAGTTTTTTGTTTACTTGGTAGTGATACTGCGGAGCTTGTGGAGTTATTAGATTGTATCTAGATGCTTCACTGTGTATTCTCATTTTTAGCTCTTGATTAGGAGATTTATTTTATTGAGATACATTTGTGTGTATATGTTTCTTATTTCACTATGCTACTACTCTGCTTATTGATTTATATTGATGATGTTATTCATGATATATGTCTTTATTTTGTGTCATGTGAAATCAAGAAATTTTATTTATGTATTTCTTGTTTTTTTCCACACATGCGTTTATGTGTTTGTTAAGTGTTACAGGAATATACAGGTTGCTTTCAGTCGAGCTGCTGTCTATTTTGCAACTGTTAGATAGTAGTTTAGGTTGAATTGTTAAGTGGCTATTTATTGTAATGGGCTATTTCAATTTGTAACTTTGAGCTTTTTATTAAGTTTGTGTTTTGTCACGGATTGCCAAAGGGGGAGTTTGTTAGGTTCTAAAGATTAGGAACTAATGTATTTAGAACTTCAATTTGTATGTTGGCAAACCATGATCAAAACAATGTTGAGTTGTGTGTTAGACTTGCTCAAAGTATGGGGTTTAATGTAAAGTTGGAATCGAGTTTTTATGCAGAATTATCTTTAACTTTCTGTATGACTCGATCGATCGAAAATTAGACTCGATCGATCGAAAATCGTGCAGAACGTTTTTCTGCAGAAAATTCCAACTCAGCCCAAGCCCGTTTTAATATATAGGGTTTTATGTTTGCCCTAAGTATAAAAGGGAAAACCCTAGCCACGTTTTTAGAGTTCTGTTTTGCTGTGTTTGTGAATCTCTTTGTGAGATCTAGAGGTGTTTACCTTCACTTACACTTAGGGTTTACAAACTTGAGATTTATGTCAAGAGTTGTGTAGATCGTTACAGTTGCAGAATCAAGAGAACACAAAGATATACAAGCAGGTGCGCTTGTGGATTTGTTGAAGAATTCCGGAAAGAAGGAGTCCGTGGATCTCGGAGCTATCATGGGGTCATGGTAGTAAGTTTCCTACACTCGGGTAGCAATAAGACGTTAGTGGTCTAAGTCTATTGTGTAAATTTCGATTCTTTCATAGTGGATTCAGTTTACCTTGAGGATAGCTAGGTCAAATCCTCCCCAGGTTTTTACCGGTGTGGTTTCCTGGGTCATCAGATCTTTGTGTTATTTATTTTCCGCTGCTTTGTTATTTTTGTTATATTTTTGTTAACCTAGTTTTAATTAAATTACCAAAGTTAATCACTTGGCTAATTCTCTAGGTTAATCTGTTGGGTTAAGGGGTCTAAACGAACTGACAGTATATATTTATGAAATTTGATTTTATAAATATATGGTGAATAACACAAAAGGATTAAACCGGGTACTCAAGGATTAAGATGTAGTAATTTACAAAGTGGCAGTCTATATTCATGACTTTGTATTACTACGAATATTTTATGAAGGGATTGCAAGTATAATAAAGTCTTAGGATATAATTTATTAATGCGGCCTAGAGTGCAATTATATTTATATAGTGGTATTAAATATAATTAATGGTAATTTTGGACTTGTCAAGAGTTGACAGAAAAGCCCAAGGCCCATTGGAGCTAGTGTCTTATTTGTTCCCTTTTGGTCCCACTCCAAGCCACACACTATAGCCCAATTGGGAAGGCCCAAAAGGCTAGCCCAATTAGATAATCAGTTATGTGGAGAGAAACATACAGAATTTTATATAGAATAAAATGGTTTGTATGTTTAATAAGTGTAGTAAGATATGATATAAGGAAGAGATACACTCTTTCATATTCTCTCTAGAAAACATAGAACTGGTTGAGAGACCACACATCTTGGGCATCAAGTGGAATTGGAGTGAAGATTGAAAGTGTTCCCGAGTACTTCTTCATTTCGGTTTTGAATTTCACCGCATCAAGGTACACTCTCTTGTTCTCATATTCTAAAACCTACATAGTGCATGTTATCAATTGCGAATGAAGTAGATCCGTTTATTTTCCGCTGCGTGTGTTTTGTATGTGATACAAACATGATGATTTCCCAACAGATATGTTATAGCCTTCGCAGATGAAACGCCCAATTTCATCACCGACTACAAACTAAATTCTGAGTTTACAAAGAACTTGCAATTTATATCTTCTGTGACTTTTCACATAAATCGCATACTATGCATCTCATTGACTATGATAATGTCCCATTAGTTCATTTATAAATAGTCTCATATAATTAAACAATTTAATTATTTATGACATGCTAATAAATTGGATTTTAGGGCATAAACCCCAACAATCTTCCACTTGCCCTCAAAGACAATTTACCATATATTCGACACTTATCTCCCTTTAGAGCAATTTATTGTCACTCTAAGGCAAGGTTTGGAAACAAGTTTCAGTCAGATTTATTGCATAAATTATCTTTTCTACTACTACTCAAGTACTCATATCTCTCTAGTGAGATATTACTTATGCTTAATGTGTATCTTCACCACTAGGATGAACACATATCTTGAAGTCCAACTTCATGAATCACAATCAAACTACAAGTCAGCATTTGTACATCCAGTAACCATCAAAATCTCACTTTTGTGGACAAGCATATAATCCCTCATTCTCCTAAGATATATGAGTATATGCTTTACTCCCACTAAATTAAGTGATCTTTGATTCAACTGATATTTGCTTACTATGCCCACCGCAAAATAGATAATTAGCCTAGTATATAGCATAGCATAAAGACTTCCTATTGATATGATATTAGGAACCATCTTAGTATGCTCTTCCTTTTATATGTCTTAGGACTATAGTCCTATATAAAGGAACTTCAAACTTAAAAGGAAAGAATCATTTCTTGAAGTATTACATGCTATACTTGGCTAGAATCTAATTTATTTAAGTAGTTTGAGATAGACTCAATATCCTAATTTCTGAATTGTAACAAAGTTTAAATTCTTAGGATATGACTAGTCTTTCCCAAGTACTTTATATCAAATTGGATTAGATAACAAAAACTCTATTGATGACAATATCTCTACATCATTCTAAATGATTAGAATGTCATCAACATACATTAAGAAATTTATTATTCTATATAGCTTTCACACACATAAGGCCTTGAAATACTTGATCAAAATCAAACAAATTGATTGCTTGATCAATGGTGATATTTTATGATTCAGATGCTTGCTTTAGTCCATAAATGGAATTTAAGCAACTTGCATACTAAACACTACTGTTTCTTTGCTATGTACAAGTCTAGTTACATCAAATAGATGTGTTCCTCAAGATTGCTACTAAAAGAAGCTTTCTTGATATCCACCACCATATTTCATCCAAATGAAATATAATGGATAAGAGAATCTTGATAGAGTCAATCTTGACTATTGGTGAAAAAATCTTTTCATAATTGAACAATTTCTTTCTGAATAAATCTTTTCGTCACTAGTCTTGACTTTGAAGGTTTGCACCTTCAAATCTATCAATCTCATTTACTTGCAGACCTATTTGAAAATAATAGGCCTAATGCCATTAGGCGCCTCTACAAGTTTTAGACTTCAAATAGAATCCAATTCTATTCACATAACTTTGATCCAGTAATCCATATTCATATCATTTATGCCTTTACGTAGGACCGAGGATCAAATTCATATCCTTGTGGAATGACTTCAAAAGTTTATCCCAATAGTATGAACTTACTTGGTAATTAATAATCCTCCCACTACGATATTGTACCGATGTATTAGCTATACATCTAGAATAATTTCTTGTGGTGTATCTAATACAACCATCTCATTTATAAATGTATTTTATAGTTGTCTTTCAACAAATTCTGACATCTTTCTTCTGGGAACAATTATACGTTTTGCTTTAAGATTATTCACATAGTCATGATCAAGAACTTTGTATTTGTACTATACAAACATCTTGTTTTCTTTATGACTATCAAAACAATCTTTTGCAATTCCTTTTGGATACCCATCATAAACACACATTTTTCTACCTTTTGATTTCAATTTGTTAGACTTCCTTTCTAGCACAAGTGCTGGACATTTCGAAAAGTGGAAGTATCATATACTAGGTTTTCACCTAATCCACGATTTGACAAATGTCTTAGGAACAAACTTTTGAAATCAACTTTAGAAAATGTATAGTAATTATTAGAGTATATCTCCAAAAGAAATAAGCAAATGGAAATACTTATCATGTGCTTTACTATTTCTAAAAGAGTCTTATTCCTCCTTCATGTATGTACTGATTTAAAGAAGTCATTGAAACTTTATTCCTTTACAATAAAGGAGCCCTAGATTTTATTATCCTCTAAATATAATTCATAGACTGGGAATATAATAAAATAATGGTTCTAAAAAGCCCATCTTTCACCAATCTTGAACGTCATTTAGATTAATAAGATCTAGGCATAAGTGCCAAATACATACAATAACAAAGGATAGAAACTTTCTCTTTAAAAAGTAAAACATGTAAATTTCCATCTAGAAAATAATCATGGGCAATACTTAGCATTACCAAAACAGAAACACTTTCCTTTTGGTTATGCTTTTGAGTCTAATTTCCTTTTGGCAATTACTAGGGCAACTTGCTTGTCCAACTGTTTGGTATTATAATTCATCTTCTTACCACCCTTACCTTTTGGTTTAGGCTAAGAATTTGAATTAAATCATCTTGATCCTAGATTTAGCTTTTAGGATGACTTCCGTTGCGTAGAACTCACTCATCAATTCAGATAACATAAAAATAATTTATTTTGAAAATAATTTGAATTGATCAAATGATTCTAACAAGGACTTGTGGATCATATCCATATGAGATTAACATTTAATCTCAACATCCAAGAATTCCAATTCATTTTAAAAATAAAATATTTTCATAAAATGATATAGAATTGGAACTCCTTAAGCTTTTCTTAGCACTCAATATGATTCATACCAAACATCTCATTTAGACTTAACCTAAAGTCTAAGTGTAGTATTAATTCTTGTATCTCATGCTGTAGCACACTTGAGATAGAAGCCAATGTAACATTTTAGCATTTCAATGGAGGCCACGATCAAATCATAAGCTATCTTCCATCAATGTATTATGCATAGGAAATTATGACAATGCTGAATCTAAACATATTTATGTACTTCAGCTCCTTTAAGTACCATTTCCAAAATTATTTCTTAGTTAATGTGATTCAGTTAAAATAGTAGCTAGAGAACAAAATTAATGACAACTTTATTTGAGACTATGAACATAATTACAGGGACATTATATTTTGCATCCATAACCACATAGTATGAAACCCAAAAATACTATACTTAGTGCAACGACAACCTAATCCCGCAATCAATATTCCTCGGAAGCGAGGTCATACCAATCACTATGATTAGACGAGAATTATTCTCATTATTAATACTATCATGGTAACTCTTACCAAACAAAAATAATTTGCCGCTTTTCCTTTGGCCTCTAAGTAATAATAGCAAGAACTCAGCATAAAGGATACTATTAAACTTAGTCTAGTGTACACCATTGTCTAGAATCATGTGTAGCCATATTTCATCTCTTTAACAGGCTTATTTTGTAGTACCATGATAAAAACACCCTCCGCATGGAATGCAAAGCTCGAAGCTAAGACAAGGTGTTTGATCAAACCACTATAAACCAGGAAATTCAATCTTGTAGTACCATGAAATAAACATCCTCCGCATGGAACGCAAGGCTCGAGGCCAAGACGAGATGTTTACCCCACACCACTATAAACCGACAATGGAGGCCGTGAGATCCAACCCTTGTATCTCTCTTCCACTAGAAATTTAAAACAAGTGGATTGTCATGAAATCATTGTGATCTAATCACAATTTTAACCCTACACATCAAAAGTGTTTAATTGTTTAAATTCAATGTGATGTTACTAAGTCACGTCACAATGGCGTAACGAACATTCGCGCAATCACAAAAAAGTTTAACCTTGTAATCCGTGAAGTAAATACCCTCTGCATGGAATGCAAGACTCAAAGTCAAGACAAGGTATCTATTCACATTACAATAAACTTAACAAGGGTTATTTCAGCACTCCCACTCGTTGTTTGGGTTTTTCTTTAAATATTTGTGATCCCATCACAACTAATAATCTTGTACTTGTTGAAGACTCTAATATAATTAGAATTGCTAATTAAAATGGAAGTCCTAAACTATTTAGGATTACTTAAACACTAATGGATCAAAAATTAGGTATATAGAACTCTATCCTTAACTTATTTGATTAAGAATTCTAATCTCATTAGGAAATATGTATACCTTTTAATTAAGCTTTAATCTCATTAAAACTTCTAATTAAAATAAATTAAGGACTTTTAATCATACAAACAATTCCAAACTCATTAGAATGTTTCTTAAAAGACAAGTCCTAAACTATTTAGGACTAGGAGTTCTATTTAACTAATATCTTTGATCTCATTAGGTCTTTTAGTTAGAACCATATGTAATCTCATCACACATTTCCTTACACTTTATACATTTGAAAAAATTTAGAAAATATTCAAAATTCCCTTCAAATGTATTTTCGCGAGAATCTCGCGACTAAGTTCTTCCCGCGAAAATGAGTTAAAGCAAAAAAATTGGAAACACAAAAAATCAGACAGAAACTTTCGCTACTGTCTCGCGACTGGTTCGCGAGTAAAGCTTACCCGCAAAAAGTTTTTGTCTTCAGAATCATTTTTCACGAGTAACTTCGCGGGAAGCTAACCTGCGAAAAACCAATGTTTTCAGTTTTCCAGAGCAGTTGCAAACAGTTTTCAACGATTTTTCATAAACAAACAACTACCATATGAACATAAATGCAGAATTTGATATCAAAACTGAATTCCATTGATGCTATAGCCTTAAAGATGAATTTAACATACTTAAATTCAGATTTAAACAACATCATAATATCAATATCAATTTTTATCAAATCATAGTTTCAACACTCATGTAGAAAATTAAATGCATATATAACTTTCTAACATCATGAAACTATTATCTCTAATTCCAAAACTCACAAAACATGTTATTCAGATTTGAATTGAAGACTGCTCTGATACCAATTGTTGGGAAAATACATGTTCGTATCACATATAAAACATACGCAGCGAAAAATTAACGGATCTACTTCATTCGCAATTGATAACATGCACTTTGAAAGTTTCAGAATTTAAGAACAAGAAAGCGTACCTTGGTGTGGTGAAATTCAAAACCAAAGATCAGAAGTTCTTGGGAAAACTTTTAATCTTCACTCCAATTCAACTTAATAACCAAGATATGTGGTCTCTCAATTAGTTTCCAAGGAGAGAACAAGGGAGTGTCCAACACTCACATACAAACCATTTCATTCTTTGTGTAATCTTAATAAAAAACACTTATGAAAAGACACATAAAAGGACTTATGAAATTCTGTATGTTTCTCTCCTTATATACAACTGATTATCTAATTGGGTTAGCCTTTTAGGCCATTCCAATTGGGCTCTAGTGTGTGGCTTGGAGTGGGACCAAAAGGGAACAAATAAGACTCTAGCTCTAATGGGCCTTGGGCTTTTCTGTCAACTCTTGACAAGTCTAAAGTTACCATTAATTATATTCAATACCACTATATGAATATAATTGCACTCTAGGCCTTATTAATAAATTATTTCCCAAGACTTTTTATACATGCAACCCCTTCATTAAAATATTCGTAGTAATACAAAGTCATGAATATAGACTGCCACTTTGAAGATTACTACATTTTAATCATTGAGTACCCGGTTTAATCCTTAATGTTATTCATCATATATTTATGAAATCTAATTCTATAAATATATACTTTAGTAACTCCTTACTAAAGTGGTTGGGCTCAACTCTCTGAATAACCAATCCCATTAAACTTATCTCAAGGAAATATTTTATATCTCCGTTAAGAGATTATGAATTCCATCTTGAGAATATATGTTCCATCAACACTGAATTCGGCTGCCCAACATACTAAGGTTTTGACCGTAACTAATAGATCTCACTCCTGATATATCAAAGCAACCTACATCTCGTGATCAGATCCATTATTCTCTTAGGATTTAGAGTTGATGTAAGTAGAAGTGAGATTAATTATTCAATTGACAGTTGTTAGGAGAATAAATCGCATACTAGAAGTCATGAGATTAATTATCTTCTGTGACTTTTCACATAAATCGCATACTATGCATCTCATTGACTATGATAATGTCCCATTAGTTCATTTATAAATAGTCTCATATAATTAAATAATTTAATTATTTATGACATGCCAATAAATTGGATTTTAGGGCATAAACCCCAACAGGTTTTACCTTTGTTGACACTGGGAACTTCATCTCTCCTTTTTGGTGGTTCGGTTTTGGACTTAAAAAAAACCCCTTTGTCTTTTCTCCCATTCGACCTCCATAAAGCAGAGGTGCCTGGATTTTGAAATGATCGAGTTCCTTTCCTTTTAAGCTACCGTTCCACCTTTATTGCCATGTGTACCATGTCCTCTAACTCCACATAGTGTTGCAACTCCACCACATTGGTAATATCTCGATTCAGCCCATTTAAAAACCTCGCCATGGTAAGTGTTAGGATATGTGCCCTTAAATCCAATTGTATGATGCTATATATGACATTATGTATGACTTAATGTTATGATTAATAAAGTTGTTTTATTATTATCTAATATAATGGCAACATGAATATTTAAACATTATCATATAGTCCATGAGATGCAAAGTATGTGATTTATGTGATTTAGTCACGGAAGATATAGATCACAAGTTCTTTGTAAACTCAGAATTATATTTCGTAGTCGGTGATGAAATTGGGCATTTCATCTACGAAGACTATAACATGTCAACTAAGATGATTTGTCTTGATCATGGAAGTGAAGACTTCTAATTGATATGCTAATATGTTTTAAGAGTTAAGACATATTGAACTACACCGCTGTGAGATTTATTATTCTTCTAATGACTATCAAATGAATAATAAATCTCATGACTTCTATTTGCATAAACTCTTAATCCTGAGAGAATAATGGACTTGATCATGAGATGCAGGTTGCTTTGATATATCAGGAGTGAGATCTAAATTCACGATCAAAACCTCAGTATGTTGGGCAGCCACATTTAGTGTTGATGGAACATATATTCTCAAGATGGAATTCATAATCTCTTAATGGAGATATAAAATATTCCCTTGAGATAAGTTTAATGAGTTTAGTTATTCAGAGTATTAGGCCTAACTACTTTAGTAAGAATATACTAAAATATATATTTATGGAATTGGATTTCATAAATATATGATGAATAACTTAAAAGATTAAACCGAGTACTCAAGGATTAAGATGTAGTAATTAACAAAGTGGCAGTCTACATTTATGACTTTATTTTACTACGAATATTTTATAAAGGGGTTGCATGTATAATAAAGCCTTGGGATAAAATTTATTAATAAGCCCTAGAGTGCAATTATATTTATATAGTGGTATTAAATATAATTAATAATAACTTTGTGCTTGTAAAGAGTTGATAGAAAAGCCCAAGACCCATTGGAGCTAGTGTCTTATTGGTCCCTTTTGGTCCCACTCCAAGCCACACACTAAAGCCCAATTGGAAAGGTCCAATAGGCTAGCCCAATTAGATAATCAGTTAGTTATAAAAGGAGAAACATATAGAATTTTTTCATAAGAGAAAAAGAGACATCATTGTGAAGTGGTGTGTATGTGCGAGTGAAGCTACTCAATTATTCTCCCTTAGAAACTGATTGAGAGACCACACTTCTTGGGCGTAAAGTGGAATTGGAGTGAAGATTAAAAGTGTTCCTAAGTACTTATAATCTTTTGTTTTGAATTTCACTGCACCAAGGTATGCAATCTTGTTTTTATTCTAAAATTTACATAGTGCATGTTATCTATTAGAGTGAAATAGATCCATTATTGTTGCTTCCGCTGTGTGTTATGTATGAGAATCAAAACTAGATTTTTCAACAATTGGTATTAGAGCCAGGTTTTCATATCATGATTATATAACATGTGATTGAATTTTAGAATAAAAGAAAAATGGTTTTTTGATGATATCGGGTTCAAACCAAAAGAATATACATCCTTGGTGTGAATTGTATATTAAATATTGGCCAATTGATCCTATATATTCGTGAATTGATTATTGAATCTGTATTCATGTTTATATATATTACGTTTGAATCGATGAAGCCCCTGGTCAATAGATAGTGCCGTGTCTTGTTTACAATAGCCAAGGATTGACTGTTATATTAAAAGGACGGTTCATGCAAGACAAATGAAACACAATAACTAACACGACGGTTATAGCATAATCGTGAACCAAGTTCTTGCATTCAATAACTAACAGGACGGTTCACGCATAGGACGGTTCATGCAAGACAAATGAAGGTCAATGTTGGCCTTAGAATCATATGCATGGTTTGATTATTTTAGGCATGTCATATTTGCCTTGGTTATACAATCCGTATAATATGTTACATACATACATACATATATATATATATATATATATATATATATATATAAGGCTTACATGCTTACCATTATGAAAAACAATTGCATGAATCATTATATACGGATTGGGTGAATATATATAAGCCTTTATATATATGGATTGGATGAATCATCCTTTTTATATATATACGGATTGAAGCAATATACTATATTATATATATATATATATATATATAAAAGGTGTGATGATTGTCATAATATATATATATATATATAAAATATAGGTTTACATGCAAAATCTTAATTAACGTATCATTCTTTCGTCTTCTTTGAATGCATTGATAAGATATATATATATATATATTTATTTATATGGGTTCATATGCATTCAAATTATTGATATAAGGAAGTGATACAATGTTTCTAGCATGTGTTATATGTCTTGGATCCGTATATTAAAATGTGTTTTCATGTGTTACAATTTGTATGGAGATACATGAATATATATCCTATCTAGTTAATGCTAGGATTATGAAATTTATTTCTAATGAGATTAGGATTATGTTTTCAAGGTGTCTAGCATTATTATTGTTCTTGATCTTAAAAACCTTTAATTTAAAATATCTAGTGGGAGAGAGATACAAGGGTTGGATCTCACGGCCTTCATTATCGGTTCATAGTAGTGTGGTTAAATACCTTGTCTTGGCGTATATGCCTCGCGATCCCAAAGGAGGGTGTTTACTTCATAGTACTCCAAGATTGAACTCACCCGTTTAAAGTAATGTGGACAAACAGCTCGTCTTGGCGCATATGTCTCGCGATCCCAAAGGAGGGTGTTTTGTTCCATAGTAGTACAAGTTTAAACATTATAAGATAGATGAAATGTGGCTACACATGATTCTAGATAATGGTGTACACTAGACTAAGTGTAATGTTAACCTCCCAAAGGAGCTATGTCATTATTACTTAGAGGCTAAAGGCAATATAGCATATTATATATTTGATAAGAGTTATCATGATAGCATTAATAATGAGAATATTTCTCAACCAATTAATGTGTTTATAATAAACTTGCTACGAAGGAATCATAGACATGGATTGGGTTGTCGTTGCATATATTATTTTATGGTTTTATTAAGGTTTCATATTATATGCTTATATGCTAAATTGATAATGTCCAGTTTACTTATTATATTCATGTTTGTTATTTCAGATTTAAATCATGGAATCATTTAGCCCAGTTGTTGCTATTCTTAATCAAAACAAACTGACTGGATCCAACTATGTTGACTGGAAAAGAAATTTGGACACTGTTCTTACTGCTGAAGAGCACAAATATGTGCTTACTCAACCATGTCCTAGCTTTCCATCATTAGATGCTCCTCTTGAGGAAAAACAGCGATATAATCGTTGGCAAAAATCTAATGAGATGGCCAAGTGCTATATCCTAGCATCTATTTCAAATGTTCTACAGCATCAAATGCAGGATATAGAACTAGCTTTGGACATTATGCTAAGTTTGAAGGAGATGTTTGGTGAGCAAGGCGATTCTGTAAGGCAAGAAACTATGAGGCAAATTTATAATACCAAAATGGTTGAAGGTACTTCAGTGAGGGATCATTGTCTCAGGATGATCTCTAATCTGAATACATTGGAAGTTTTAGGTGCCGATATTGATGGAGAATCCCAAATAGATATGATACTCCAGTCACTACCAGAATCATTCAAGGAATTTAGGCTTAACTATAATATGAACAAAAAGGTTTATACATTGTCTGAATTGATGAATGAGTTGGTAGTGGTGAAAGGCATCCTTGGTACTTCTAGTGTTGATGCCAATATGGCTGAAGCTTCTACTTCTCAACCTAAGTCGAAAGGCAAAGGTAAAAAGAAGAAGAAGAGGACTTTACCAAGAGAGATGGTAAACAAGTTGTCTTAGGAGTTGCCAACAAAAGAAAGAAAACCAAAGGAAAGTGTTTCCATTGTGGTGAGAAAGGACATTAAAAGAGGAATTGTCCAATATTTAAGGCTGCCAAGAATAAAGGTATGAAAATTACATTCCTTCTTGAAATATGTTTGGTATAGAATCCCACGGATTCCTGGTGTGTGGATTCAGGTTGTAATAATCATATCTGCAATACTTTGCAGGGGTTTTAGGAGACCAGAAAGCTGAATGAAGGGGAATTGTTTCTTACTTTGGCTGATGGGAGTAAAATTCCAGTTGTAGCTGTTGGAGTGTTTAATTTATGTTTTGTGTCTAGGGTTTTAATATTGCAAGATTGTTTGTATGTATCTAATGTTCATAGGAATTTAATTTCTGCAACCTATTTAGGTAAACATGGATATTATGTTATCCTAAAAGACAATGTTGTAATAAAGAAGGATAAAATGTTTATCTGTTCTGGCAATATTGTGGATGGTCTTTATATTTTAACTCCTGATAAGCATGAATTATACAATTCTGAATTAGATAGTAGCTCTCATGTAAAATCATTAAAGAGAAAGTTTCCTTCTACTAGTGATGCAGATCTATGGCACTTGCGTTTAGGTCATATTAATTCAAATAGGATTCAAAGACTATTCAAAGATGGACTTTTACATCCTATGGACTTTGATGGATTTCTAGTTTGCGAATCTTATTTGGAAGGTAAAATGACCAAACGATCTTTTAATGCAAAAGGTAGAAGAGCCCAAGAGTTGCTTGAATTAGTTCATACAGATGTATGTGGTCCTATGTCAACCCAAGCAAAAGGAGGTTATGAGTATTTTATCACTTTTACGGATGATTACTCAAGATATGGTCATGTGTACCTAATGAGACGGAAGTCCGAAACCTTTGAAAAGTTCAAAGAGTTTAGGGCTGAAGTTGAAAATCAATTGGGTAGTGGCATAAAGGCTATTCGATCTGATCGAGGTGGCGAATACCTTCTTGGGGATTTCAAGGATTATCTAATTCAAAATGGGATTGTCTCCCAATTGACTGCACTTGGAACTCCCCAACAAAATGGTGTAGTGGAAAAAAGGAATATGACTCTTTTGGAAATGGTTAGGTCCATGATGAGTTATTCAACTTTACCAATTTTCTTTTAGGGATATGCACTAAAAACTGCTATGCATATTTTGAATTTAGTTCCATCAAAATCTGTTCCCAACACACTTAAGGAATTGTGGAGTGGGCGCAAGCCTAGTATGAAATATCTCCACATTTGGGGATGTCCAGCACATGTGTTGGAAGCTAAAACGGAAGTGTTCATGTTTTTAGGGTATTCAAAGTGAACCAAGGATTATTTATTCTATAATCATAAGGATAACAAAGTGTTTGTTAGCACCCATGCCAAATTTTTGGAAGATGATTATGTGAATAATTTTAATCCTATAAGTAAAGTTGTATTGGCTGAATTAGATGAATCTGTAATTGAACAACCAATGGATGAAACTAGGAATGATGTGGCTGTATTGGATACCCCACAAGACATTACTCATGAGATGACTAGTACACAGGTGCCTCGTCATAGTGGGAGAATTGTTTGGCCTCTTATAAGATTTATAGGTTTGGGAGAAACTTATGAAGCTATCCTAGAAGAGGTTGAATCGGATCCCTACACTTATGAGGAGGCAATGAATGATATAGATGCACATCATTGGGTCTAAGCTATGAAATCTGAATTAGATTCAATGTATTCCAATCATGTTTAGGATCTTGTAAAGGCGTCTAACGGCATTAAACCTGTTGGTTGCAAATGGGTTTACAAGAGGAAGAGAGGGATAGATGGAAAGGTTGAGACCTTTAAAGCAAAACTAGTGGCAAAAGGGTATACACAAAAAGAAGGTATTGATTATGATGAAACTTTTTCACAAGTAGCCATGCTTAAATCTATCAGAATTCTCTTATCCATTGCTGCTCATTATGATTATGAGATTTGGCAAATGGATGTCAAGACTGCATTTCTTAATGGCAATCTTGAAGAAGAAATCTATATGATGCAACCTGAAGGTTTCATAGCAAAGAACCAAGAGCATATGGTATGCAAGTTGAAAAGGTCCATTTATGGACTTAAGTAAGCATCTAGGTCATGGAACATCAGATTTGATCAAGCAATCGAATCATTTGGTTTTGAACAAAATCTTGATGAACCATGTGTGTACAAAAGACATCAAGAAAAAATAGTAATGTTCCTAGTGCTTTATGTTGATGATATTCTACTCATTGGAAATGATGTAAGGGTAATGTCATCGATAAAGGTTTGGTTATCAAGCCAATTTGAAATGAAGGACTTAGGTGAAGCTAACTATATTCTAGGGATTAAACTTTGGTAAGATCGCAAGAATAAGATGTTAGGTTTATCACAAACTGGGTATATAGATAAGGTTCTAGAACGGTTTAGCATTCAAAACTCCAAGAAAGGATTACTTCCTTTTAGACATGGAGTTCCTCTGTCTGATGACCAAAGGCCTAAGACTCTAGAGAAAGAACATATAATGAGACAAGTTCCTTATGCTTCTGCAATGGGAAGTCTCATGTATGCCATGCTATGTATTAGACCAGACATCTGTTATTCAGTTGGCATGGTCAGCCGATATCAATCAAATCCAGGACTTAAACATTGGCAAGCTGTAAAAAATATTCTCAAGTATTTACAGAGAACAAGAGATTATATGCTTGTTTACCATAGTGAGGATTTGATTCCCATTGGTTAAACAGATTTAGATTTTCAGTCAGATTTTGATTTCAGAAAGTCCACTTTAGGTTGTGTGTTCTTCTTGGGAGGTGGAGCCATTAGTTGGAGGAGTGTTAAATAATCTTGTATTGCGGACTCTACCATGGAAGCTGAATATATTGTTGCTTGTGAAGAGGCAAAGGAAGCTGTTTGGCTCATGAAATTTCTTTTTGATCTTGGTGTTGTGAGAATGGAGCAAGTTCCCATCACATTGTTTTGCGACAATAGTGGAGCGGTTGCACAATCCAAGGATCTAAGGAATCACAAGAACGGAAAGCACATTGAGAGCAAGTACCACATTATTCGAGACTTTGTTGCTCGAGGACATGTAGTAGTAGCAAAGATTGATAGTGCTAGTAATCTAACGGATCCCTTTACCAAAAACTTGCCCCAAAGGACTTTTGAGTCACATTTGGAGGGAATGGGAGTTAGATTAGTGCACAATAGTCTTTAGGACAAGTGGGAGATTGTTAGAATATGTGCCCTTAAATCCTATTGTATGATGCTATGTATGACATTATGTATGACTTAATGTTATGATTAATAAAGTTGTTTTGTTATTATCTAATATAATGGCAACATGAATATTTGGACATTATCATATAGTCCATGCGATGCATAGTATGTGATTTATGTGATTTAGTCATGGAAGATATAGATCACAAGTTCTATATAAACTCAGAATTATAGTTCGTAGTCGGTGATGAAATTGGGCATTTCATCTGCGAAGACTATAACATGTCAACTAAGATGATTTGTCTTAATCATGGAAGTAAAGACTTCTAGTTGATATGTTGATATGTTTTAAGAGTTAAGACATATTAAACTGGACCGCTGTGAGATTTATTATTCTTCTAATGACTGTCAAATGAATAATAAATCTCACGACTTCTATTTGCATGAACTCTTAATCCTGAGAGAATAATGGACCTGATCATGAGATGTAGGTTGCTTTGATATATCAGGAGTGAGATCTAAAGTCACGATTAAAACTTCAGTATGTTAGGCAGCCACATTTATTGTTGATAGAACATATATTCTCAAGATGGAATTCATAATCTCTTAATGGAGATATAAAATATTCCCTTGAGATAAGTTTAATGAGTTTGGTTATTCAGAATGTTAGGCCTAACCACTTTAGTAAGAATATACTAAAATATATATTTATGGAATTAGATTTCATAAATATATGATGAATAACTTAAAAGATTAAACCGGGTACTCAAGGATTAAGATGTAGTAATTTACAAAGTGGCAGTCTACATTTATGACTTTGTATTTGAAGGAAAATTACATGTTTGTATCGCATACAAAACATACGCAGCGAAAAATTAACGGATCTACTTTATTCGTAATTGATAACATGCACTATGTAAATTTCAGAATATAAGAATAAGAGAGTGTACCTTGGTGCGGTGAAATTCAAAACCAAAGAGAAGAAATTCTTGAGAACACTTTCAATCTTCACTCCAATTCCACTTGATGCCTAAGATGTGTGGTCTCTAAATCAGTTCTATGTGTTGTTCTAGAGAGAATATGAAGAAGTTTCTTTCTTACATTACATGAACATACAAACCATTTCATTCTAATAATAAAATTCTGTATGTTTCTCTCCACATAACTGATTATCTAATTGGGCTAGCCTTTTGAGCCTTCCCAACTGGGCTTTAGTGTGTGGCTTGAAGTGGGACCAAAAAGGAACAAATAAGACACTAGCTCCAATGGGCCTTGGGCTTTTCTGTCAACTCTTGACAAGTCCAAAGTTACCATTAATTATATTTAATACCACTATATAAATATAATTGCACTTTAGGCCTCATTAATAAATTATATCCCAAGACTTTATTATACATGCAACCCCTTCATAAAATATTCGTAGTAATACAAAGTCATGAATATAGACTGTCACTTTGTAAATTACTACATCTTAATCCTTGAGTACCCGGTTTAATCCTTTTAAGTTATTCATCATATATTTATGAAATCTAATTTCATAAATATATACTTTAGTCTTAATAAAATTGTTAGGCCTAACTCTCTGAATAACTGAACCCATTAAACTTATCTCAAGGGAATATTTTATATCTCCGTTAAAAGACTATGAATTCCATCTTGAGAATATATGTTTCATCAACACTAAATGTGGCTGCCCAACATACTGAGGTTTTGACCATTACTTTAGATCTCACTCCTAATATATCAAAGCAACCTACATTTTATGATCAGATCCATTATTCTCTCAGGATTTAGAGTTCAAGTGAATAGAAGTTGTGAGATTTATTATTCAATTGACAGTGGTTAGGAGAATAATAAATCTCACAGCGGTCCAGTTCAATATGTCTTAATTCTTAAAACATATCAACATATCAACTAGAAGTCTCTACTTCCATGATCAAGACAAATCATCTTAGTTAATATGTTATAGTCTTCGCAGATGAAATGCCCAATTTCATCACCGACTACGAACTATAATTTTGAGTTTACAAAGAACTTGTGATTTATATCTTTTGTGACTTTTCACATAAATCACATACTATGCATCTCATGGACTATATGATAATGTCTGAATATTCATGTTACCATTATTTTAGATAAGAATAAAACAACTTTATTAGTCATAATATTAAGTCATACATCGTTTAATACATAATGTCATACATAATATCATATATAGCATCATACAATAGGATTTAAGGGCACTTATCCCAACAATAGTACTACGAATATTTTATGAAGGGGTTGCATGTATAATAAAGTCTTGGGATATAATTTATTAATAAGGCCTAGAGTGCAATTATATTTATATAGTGGTATTAAATATAATTAATGGTAACTTTGTGCTTGTAAAGAGTTGATAGAAAAGCCCAAGGCCCATTGGAGCAAGTGTCTTATTGGTCCCTTTTGGTCCCACTCCAAGCCATACACTAAAGCCCAATTGGAAAGGCCCAATAGGCTAGCCCAATTAGATAATCAGTTAGTTATAAATGGAGAAACATACAGAATTTTTTCATAAGAGAAAAAGAGACATCATTGTGAAGTGGTGTGTATGTACGAGTGAAGCCACTCAATTATTCTCCCTTAGAAACTGATTGAGAGACCACACTTCTTGGGCGTAAAGTGAAATTGGAGTGAAGATTAAAAGTGTTCCCAAGTACTTATAATCTTTTGTTTTGAATTTCATTGCACCAAGGTACGCAATCTCGTTCTTAAATTCTGAAATTTACATAGTGCATGTTATCTATCAGAGTGAAATAGATCCACTATTGTTGCTTCCGCTTTGTGTTTTGTATGAGATACAAAACCAGATTTTCCAACAGTAAGTTCTCTATCCTCCTTTACATTAGCCTGAATCATAGCGATCTCCATCTCCTTGTGGTAGTTATCCACGCTCCTATAGACTTAAGTAAGACTTTGTAATTTTTGATACAAGTCCCTATAGTAGTGACTAGGGACAAACCATCTCCTCATGCTGGCCTTCATTTCCTCATACGTCTCTATAGGTTTCTCATGGTTTCCCTTTCTGTTCGTCACAAGTTGATCTCACCATATAATAGCATAGTCAGTAAACTCAATGACAACGATTTTTACCTTTTCTCCTCGGAGAAGTTGTGGTACTCAAAGAGCAACTCCACCTTCTTCTCCCATTCCAAGTGCACTTCAAGATCGTTTTTCCCTTGGAACGATGATATCTTCATTTTGATGTTTCCTAGGTTTATATCTGTCCCATCTTGCCATCTCAGATTTCTTCAGAAACCTTTACCATGCCTTTCTCCCCTTGGCATAAACCTGCCCTCATTGTTCAATGAAGCTTGACCCTCTTCATCTTTGAACTCATCCTCGTGGTCGTCATCAGAATCATCTATGTGCACACGCCTTTCTTGCCTTCTAGCATCAGGGACTCTTTGGGGACACTCCTCATGCAAAGTAGCAATAACAGCATCTTGTCTATCCATCTGATCCCAAATTTCATTAATCACCTCGTTCAGCCATTGAAATTGTTGTTGCATAGCCCGCATCATGAGGGACGACTCCTCCCCTCCTTTTTTGTTTGATGTTTCGCCCTCACGTGTTTGCACTCAAATTATGTCACTTCTACTCTTGTTTTACTCTTAAATTGGCTTTTTCTCGATATTAATCTCACACTCTTGCCTTTTTCCACACATTGTTTCCCCTTTTTAGTTTTTCATTAAACCAATAAACTTCATCAAGAAATTCAACGCGTAGTATTTAAACCAATATCGATGGCAAGAAAATATTATAGAAACAATGAATCAAAGGAAGAGGAAAAAAGAAAACGATATTTTGGTTTAAGAGAACTGAAACTACAAACAGTATTATTCTGTTTCTTTTCTATTCTGGATTTTTTTTTTTGAACTTGGTGCACGTGAAAAAAATAGAGCAAGGAATAATGAACACCAAAGGAACAAGATAGGATGATAACAGCAAATAAAAGATAAGGGGATAGTAAACCTAATTTTAGAACCTGTGCTTTGATACCAAATGATGTGAACTTCAATCGATATGCTTTGAGACCCAGCAAATAATATTGGAATACTTGCCAAAAAATGCTAAAATTCAGATTTTGATAGAAACTTCGGCCCAACGTTTATAAATAAAACGTGAATCAAAGTTATAAGTAACAGACCTTGACCTAATGATTTTATACTGAATCACAAAAAAAATGTATAAAATTTGAACGTGGCAAGGAAGAATCCCTGATAAGTTCATAGTTCTTGAAGAATCAAAGAAGAAGCAAAACCTCACATTTTTTCGATTTTTATTCAATAATCCCCCATTAGAATGAGTGCGTGCTATTTATAAGACAGAACTGAAAATAGGAAAATATAAGAACGTACTAAATAATATAAGCCTAAATTAAAGTTGATTTGGTCTGAAATTAGCAGCTCTAAAATAGGAAAATAGCTAAAAAAAACACACTAAATAAATCATGCCCAATTATGCCTAATTAAGCTAGATCAGCCCTATCAATAGCTTGGATTAAATTTATTATACCTTCATCTTCTTTTGTGCCTAGCTTGGAATGTCCTATGTAAGAATCAGCCCAAATATCTTGAATTAGCCAATTAAGTGCTTCTTTGATCTTCTTGGATCTTGCTCTAGTAATAGAACCAAATGGAACGCGCAATGGATCCTTTAATATAAAATTTCAAAATTGTGTGAAAACACAAGAGCTTGTTTAGACCCCCAATTAAAATTATGGCTAGATTGCTTTTACTCTTACTTAATCAAAGTGCGGAAACAAGAGTAAATGTGTGCAATGAACTGATACTACTCTGGTGCATAAACATGAACAAAAAACAATAAAAGTAAAGCACATGAGTAAAGGAAGAGAGATGCAACCACAAGATAACACCAAGACGTGTTAATGAAGAGGAAATCGAAGAACTCGTCGAAAAACCTCTTTGCCGCCCTCCAAGCGGTAAATCGATCCATTAGAGAATAAAGTTGGAGTACATAAATAACAAAGGACCCTCAAAGCTTTGTCTGCCCAATGTACTTGAGCCCTCCAAGCTCCTGCTACCAACTGACTTAACGAAGCCATGTCTTCTCTAGTTCTTTGGATCCCGCAATACGCCCGATTGCATCCACTAAGCCTCACCGGCTTTTTTTGGCAAATCCCCAAAGCTTTCTATGCTCCAAAACACTCTCTACACTCTGAAAATGTGTGGGATGCGTTTAGGTACAAATCTCCTCTCAAGGTATGACAATGGGAGAGGAAAGAAGAAGAGGCTAGAATGATTTCTCACTAAGGATGAGTATCTCTCTCTCTCTAAAAGATAGGTGTGTGTGTGTTGTATAAAACGTATTTAGGGATTTTCTCTCTGAATGACCTCCTTTATTCTTTTGTGGGTAATGAGGGTATATATAGTATGAGTGAAGGGCAAGAAAGTTATAATTAAAAATCCTCCAAGCAGAGAGTTTTGCGGGTATCTCGTGAGAAGGCCTTACCCGTGAGACACTCGCGAAATACTTCAGGCTGGCATGACTCTTTATCTTCAAGCATGTGCTTCTTACGTGGCTATTTCGCGGGTAAGCTTCTAGCTAGACACTTGCGAAATCCACTAATTCTTCATTTTATGCTCGATTCTTCACCAACTTAATACTAAGCAAAATACAATAAAATCCCATAAAATACAAGGAACAAAATTAAAGCAATTACAACACTTTTTGTCATGGAATAAAGCCAACATAAAACATAGTTGTAAATCACAACTTTACAATCTCCTCCTTTGGCTATTCCATGACAAAACACCTTAAAACAGACTCTAGACTTAAACGTGAGTTTGGGAATAATGGCAAAACTCACTCACACCTAAATCTAAAACCTGTGATGAACTTGGAACATATATACCTGTAACTTGAAACACTTGCATAAAACACATTAGACCCTCAACGTAAATCAAGTAATAAAAGGACAAGTATACTGTAACAAGTAAACATACGATCAAGTAAACATGTTGTAAAACATATGAGCAACTTGATCAAACATAAAACAGTCATATGGAAATGGCTACAATGATCATATAGCAAAGCAAATGATCATCCGAACATGCAACTAATAGATCACAATAGCATAAGGATGTACGCATGTCCAACACACAAACACGATGCGATGAGAGCAACAAAGCATAGTTACTAAATGTAACTCAAAGCACCATAAAGCAACGAGAAAACAAGCATAATGTAAAGCAAACAACATAAGGTTTTCTCATAAAAGATGTCTTTTCCCCCTTGGTATATGCATCTCCCCTATGGCTTTCTTCCCCTATGAATGTGCACAAGGTAGAATTTCTCCCCCCAAGAATGTGCACATGAGTCATATAGAAATGACGATACACTCCAATATACTTTCTAGTATACTCTCTCCCTTTTTGTCACGAATAGACAAATGAGTCAAGAGGAAGGAGGGAAAGAAAAGAAGATATGAGCAAGGGTATGATGCATGACGGGTGCAAGATGAACGAGAAATTGAAGCTCAAAGAAAAGATAAAAAAAAAAAAAAAAAAAAGAATGCTACAAAGCATAAAGTAAACTTGACATGCTAAGGATGATGAAACAAAATATAGGCCAAGGCATGACATAGACATAAGAACTTGTAATATGTGCTAAAAGGTCTTAAAAAGACTTAACTAGCATGAGTGAATGCAAAACATGTCAAGTGTTAGATTGTGTGCAACAAAGATGCATCTAGTGTGCATCTAGTGTGCATGTGAGATGCATGGCCAATGCATGAGCAAGCACTCATGGGGCAAAGTGTGTAAAACACACAACTAATGATCAAACATGATAAACATGCATAATCATGGTAATTCCCAAAGTTTGGTACTCATCGGGGTCCAAAAAAAACAACAAAATGCCATTTGGGCATTTTATCAAACACTTAGAGTGCACACACTACATATGTATGTTAAACAATGCATGAACATATGAAAATCTTGACTAAATACATGTTATTTTTGCCACAAGGGGCCAACATCCAAAGCAAATCAACATTTAAAACAAAACCCAATCAAAAATATTGACAAAAATTAAGTTTTCCAACTCCCATTTGAAAAAATCACAACTATGAACCTAAAACTCCCAAAAACATAATCTAAGGATTAAAATCAATGAAAGGAGTTAAAGATTACCTTAGAGATGTTAATGAAATGAAAAACAATTGAATTTAGTTGGGTTTTGATGTAGAAACATTAAAATAGGGGTTTGGGAGAAGATGAGAGAAGTTTAAAACAAATGACCCACGAAATGCCCTTTAAAAAGTTGATCTGAAAATTTTTGTGGGAAGTTGGGAATTTTCGTGGGAAGCTTCTTCTTACGAAATTTTTCGCAGGTAAGCCTTACTTGTGAAACAGTTGCGAAAGTCTTTGTCCAAAGTTGAAAAACTTGAGAATTGGACCATTTAACTCCCAACTGAGCTTAGTCATGAAATGAGTCACGAAAACACCAAGAACACATGTTTTTCACACAAAAACAACTAGAAAATTTTTGAAAAACATGGGTGATACAAATCACTTCCAAAAGCAAACAAAAAGAGCAAAAATCTTTTTGGTTTGATCCACATATGGTTGAGTACACACATATCATATTTGAACATGTACAAACACATAACTGAACATTAAACTTGTGTGTTATGTGTGTGTATCAAATGTTGAATTGTTCTTAGTTTAGAGTAAAGCTTCAATGATCAATTCAATCAAGTCATACACAACTAGTACTAAGTTAAGTGGTCTATCTCAATTATAAAAATGAACATATATGACCTCCCACAAGAAAATGATTACATATCTTGGAAGCTTTACTTTTGGCTTCTTTCAACTCATAACTTTTTGATCATTTATGAAAAATACATCTCATTTTGAGATCGATGTCTGAAATTTTTGATATTTCATTTTAGAGAATAAGCCTTTGGCTTTTTAGGCACCACACATTTCACTAGAAGTCGATTTCCTTTTTGTTAGGACATATGTAAATCATGTTAGGAACATATGTGAA
This sequence comes from Lithocarpus polystachyus, assembly GCA_033629205.1. Lineage (NCBI taxonomy): Eukaryota > Viridiplantae > Streptophyta > Magnoliopsida > Fagales > Fagaceae > Lithocarpus > Lithocarpus polystachyus. Next base: position 40,328,041 of record CM066170.1, on the reverse strand, counting down.
TATTTTATGTAATTGGCTAATCCTATGACAAAACGCACTTTACTTGTATTTGGGTAGATCTAGGATGTGTTTAATGCTTCAAGGAGCAAGGTTTCAAGAATCAAGGGAAGAAGTGCTAGATTTTAAAGCTCGACCGTTAGCTTGATAGCTAGTATCTATCAAGGTTTAAAAGGCTGCTGAAGCTTGAAGCTCGACAGTTGCTCGATAGGTAGGGTATCTATCGAAGTTTATGAAACTCAATTTTTCAAAGCTGATTTCTCTCCAATCCATGAGTATGTGTTTAGGCTTTCTTTTCTCACAACCTTATACAAATATAAAGATTATTTTAAGGGCCGTCAAAGGTTGCATGAGTTTGAAGCAAAGTTTTGTTAATGCAAATTGTGATCGGGGACAAAATTTGCCCTAGTTCATCTTTCTCTTGAAGAAGTTGCCGTGTTTGTACACCATAGGATTTTGTGACCAAGGAGCTTTGTGATCTTCATCATGTGATGAAATGAAGAACTTTGCAGCCAACATCCTTCTCAAGTTGGTGATTAAGTCGCGTACTGGGGTTTGCGCATCTATTGGTTAGTTACATACTAGGAGCCATGCATTAAAGGGAGAGATTGTCAGTGTAGAACAAGTCCAATTGGGTATTGGAATAAGGTTTCAACTATAGGTTGGTATAAGGTACTGAGATTCCTTTACTTGTAACCGCTTGATGTGATAATAGTGAATGCTTGGGAGTGGTGACCTTAAAATCACTCGGTGAGATTTTTCCCGTGTAGGTTTTCCCCATTCGTAAACAAATCATCATGTCAATTTATTTTCCGCTGCATATTTACTAAGTTGGTGATTTTTTTGTGCTGCCACACAAATTGTATGTTAATATAATTAATTAATCAACTTGGCTAATTAATTGGTTAATTCTTTACAAGTGGCAAATACATTCTTGGCTTATCAAGTGGTATTAGAGCAGGCATACTCTGATTAGGTTTTAATCTTTACTGTGTGATCCATTGACCCCTGTTTGTCATGGATAGAGGACATTCTCTTATTATACCTCATTTATTTGATGGCACTATGCATATTGGAAAATATGCATGAGAGCTTTCTTGTAGTAAAGATGAGAAGGTGTGGCATGCTGTGGAGATTGGATGGACTAAGCCAAATGATGCGCCGGTCGATTGGGATGATGCTAAGATCAAGGCGGCAACTTTAGTAGCAGGGCATTGAATGCTCTATTCAGTGTGGTCATAAATGAGGAATTCATGAAGATATCATCTATTGAAATTGTGAAGGAAGTATGGACCATTTTCCAGACAACTTATGACAGAACCAAGGCTGTCAAGGACTCAAAGCTTCAGAGGCTCACTACAAGCTTTGAAGAGATCAAGATGGAGGAGGATGAGTCGTTCGATGAGTTCTATGCCAAGCTCAAGGATGTAGTGAACTCAGCCTTTGATCTTGGGGAAACCATTCTCGAACCCAAGATTGTTAGAAAGGTGCTTAGATCTCTACCTGAGAGATTTCATGCCAAGATCACTGCCATTGAGGAATTAAAGGATATTGAAAAAATTCCTTTGACAGAATTAGTTGGCAATCTGCAAACCTATGAGTTGGGTTTGTCTAGGATCGAGAAATTGAGTAAGAACAAGTGCATGACACTGAAGGCCAAGAGCAGTGACACGGATGAGTCTTCAGACGATGAAGATTCTAAAATGAAGTCCTACATCACAAGGCAATTCAAGAAGTTCATGAAGAATGCCAATGGAAAGAGCTTCGACAAGGACACTAGGTAATGTAGTTCTTCTCAGTTTAAAAGCCAAGACAAAGGGAAGAAGGATGCTAGGGATGGCGCTTAGTACACTGTTCCCTTAGGACCAAAGTGTTTTGGGTGTCAAGGCTTCGGTTACATGAAACAAGAATGCCCTACCTATCTCAAGACCATCGGGAAGAGTAAGGCACTTGCTGCTCCTTTGAGTGACACCGAGCCTGAAGATGACCCTGATAATGAGGATGATGGAATCCTAAATGCCTTCACTACCACTGTAAATCCTATTGAGGGGACTATTGAAGATATGGATGATGAAGTGGACTTGGTGGACTCTAAGTTCGAGAAAATGGAAGATCAAGATGGTATCCATATAGCCTATTAAAAGTTGTATAAAGTTTCTAATAAGCATGAGGAACTATATAGGCTGGCCACCAAGAAGCTCAGTGATCTGGAGCATGATCGAGAAGAGCTTTCCACAAAGTTTGATGAAGCCAATCAAACTATTGGAGCACTACGATTTGAGAACAACTTTTTGGCTGCAAAGACTAAGAAGCTTGAGGCAGAGCTGTTCCAAGTCAGAGCTCAGCTAGAGAGGACATCAAGTACAAAGCTTGATAAAATGCTCAGTTTATAGAAATCTACTTATGATAAAACCGGTTTAGGTTATGATTTCTCTTCTCCTAGTATTGCTTCTACTAGTACTCCTGTTTTTGTTTCTCCTACTAATAATGTTATTTCTGTGAACAATGATGTCAAAATTGTTTTAGCTAGTGAGAACACATACAAGGGTAAATTTATCTTAGGAGCACCCCTTAAACTTGTTAAGAAAGAGAATGAAAACCCTAAGGCTAAGAAGGGTAATGCTTAAAAGGCTAAACAAAAGAAGTAGCATCTCTGTCATCACTGTGGAGCAGCTAGACATACTTGACCTAATTGCTACAAGTGGTTAGCCACTCAATAGAGCAACAGTATGATCTCGTCAGGAAACTAGAATCAATTTGCATCCTTCTTTGCTCCTCTTGGAGATCTACTCAAACCCTCATGTTCCTTTCGAACTTGATCAGGTTCAATTCTTCCCCCTCGCCACTGTTTCAAGGGTTTGCTCAAAGGAAAGGTTCCTTTAAGGTGTGGAAGGAAAAAGGCTCTAAGTGATTTAGTCACTTTTTCTCTCTTTCCCCTTCTTATTTTTGATTGCATTACTTATGTGTTTTGCTTTCTTGTTTTTGAGTCAGTCTAGTTTTATGCATTGCTTTGTTTAAGATGTTTTTGTTTGTTTGATTTTAGTTTTGCTTTATTTTTTTTTTTCATAAAAAAATGAAAAATTGAAAAATACAAAAACAGTGTGTTTGTGTACATTGGTACTTGTGTACCTTGGATGGTCATTGAAACAAAGTTTTTTTAAACTTTGTATCTTTTGTAGCTTAGATGAGCATCTCTATGCACAACTAAGCAAGTGAGCTTTATGGCTCATGTTTGTGATGAGTAAGATTAAGTAATCTCTTGTACTTAACACTCGTATCACTCTTTTTGACGGGAAGGACTAAAAAATCCTAAGAGAAAGGCAAAAATAACCATCTCACCACTGTTGCTCGCCAATCATGAAATGACATTGTATGCTTCGGCATAGAAAAAGTGCAATGATAAAAGTTTAACATAATTGGGTATATCTTTTCTCTCTCTTATATGCCCATGCATGATATTCTTTATAAAAAAAAATGCAAAGAAAAATAAAAACAAAAAGAATAAAATGCTTTGTATATGATTGCAAGTGTGTCTTCTAGGAGATGTAGGAGTTATAGGATGTACCTTGAAGGTGAAAGTCCCCATTAAACAGTTATGATTGTGTGTGAGTTTAAGTTATATTCTTATATCTCAAATCGTCATAACATGTAGACACTTATGCGATCTTGTGATGTTTTTCACACACAACACGCAATATTCTTAATCTTTCATTCTTCATGCATTTCATGCATTAGACCTAAGTTTTTGGGGTTTTAAAATTTTTTTTTTTTGGGTTTTTTCAAAATTGATGAAGTTTTGGTGGAATTTTTGGGATGGGTTTTGTGTAAATGATCCTAAATGTTCATACATAGCATCACATTTGCATTTTAAACTATATGTTCATGCATTTTAGATGTGTGATTACTATGTTAAATTGTTGTGTGCTGGTAGGTTTGGATTGGGCTGAACCTATGATGTTTTTAAGTTTGCATGTCACATGGTCATGCATTTTCATGCATACATACCTTCATTTATCTTTATATTGATATTTTTATGTTGGTGGTTTTCTGCGTGTCTCTTTTTCTCCCTCTCTCCTTCTTGCAATTAGTTTCTCCACGGCACCTAAACGAAAATTAGCTACGTCTTGGAACCCTTTTCGTTCTGGGGACTCCTCTTCTTCTGACCCTATTCCTTCTCATGTACAGTTCCGTGATGATAAAGCCCGAAAGGACTTTTAGAGAACTTTTCTTGACGAGGCATTCATTCGGAACGCCAAGTCATCTTATCAGATTTTTCCTATACTGACCTTCTCACTATCATCTACATTCGGGGTTGGGAGTCACTGTGTGGCATCCCGATCACGTGCGTGTCTGTGTTCATATATGAGTTTTACTTCAACATGCATGGATTTGATACTTCTATACCTCATTTTGTCACTCGCGTTTGAGGTACGCACATCGTAGTCACTCTAGATCTCATATCCGAGGTGCTACATGTTCCTAGGGTAGCGTATCCTGACTACCCTGGTTGCGATTGTCTGAGGACTATGTCTAAAGACGAACTCATGTCTCTATTTTGTGAGACATCATCTTCATGGGGGTGATCGTCAAAACACCCGATGCTCAACCTTTGCTAAAGGTTCAATTACATTTATTCTTCAACCATTGTCTCATTATAACACAATCACAGAGCCACGTGCTCTATTTTTGTTATCCCTCTTAAAGGACTTCTCTATCAACTTCCCTTCTCACTTTACCTTATCCCTTATAGATGTTTATAGGAATACGACGACCCATGATAAGCTCATTCTTCCTTTGTCTATCATGAGGATCCTTTGCCATTTTTTGTCTCCTTTCCTGCGTTTGATCACTTCTTTGTCATGGGTGCCATTGACGCTGCTACCTTTAGATGGAGTGATGCCCAGCTTCGCCCGAGGCTGACGCAAACCGTGTTAGGATTAGTGCCTTTAAATCCTATTGTAAGATTCCATGTATGATATTATGTATGACATGATGTTTGACTTAATATTGTGATTAATAAAATTTCTTTTTTCTTATCTAAAATAATGGAAACATGAATATTTGGACATTATCATATAGTCCATGAGATGCATAGTATGTGATTTATGTGATTTAGTCACAGAAGATATAGATCACAACTTCTTTGTAAACTCAGAATTTTGGTTCGTAGTCGGTGATAAAATTGGGCATTTCATCTGCGAAGACTATAACATATTAACTAAGATGATTTGTCTTAATCATGGAAGTAGAGACTTCTACTTGATATGTTGATATGTTTTAAGAGTTAAGACATATTGAACTGGACTACTGTGAAATTTATTATTCTCCTAACGACTGTCAAATGAATAATAAATCTCACGACTTATATTTACATGAACTCTTAATCCTGAAAGAAAAATGGACCTGATCATGAAGTGTAGGTTGTTTTGATATATCAGGAGTGAGATCTAAAGTATCGGTCAAAACCTCAGTATGTTGGGCAGCCACATTTAGTGTTGATGGAACATATATTCTTAAGATGGAATTCATAGTCTCTTAACGGAGATATAAAATATTCCCTTGAGATAAGTTTAATGAGTTCAGTTATTTAGGGAGTTAGGCCTAATCACTTTAGTAGACTAAAGTATATGTTTATGAAATTAGATTTCATAAATATATGATGAATAACTTTAAAAGGATTATACCGGGTACTTAAGAATTAAGATGTAGTAATTTACAAAGTGGCAGTCTATATTCATGACTTTGTATTACTACGAATATTTTATGAAGGGGTTGCATCTATAATAAAGTCTTGGGATATAATTTATTGATAAGGCCTAGAGTGCAATTATATTTATATAGTAGTATTAAATATAATTAATGGTAACTTTGGACTTGTCAAGAGTTGATAGAAAAGCCCAAGGCCCATTGGAGCTAGTGTCTTATTTGTTTCCTTTTGGTCCCACTCCAAGCCACATACTAAAGCCCAATTGGAAAAGCCCAAAAGGCTAGCGCAATTAGATAATAAGTTATTAAGGAAGAAACATACGAAATTTTTAATGTGAGAGACTTCTTAATGAAATTGTTTTGTATGTAAGTGTTGGACACTTTTTCATTCTCCCTAGAACAAACACATATAACTGATTGAGAGACCACACATCTTGGGCATCAAGTGGAATTGGAGTGAAGATTAAAAGTTTTCCCAAGTGCTTTTCATCTTCGGTTTTGAAATTCACCATACCAAGGTACACTCTCTTGATTCTATATTCTAAAACTTACATAGTGCATGTTATTAATTGCGTATGTTTTGTATGCAATACAAACATGTATTTTTCTAGCAAACCGAGACGACAGCTCCTTTGGCTTCTTCAGCTCCATCCACATCCGCTCCTTCTTCTGTGGGTAGAGTGACTCTTGATGCGATCATGGCACAGCTTTAGCACGTGGATGCTCGCCTTGACACTCTAAGTGATGAGTTGTGTCAGGTGAACACTCGTGTCGGCTGTATTGCTAGGCGGCAGGCTCGCCTTGGTGGCTTCATCGAGTCTCCCTCTCCTTCTCCAGAGGCTTCTGAGGATGAGGACGACGATGGTGGCTCTGATGATGATGGTGATGAGGATGATAGTGCTAGCTCGTCTAGTGATGATGAGATGTCTACTTGATTTACTCACCCTTTGTCACTCGTGACAAAAAGGGGAAGTAGTTTTAGATATGAGAGTAGTCATATACATAGGGGGAGAGTTAGCATAGGAGATTTTTGTTTGGGGGAATGTCTATATTTTGAAGAATGTAGTAAGGACTTGTGTATTTTTTTCTTTTCATCTTTTATTGATTCATTGTTCTTACATTGTGATAGCAAACATAGTACTTATGATGATATATATATATATATATATGATGAGGTTGTTATGACAGTTCTTTCACCTATCTTTACATGTGTTGTTTCTTTTCTCTCTTTATGCATATACTTCTTATATCTTGTATGCATTCTTTTATTTCTATTTCACACTAAGATGCCTTGATGAATTTTGTTTAAAGTGTTTCACAAATACAGGTTGTCAAAGTCTTCTTGCCATAAATTTTCTTCTTGCAAAGTTTTTCAAGAGTTTGTGTTAGGATAGATTTTATTGTATTTAATAAGTGAGTATGAGTTGAGTGATTTATGACTTCTTTCATATGTTCATTTGTTTGTCGTGGTTTTCTCATGGATTGCTAAAGGGGGAGATTGTTAGGACATATGTAAATCATGTTTGGAACACATGTCAATATTTATGTAATTGGCTAATCTTTTGACAAAACGCACTTTACTTGTAATTGGTTAGATCTAGGATGTGTTTAATGCTTCAAGGAACAAGGTTTCAAGTTCAAGTGTTAAAGCCACGCGAGTCTATCCAAGAATCAAGTGAAGAAGTATTGGATTTTAAAGCTCAACAGCTGGTATCTATCGAGATTTAAAAGGTTGCTGAAACTTGAAGCTCGACAGCTACTCGATAGATAGGGTATCTATCGAAGTTTATGAAAATCAAATTTTCAGAGCTGATTTCTTTTCTCACAACCTAAAACATATATAAGTATTATTTTAAGGGTCGTCAACGGTTGCGTGAGTGTAAAGCAAAGTTTTGTTCATGCAAATTGTGATCGGAGACAGAATTTGTACTAGTTCATCTTTCTCTTGAAGAAGCTGCTGTGTTTGTACACTGTAGAGTTTTGTGACCAAGGAGGTTCGTGATTTTCATCATGTGATGAACTAAAGAACTTTGTAGCCAACATCCTTCTCAAGTTGGTGATTAAGTTGCATACTGGGATCCACAAATCTATTGGTTAGTCACGTATTGGGACCCGTGCATTAAAGGGAGAGATTGTCACTACAGAACAAGTCCAATTGGGTATTGGGGTAAGGGTTCAATTGTAGGTTGGTATAAGGTACTGGGATTCCTTTACTTGTAATTGCTTGTTGTGATAATAGTGAATTCTCGAGAGTGGTGACCTTAAAATCACCTGCTGGGGTTTTTGCCATGTAGGTTTGTTAGGATTAATGCCCTTAAATCCTATTGTAATATGCCATGTATGATATTATGTATGACATTATGTATTAAATGATGTATGACTTAATATTACGATTAATAAAGTTTCTTTATTCTTATCTAAAATGATGGTAACATGAATATTTGGACATTATCATATAGTCCATGAGATGCATAGTATGTGATTTATGTGAAAAGTCACAGAAGATATAAATCACAAGTTCTTTGTAAACTCAGAACTATAGTTCGTAGTCAGTGATGAAATTGAGCATTTCATCTGCGAAGACTATAACGTATTAACTAAGATGATTTGTCTTGATCATGGAAGTGAAGACTTCTAGTTAATATGTTGATATGTTTTAAGAGTTAAGACATATTGAACTGGACCACTGTGAGATTTATTATTCTCCTAACGACTGTTAATTGAATAATAAATCTCACAACTTCTATTCACATGAACTCTTAATCCTGAGAGAATAATGGACCAAATCATGAAGTGTAGGTTGCTTTGATATATCAGGAGTGAGATCTAAAGTAACGGTCAAAACCTCAGTATGTTGGGCAGCCACATTTAGTGTTGATGGAACATATATTCTCAAGATGGAATTCATAGTCTCTTAACGGAGATACAAAATATTCCCTTGAGATAAGTTTAATGGGTTCAGTTATTCAGAGAGTTAGGCCTAACCACTTTGGTAAGAAATTACTAAAGTATATATTTATGAAATTAGATTTCATAAATATATGATGAATAACTTTACAAAGTGGCAGTCTATATTCATGACTTTGTATTATTACGAATATTTTATGAAGAGGTTGCATGTATAATAAAGTCTTAGGATATAATTTATTAGTAAGGCCTATAGTGCAATTATATTTTTATAGTGATATTAAATATAATTAATGGTAACTTTGGACTAGTCAAGAGTTAACAGAAAAGCCTAAGCCATACACTAAAGCCCAATTAGGAAGGCCAAAAAGGCTAGCCCAATTAGATAATCAGTCATATGGAGAGAAACATACAAAAATTTTAAAGTGCAAGGCAATGTATAATTAGTTTATGCATGTTTAAAAGATAAAAACCTTTAATTTAAAATATCTAGTGGGAGAGAGATACAAGGGTTGGATCTCACGGCCTCCATTATCGGTTCATAGTAGTGTGGGCTAAGCACCTCGTCTTGGCGTATATGCCTCGCGATCTCAAAGGAGGGTGTTTACTTCATAGTACTACAAGATTGAACTTACCCGTTTAAAGTAGTGTAGACAAGCACCTCGTCTTGGCGTATATGCCTCGCGATTCCAAAGGAGGGTGTTTTGTTCTATGGTACTACAAGTTTAAACATCATAAAGGAAGATGAAATGTGGCTACACATGATTCTAGATAATGGTATACACTAGACTAAGTTTAATGTTAACCTCCCAAAGGAGCTATGTCATTATTACTTAGAGGCTAAAGATAATACTGCATATTATTAGTGTTTGATAAGAGTTATCATGATAGCACTAATAATGAGAATAGTTCTCAACTGATTGATGTGTTTATAATAAACTTGCTACCAAGGAATTATAGACATGGATTGGGTTGTTGTTGCATATATTATTTTATGGTTTTATTAAGATTCCATATTATATGCTTATATGCTAAATTGATAATGTCCAGTTTACTTATTATATTCATGTTTATTATTTCAGATTTGAACATGGCATCATTTAGCCCACTTGTTAGCATTCTTAATAAAAACAAACTGACTGGAACCAATTATGTTGACTGGAAAAGAAACTTGGACATAGTTCTCACAGCTGAAGAGCACAAATATGTGCTTACTCAACCATGTCCTAGCTTTCCTTCATTAGATGCTCCTCCTGAGGAAAAACAACGATATGATCGTTGGCAGAAATCTAATGAAATGGCCAAGTGCTACATCCTAGCGTCCATCTCAAATGTTCTACAGCATCAAATGCAGGATGTAGAACTAGCTTCGGACATTATTCAAAGTCTGAAGGAGATGTTTGGTGAGCAAGGCCGTTCTGCAAGGCAAGAAACCATGAGGCAAATTTATAATACCAAAATGGCTGAAGGTAGTTCAGTGAGAGAACATTGTCTTACAATGATCTCTAATCTGAATACATTGGAAGTTTTGGGTGCCGACATTGATGGAGAATCCCAAGTGGATATGATACTCCAGTCACTACCGGAATCATTCAAGGAATTCAGACTTAATTATAACATGAAAAAAAAAGATTTATTCTTTGTCTGAATTAATGAATGAGTTGGTAGCGGCGGAAGGCATCCTTGGCACTTCTAATGTTGAAGCCACTGTGGGTGAAGCTTCTACTTCTCAACCTAAGTCAAAAGGCAAGAGTAAGAAGAAGAAGAAGAAGGACTTCACTAAGCAGGAGGGTAAACAAATTGTCTTAGGGGTTGCCGACAAAGGAAATAAGCTGAAAGGAAAATGTTTCCATTGTGGTGAGAAAGGACATTGGAAGAGGAATTGTCCAAAGTTCAAGGCTACCAATAAGGGTATGAAAATTTCATTCCTTCTTGAAATATGTTTGGTACAAAATCTCACGGATTCTTAGTGTGTGGATTCAGGTTGTACTAATCATATCTGCAATTCTTTGCAGGGGTTCCAGGAGACCAAAAGACTTAAAGAAGGAGAGTTATTTCTGACCTTGGCTGATGGGAGTTATGTTTTGAATCAAGAGTTTTAATATTAAATGACTGTCTATATGTACCTAATGTTCGTAGGAATTTAATTTCTGCAACTTATTTAGGTAAAAGTGGATATTGTGTTATCCTTAATGACAATGTTGTAATAAAGAAGGGTAAAACATTTATCTGTTCTGGCAATATTGTGGATGGTCTTTATATTTTAACTCCTGATAAGCATGAATTATATAATTCTGAATTAGAATAACTCTCATGTAAAATCATTAAAGAGAAAGTTTCCTTCTACTAATGATGCATATCTTTGGCACTTACGTTTGGGTCATATTAATCCAAACAGAATTCAAAGACTGATCAAAGATGGTCTTTTAGAGCCATTGGACTTTGATGAATTTCCAGTTTGTGAATCTTGTTTGGAAGGCAAAATGACAAAATGACCTTTTAATGCAAAAGGTAGAAGAGCCCAAGAGTTGCTAGAATTAGTTCATACGGATGTTTGTGGTCCTATGTCAACCTAAGCAAAAGGAGGTTTTGAGTACTTCATCACTTTCACCGATGATTACTCTAGACTTGGTTATGTGTACCTAATGAGACGAAAGTCCGAAGCCTTTGAAAAATTCAAAGTGTTTAGGGCTGAAGTTGAGAATCAATTGGATAAACACATAAAGGCCATTCGATCTAATCGTAGTGGCGAATACCTTCTTGGGGATTTCAAGGATTACTTAACTCAAAATGGGATCGTATCCCAATTGACTGCACCTGGAACTCCCAACAAAATGGTGTAGCAGAAAGAAGGAATAGGACTCTTTTAGAAATGATTAGGTCCATGATGAGTTACTCAACTTTACCAGTTTCCTTTTGGGGATATGCACTAAAAACTGCAATGCATATTTTGAATTTAGTTCCATCAAAATCTGTTCCCAACACACCTATGGAATTGTGGAGTGGGCGCAAGCCTAGTATGACATATCTCCACATTTGGGGATGTCCAGCACATGTGTTGAAAGGGAAGTCTGATAAGTTGGAAGCTAAAACGGAAGTATGCATGTTTTTAGGTATTCAAAGGAAACCAAGGGTTATTTATTCTATAATCATAAGGATAACAAAGTGTTTGTTAGCACTCATGCCAAATTTTTGGAAGATGATTATGTGAATAATTTTAACCCTAGAAGTAGAGTTGTCTTGGCTGAAATGAATGAACTTGTAATTGAATAACCAATGGTTGAAACTAGGGATGATGTGGCTGTATTGGATACACCACAAGATACTACTCATGAGATGTCTAGTACACAATTGCCTCGTCGTAGTGGGAGGAATGTTAGGCCACCTATAAGATTCATAGGTCTTGGAGAGACTTATGAAGTTATCTCAGAGGAGGCCGAAACTGATCCTTACACTTATGAAGAAGCAATAAATGATATAGATGCACATCATTGGGTCCAAGCTATGAAATCAGAATTAGATTCTATGTATTCCAATCAAGTTTGGGATCTTGTAAAGGTGCCTAATGGCATTAAACTTGTTGGTTGCAAATGGGTTTACAAGAGGAAGAGAGGGATAGATGGAAAGGTTGAAACCTTTAAAGCAAGGCTAGTGGCAAAAGGGTATACTCAAAAAGAAGGAATTGATTATGAGGAAACCTTTTCACCAGTAGCAATGCTTAAATCTATCAGAATTCTCTTCTCCATTACTGCTCATTATGATTATGAGATTTGACAAATGGATGTCAAGACTACATTTCTTAATGGCAATCTTGAAGAGGAAATCTATATGAAGCAACCAGAAGGGTTCATAGCAAAGAACCAAGAGCATATGGTATGCAAGTTGAATAGGTCCATTTATGGACTTAAGCAAGCATCTAGATCATGGAACATCAGATTTGATCAAGCAATCAAATCATTTGGTTTTGAACAAAATCTTGATGAACCATGTGTGTACAAAAGACATCAAGACAAAGTAGTAATGTTCCTAGTACTTTATATTGATGATATTTTACTCATTGGAAATGATGTAGGTGTAATGTCATCAGTAAAGGTTTGGTTGTCAAGCCAGACTACATTTCTTAATGGCAATCTTGAAGAGGAAATCTATATGAAGCAACCAGAAGGGTTCATAGCAAAGAACCAAGAGCATATGGTATGCAAGTTGAATAGGTCCATTTATGGACTTAAGCAAGCATCTAGATCATGGAACATCAGATTTGATCAAGCAATCAAATCATTTGGTTTTGAACAAAATCTTGATGAACCATGTGTGTACAAAAGACATCAAGACAAAGTAGTAATGTTCCTAGTGCTTTATGTTGATGATATTTTACTCATTGGAAATGATGTAGGTGTAATGTCATCAGTAAAGGTTTGGTTGTCAAGCCAATTTGATATGAAGGACTTGGGTGAGGCTAACTTTATTCTAGGGATCAAGCTTTGGCGAGATCGTAAGAATAAGATGCTAGGCTTATCACAAGCTGGATATATAGATAAGGTTCTAGAACGGTTTAGCATGCAAAACTCCAAGAAAGGATTACTTCCTTTTAGATATGGAGTTCCTCTGTCTGATGACCAAAGGCCTAAGACTCAAGAGGAAGAAGATATGATGAGACAAGTTCCTTATGCTTCTGCAGTAGGAAGTCTCATGTATGCCATGCTTTGTACTAGACCGGATATCTATTTTTCAGTTGGCATGGTCAGCCGATATCAATCAAATTCAGGACCACAACATTGGCAAGCTGTAAAGCATATTCTCAAGTATTTATGGAGAACGAGAGATTATATGCTTGTTTACCGTTGTGAGGATTTGATTCCCGTTGGCTATACAGATTCAGATTTTCAATCGGATCTAGATTTCAGATTGTCCACGTCAGGATGTGTATTCACCTTGGGAGGTGGAGCCATAAGTTGGAGGAGTGTTAAGCAATCTTGTATTGCGGACTCCACCATGGAAGCTGAATATGTTGCTGCTTGTGAGGCGGCAAAGGAAGCTGTTTGGCTCAAGAAATTCCTTTCTGATCTTGGTGTAGTGAGAATGGAGCAAGTTCCTATCACATTGTTTTGTGACAATAGTGGAGCGGTTGCACAATCCAAAGATCCAAGGAATCACAAGAAAGGAAAGCACATTGAGAGAAAGTACCACATCATTCGAGACATTGTTGCTCATGGAGATGTGGTGGTTGCAAAGATTGAAAGTGCAAATAATCTAGCAGATCCCTTTACCAAAGCCTTGCCTCAAAGGACCTTCGAGTCACATTTGGAGGGAATGGGAGTTAGATTAGTGCACAATAGTCTTTAGGGCAAGTGGGAGATTGTTAGGATATGTGCCCTTAAATCCTATTGTATGATGCTATGTATAATATTATGTATGACATTATGTGGGAAATGATGTATGACTTAATATTATGTTTAATAAAGTTGTTTTATTCTTATCTAAAATAATGGTAACATGAATATTCGGACATTATCAAATAGTCCATGAGATGCATAGTATGTGATTTATGTGATTTAGTCACAGAAGATATAGATCACAAGTTCTTTGTAAACTCAGAATTTTGGTTCGTAGTCGGTGGTGAAATTGGGCATTTCATCTGCGATGACTATAACATATTAACTACGATGATTTGTCTTGATCATGGAAGTGATGACTTCTAGTTAATATGTTGATATGTTTTAAGAGTTAAGACATATTGAACTGAACTGCTGTGAGATTTATTATTCTTCTAACGACTGTCAATTGAATAATAAATCTCACGACTTGTATTCACATGAACTCTTTGTTAGGTTCTAAAAGTTTAGAACAATTGGCAAATCGTGAGCACACAAGAACATGTAAGCTGCAGAAAGAAGAATTTAGAATCTGCCTGGTTCGATCGATCGAAAAACAGGCTCGATCGATCGAGATTCGTATCTGCAGAATTTTAATTAAGCCCAAACAGCAGTTCTAGCCCATTAAGGATTAGGGTTTCAGATCTACTTCTCCCACTATATAAAGGAAACCCTAAGCACGTTTTTTAGAAGGCTTTTTAGAGAGAGAAGAGTGTGCCTCTTTTATTTTTAGGGTTTTATTCCTAAAACCTCTCTTATAACTTCTACCGGTGTTGTTCCTTGAAGAATCTCAAGATCCGGTATTGCTGAAGTTGCTGCCTTCTCTAGTCATCAAAGGTGCTGATGATCTAAACCTTCAAGGGTGGTCTTGGAGTCACAAACAGGAGAGTTTGTGTTGCTAAACCTTTGAGTGGGATCTCAAAGTCACAAACGGTGGTGTTTGTATTTTGCAAAGATTAAAGAAAGAAGGAGTCCGTGGTCTCGGAGCTATCATGGGGTCATGGTAGTAAGTTTCCTACACTTGGGTAGCAATAGGATGTTAGTGGTCTAAGTCGCTATTGTGTAAACTTCAATTCTTTCTAGTGTATTTGCTATTTTACCTTGAGGATAGCTAGGTTAAATCCTCCCCAGGTTTTTACCGGTGTGGTTTCCTGGGTCATCATATCGTTGTGTTATTTATCTTTCCGCTGCTTTACTTGATATGATTGTTATTGTTTTAACCTAGATCTGAATAATAAACCTAAGTATTCACTTGGTTAATTAATTAGGTTAAACAATCTAGTTTACAGGGGTCTAAACGAACTGACACTCTTAATCCTGAGAGAATAATGGACCTGATCATGAAATGTAGGTTGCTTTGATATATCAGGAGTGAGATCTAAAGTAACGGTCAAAACCTCAGTATGTTGGGCAACCACATTTAGTGTTAATGGAACATATATTCTCAAGATGGAATTCATAGTCTCTTAACGGAGATATAAAACATTCCCTTGGGATAAGTTTAATGGGTACAGTTATTCAGAGAGTTAGGCCTAACCACTTTAGTAAGACTAAAGTATATATTTATGAAATTGGATTTTATAAATATATGGTGAATAACTCAAAAGGATTAAACCGGGTACTCAAGGATTAAGATGTAGTAATTTACAAAGTGGCAGTCTATATTCATGACTTTGTATTACTACGAATATTTTATGAAGGGGTTGCATGTATAATAAAGTCTTGGGATATAATTGATTAATGAGGCCTAGAGTGCAATTATATTTATATAGTGGTATTAAATATAATTAATGGTAACTTTGGACTTGTCAAGAGTTGACAGAAAAGCCCAAGGCCCATTAGAGCTAGTGTCTTATTTGTTTCCTTTTGGTCCCACTCCAAGCCACACACTAAAGCCCAATTGGGAAGGCCCAAAAGGCTAGCCCAATTAGATAATCAGTTATGTGGAAAGAAACATACAGAATTTTATATTGAATAAAATGGTTTGTATGTGTAAGGTGATGAAAATAAGGAAGAGAGACACTCTTTCATATTCTCTCTAGAAAACATAGAACTGATTGAGAGACCACACATCTTGGGCATCGAGTGGAATTGGAGTGAAGATTGAAAGTATTCCCGAGTACTTCTTCATTCGGTTTTGAAGTTCACCGCATCAAGGTACACTCTCTTGTTCTTATATTCTGAAACCTACATAGTGCATGTTATCAATTGCGAATGAAGTAGATCCGTTTATTTTCCGCTGCATATGTTTTGTATGCGATGCAAACATGATGATTTCCTAACATTATATTCAATACCACTATATGAATATAATTGCACTCTAGGTTTTATTAATAAATTATATCCCAAGACTTTATTATACATGCAACCCATACATTAAAATATTTGTAGTAATACAAAGTTATGAATATAAACTGTCACTTTGAAGATTACTACATCTTAATCTTTGAGTACCCAGTTTAATCCTTTTTGTTATTCATCATATATTTATGAAATCCAATTCCATAAATATATACTTTAATAACTCTATACTAAAGTGGTTGGGCCCAACACTTTGAATAACCAAACCCATTAAACTTAATTCAAGGGAATATTTTATATCTCCGTTAAGAGATCATGAATTCCATCTTGAGAATATATGTTCTATCAACACTAAATGCAGTTGCCCAACATACTAAGGTTTTGATCATAACTTATAGATCTCACTCCTGATATATCAAAGCAACTCATACCTCATGATCAGGTCCATTATTCTCTCAAGATTTAGAGTTGATGTAAATAGAAGTCATGAGATTTATTATTCATTTGATAGTCGTTAGGAGAATAATAAATCTCACAGTGGTCCAGTTCAATATGTCATAACTTTTAAAACATATCAACATATCAACTAGAAGTTTCCACTTCCATGATTAAGACAAATCATCTTAGTTGATATGTTATAATCTTCGTAGATGAAATGCCCAATTTTATCACCGACTACGAACTAAAATTCTGAATTTACAAAGAACTTGTGATTTATATTTTCTGTGACTTTTCACATAAATCACATACTATGCATCTCATGGACTAAGATAATATCCCATTAGTTTATTTATAAATAGTCACATATAATTTAACAATTTAATTATTTATGACATGCCAATAAATTGGATTTTAGGGCATAAACCCCAACATAAGGTATTTTTACTCATTTTAGATGTTTTAGGGAATTTTGGTCATTTGATAGGTTTCATGGTATTTTGGTTGTTTGTGAGGTTTCGATATTTTTTTTTTTCATTTTTCAGGTTTTAGGGTATTTTTTGTCATTTTAGAGTTATAAAGGTCTTTTTACTCATTTTAGTTGTTTTGGGGAATTTTGGTTAGTTTATAGGTTTCATGGTATTTTGGTCATTTTAAATGTTTCGAGATATTTGTTTTTTGTCATTTTTCAGGTTTTTGGGTATTTTTCGTCATTTAGAGGTATCAAGGTATTTTTACTCATTTTAGATGTTTTGGGGAATTTTGTCATTTTATTGGTTTCATGGTATTATGCTTTTGATTTACAGTTCAACTATATGATAAAATGCCTCTTTGAAATATGCATGATAAATGTTTAACATGTGTGCACTTTTGTGCATGTGTTTTGTGAACGGGTCTTTGTCATCTTTTGTTTCTTATCCATGAGATCTATGTGAACAGATGTCCCTAAATTGTACACTTAAAACTATTCAAACAGCCTTTTGATGCTTAAATTTTAATTCCAAAATCCTTATAAAATGATCCTCAAGTTGCTTTACATTCCACCTAAATGAAACAATCAGACCTAAACTTGGAACTGTGTCCTTTTGACTAACCAACATACCAATATCCTCAAAATTATCATACCTACTAAAGTCCCTTTGGAATCCGCTTCTTTTGCTGAAAAACTTTTGCTAAAAGTGTAGTAGATAAAGGTAAAAGTTAACTGAACTATCTCGTGCATGGGTTTAGATTTTGTTGTTTCACATTTTTTTATGCAAAAAATGGCATGAATAAGGGAATTTTTACTAGAGTTTACAAATTTTAAAATGCAAATTAATTTGATCTCAATTATATATAAAATTTTCGTATATGGTTTATGAAAGCTCAAAATTGTGTGAAAACACAAGAGCTGTTTAGACCCCCAATTAAAAATTACGGCTAGATTGCTTTTACTCTAACTTAAACTAAGAAGGAAACAAGAGTAAATGAAGCGCAATAAATTGATAACTACTCTATTGTGTAAACATGAAAAACAAACAATAAAAGTAAAGCACAAGAGTAAAGGAAGAGAGATGCAAACACAAGATAACACCACGATGTGTTATCAAAGAGGAAACCAAAGATCTTGGCGAAAATCCTCTCAGCCACCCTCTAAGCGGTAAATCAATCCACTAGAGAATAAAGTTGGAGTACACAAATAACAAAAGACCCTTTAAGCCTAGTCTACCCAATGTACTTGAGCTCTACAAGTTTCTGCTGCCAAACCTCGCTAAGCCTTGTCTTTTCTAGCTTTCCGGATCCTACAATACGCCCGATTGCATCCGCCAAGCCTCACTAGCTTCTTTTAGCAAATCTTCAAAGCTTCCCAAACTCCAAAACACTCTCAACACTCTGAAAAGGTGTGGGTTGTGTTTGGGTACAAATCTCCTCTCAAGGTATGACAATGGGAGAGGGAAAGAGAAGAGGCTAGAATGATTTCTCATTAAGGATGAATAGCTCTCTTTCTAAAAGATGGGTGTGTGTGTTGTAGAAAACTTATCTAGGGATTTTCTCTCTGAATGACCTCTTTTTCTTTTGTGGGTAATGAGGGAATATATAGTATGGGTGAAGGGCAATAAAGTCACACTTAAAAATCCTCTAAGAAGAGAGTCTCGCGGGTATCTCACAGGAAGGACTTACCTGTGAAATATTTGTGAAATTGACAGCTGCACAACTCTTCGACTTCCAGTCATGTGCTTTTCACATGCCATTTTCACAGGAACCCTTCTCGTGAGCTAGTCATGAAATGCACTGATCTTCATTTCATGCTCGATTCTTCACCAACTTAATACTAAACCCAATAAAATAAAATCTCACAAAATACAAGGAACAAAATTAAAGCAATTACAACACTTTTTGTGATGGAATAAAGCCAACATAAAACATAGTTGTAAATCACAAGTTTACAGTCTGTTTGTGTATTTGGTAGTTATTTTGGACTTTGCTTTGGTTTTTGACTTTCGCAAATGCAAATATGCACAACTTTACATTTTTTTCTCCAAATTTGCAAGCAACCCTGCACTCCAATGTACAGATTTTACTTTTTTTTTCATTATTGGATTTAATTTTATAGGTTTGTTCAATTTAACCTTATTGGATTTTTGCACATGTTATTTTAGTAGCAAAAATAAGTTGAATGGTAAAATAAGTTGCCAAAAATAATCAATGTCAAATGCACAGTTAATGAGCATTTACAACATGTTACAAAGTTTCACCCAAATTATACCCCCAAAATCCACTTTTCAAAAAAAAATAAAAAAAAATCCAATTACATGGACCCATTACTTACAGTTTGGAGTGTTAATATGACCCACCCATCAGACTGAACTAATCCAATCTGACTTAACACAATGCTTCGGCTTGGTTTTTCGTGGGTTGGTGGGTTAAATTGGGTTCTAATGTTTTGCTAGCCTTGAGTTGGGTTGGGTTTAGGTTGATTGTTTTTTCAACTTAACTCACAAATATGTAAGTTCATTTTAATATATATTTTAATCTTTTAGTTTTATTAATTATGTGAATGTAATAATCTATTGAAAAATAAATAGTGCTCAAATAGTTGATAAAAACATTTCAAGGTATGAAACATGTAAATACAACACATTGATCCAAACTAACTTGACATGTTGGGTTGATTTTTTACATATGTGATGAGATGAAAATTTTTCCCCTTGATCTTGTCAAATTTGGTTGAAATGACCCTCTATTTGAGTTCTAGATTGACTAAGCTCTACTTTAAGATTCTTGACCTTCTTTTCTAATGAGACGTTCTCCACAACAAGAGTCTCAACCAACCTTGTAGTCTCATCTAATTTGACTAATAGATCAGCTTTTTCAGTTATTGCCTCGTAAGCTCTTTTCTACAACGATGAGCAGTCTTTTCAGATTTTATGAATTCAGTGCATAGCTTATCATAGGCTTCCTGAAGGGTCATCTTCTTCGGTACTTCATCATCAAAAGAATCCTCACTGTTACTAGCACTCTCCACAATCACCTTATCGGTTGAGGCAGCAAAAGCCATAAAGTGACTACACTCATCTATAAACTCATCAAAAGAGTCATTCTCAATATCACTTCAGCTAGCAACCAACCCTTTATCTTTTGAATTCTTGGTCTTTTCCTTCATAAGGTAGTTTGGGTACTCTATCCTCATATGACCAAAACCTTTGCACTCATAGCATTGGATGAGGGGTTTCTCATTCTTGCCCTTCCTTGAGGATTTAGATTTCCTAGGAAGTTTGCCTTAATCCTTTTTCCTAAATTGAAGAATTTTGATAATCTCATCAATTACTAAGGTTAGATCCTCATCCTCATCTTCACTACTCTTTCCACCTTTTCCCATTAAACCTAATCCCATCTTATAGGTTTGAAGGTTCCATACAAGCTCAGTTAAAGGAAGTAGATCAATGTCCTTCACTTCTTCAATGACAATGATGTTGACATGGAATCTTTCAGGTAAGGACCTAGGGATTTTCCTAACAATTTTGGATTTTGCTATAGATTCTTCAAGGTTGAAGGCAGAATTCACAATATCCTTGAGTTTAGCATAGAACTCATCAAAGGTCTCATCCTCCTCCATCCTTATTTCTTCAAAACTACTAGTAAGTCTTTGAAGCTTCACAGTCTTTACTGCCTGGGTACCTTTATAGGTGGTCTCAAGAATGGTCCATGCTTCCTTGGCAACTTCCGTGGATGATATTTTCTTGAATTTCTCATTGATCACCCCACAAAACAAAGCATTCTAGGCCCTATTGTTGAAATTTGCCGCATTAATTGTTGCTTCAACCCAATCCACTGGCGCTTCCTTTGACTTCATCTAGCCAACTTGAATAGCTTGCCATACCTGTTCACCTAGAGCCTGCAAAAAAACTTTCATATGAACTTTTTAGTACGCATAATTAGTGTCATCAAATAAAGGAGGAATCAAAAGTGATTGTCCACAATCCATGACAACGGGGGTCAAAGATCACACTCAAGAAATTAATCCAATCAGAGTGTACCCGCTCTGATACCACTTGTTGGGAAATTTAGACCCCGGTTGATAGAATTAAAAAGTTTTAAACCTAAGTTGTTAATTAGATTTGTTCTGAATAAAACTTGTTAAAACAAACAAACATCAATATCATGTCAAAATCATGCAACGGAAAAATAAATAAGACAAAATATGATAACTCAGGAAAACCAATGAAACAAACTAGTTTCACAGTAAAAAACCTAGGGCGAAACCTTTCTAAAAAAAGCAATCCATTATAGTAAAGAGAAGTGTCAGATCTAGTACAAAATCTTTGTCCCTAGACTCTACAATCCTCATAGATGAACTTACAGTAGAAACCTTCTACCACTTCAGAACCTCTGAATTCTTCAATATATGAGCACCACCCTTTTGCACGAATTCCAATACATGACTAACCAATGATGCACGGCTCCCAGTACGTGACTAACTCACCAACTTGAAGAAGATTGTTGGCTGCAAAGTTCTTCACTTCATCAACAATGAAGATCAAGAAGCATTTCGTTACAAAACCCTAAAGCGCAAAGACGCAGTAACTTCTTTCAGAGAGAATAAGGCATCAGTTACTTTTTGCATGTGTTTTCCTTGTATTCTCATATGTGACGGCCTTTAAAATAAGCCTTATATATGTTTAGGGTTGTGAGAAAAGAAAGTCTACACATACATGTCAGCATGGGCCAGAAATCAGATCTGAAAATTCTAATTTTGTAATTTTCGATAGATAGCTATCTGTTCACAGCTGTTAAGACCTCAATAGATAGCTATTTGTTGACAGCTGTCGAGACTCATTAAACCTCGATAGATAGATATCTGTTAGCAGTTGTCGAGCTATTTGTCCAGCTTAATGAACAGCTTCTCTTTATTTGTTTATTGGTCCAATCTTCATGGCTTTAATACTAGACTTGAAGAACATGTTTCTTGAAGTACTAAACCTATCCAAGATCTACCCAATTACAAGTAAAGTGTGTTTTGTCAAAGGATTAGCCAATTATATAAAATATGTTCTTAACAACTATTCTTCTTTCTTTTATACCTGAGTTATACTTTTAATGTGTTAATTAACTTTTTCCCAATTAAATACTGAAAATGGAAAGGTAGTGATAAGATTGTGCAATGAATGAAGGCATGCAATATATTCTTCCTGTTAGGATATGTGCCCTTAAATCCTATTGTATGATGCTATGTATGATATTATGTATGGCATTATGTGAAAAATGATGTATGACTTAATATTGTGTTTAATAAAGTTGTTTTATTCTTATCTAAAATAATGGTAACATAAATATTCGGACATTATCAAATAGTCCATGAGATGCATAGTATGTGATTTATGTGATTTAGTCACAGAAGATATAGATCACAAGTTCTTTGTAAACTCAGAATTTTGGTTCGTAGTCGGTGATGAAATTGGGCATTTCATCTGCGAAGACTATAACATATTAACTACGATGATTTGTCTTGATCATGGAAGTGGTGACTTCTAGTTAATATGTTGATATGTTTTAAGAGTTAAGACATATTGAACTGGACCGCTGTGAGATTTATTATTTTCCTAACGACTGTCAATTGAATAATAAATCTCACGACTTGTATTTACATGAACTCTTAATCCTGAGAGAATAATGGACCTGATCATGAAATGTAGGTTGCTTTGATATATCAGGAGTGAGATCTAAAGTAACGGTCAAAACCTTAGTATGTTGGGCAGTCACATTTAGTGTTGATGGAACATATATTCTCAAGATGGAATTCATAGTCTCTTAACGGAGATATAAAATATTCCCTTGAGATAAGTTTAATGGGTACAGTTATTCAGAGAGTTAGGCCTAACCACTTTAGTAAGACTAAAGTATATATTTATGAAATTGGATTTTATAAATATATGGTGAATAACTCAAAAGGATTAAACCGGGTACTCAAGGATTAAGATGTAGTAATTTACAAAGTGGCAGTCTATATTCATGACTTTGTATTACTACGAATATTTTATGAAGGGGTTGCATGTATAATAAAGTCTTGAGATATAATTGATTAATGAGGCCTAGAGTGCAATTATATTTATATAGTGGTATTAAATATAATTAATGGTAACTTTGGACTTGTCAAGAGTTGACAGAAAAGCCCAAGGCCCATTAGAGCTAGTGTCTTATTTGTTCCCTTTTGGTCCCACTCCAAGCCACACACTAAAGCCCAATTGGGAAGGCCCAAAAGGCTAGCCCAATTAGATAATCAATTATGTGGAGAGAAACATATAGAATTTTATATAGAATAAAATGGTTTGTATGTTTAATAAGTGTAATAAAAAAAAGGATAATATAAGGAAGAGAGACACTCTTTCATATTCTCTCTAGAAAACATAGAACTGATTGAGAGACCACACATCTTGGGCATCAAGTGGAATTGGAGTGAAGATTGAAAGTGTTCCCGAGTACTTCTTCATTCGGTTTTGAATTTCACCGCATCAAGGTACACTCTCTTGTTCTTATATTCTGAAACCTACATAGTGCATGTTATCAATTGCGAATGAAGTAGATCCATTTATTTTCCGCTGCGTATGTTTTGTATGCGATACAAACATGATGATTTCCTAACACTTCCCAGTGATTCATTATGTCCTTGGACAATTTAGAAAGCCAGTAATTGCATCTCTAGTGATTTAAACATTCTTTATTTGTAATGTATTTCTTTCTGGCCGAGACTAGACCATCTGGTGCGGTTCTCATCTGATTCATTCAAAACATTTTTATATTCTAGAAGTGACATAAATTTTTTTTTCATGGATTTCTAAAAGATAAGATTTTGTTATATTTGTATTTATGGAACAAAATTAACTATATTGCAGCAAGTGAGTTTCTCCAATTAGATTCCACTGTTGCAATTAAAAATGATTTTTTAGCTTATTAATTATTTTATGTCAATTAGTAGGTCATTATGTACATGTTGGAACCATCTCCTAATGGTTTGTGGTGTCATTAAAGTTTGGCATGAAAAAGAGCTATGCTTAATTGTTTATTCTCAAGGCTGGAACTCAAGTAATTTTCTCTTCAAGTATGTTGTTAATTTCAAGGTATGGCATATAGGTTGAACTAAGTAATTCCTTCAATACTTCAAAAGATTGCATTAAAGTTTATCTGGGTGTGATTTAGGTTTTAAGTATTAATTTATTTTTTATATTAAAATTTTTTATTTTATGTGTTTTTATTTTCGGAGGCAATTTCACATTTTTAATATTGTTTCCATTGTGTTTGTTCATGTGGGTCTACTTCAAATTCTAGAATTGAGGTCAAAGATTGCATTAAGGTTTACTTGGGTATGATTTAGATTTTAAGTACTAATTAATTTATTTTATATTATAATTTTTGTTGGATTATGTTGATTTTAATGTTCTGCTTGCATGCATTAGTAGTCAAAGGCATGTTTGGGTTCTCTATTTCCCTGTTTGGCTAGTGAGAAATTGTGGAAAAATTTTAAAGTTAGTACCTTTTAATATTATTTTTGGGGGGGGGGGGGGGCTTTGAGATAGTATTCACAATAGAGTCAACAAGGATATGACTATAAATAATAAAATCTTGATTTCAGTTTCTATTAAATAGCTAAGTTATGTTGGGGTTGATAATAGAGTTTTTTGAAATGAGGTTCTTTGAAGATCGGCTTGGTCTCTTGAGAATCTGGAATCTGAGTATTGCATGAGTGAGTCGTAAAGAGCTCGTAAATGCAATGTCTGGTTATGAATATCGAATATGATATCCTCGTTCTTTGCAATATTTTTGTAACGACCCAAGGAAAAGCGCTAGCCACATCTGCGCTATACCTCAAAAGGACTAGTCACTATTGAGGCTCCTTGTAGTTGTTAATAAAGCCCAGATCTACCCAGTAAATACCCGATCTGGGACTCATCACACATCTACACACATCACACAATCAATCAATCAAATTAGGGCATCACAATCTCCCCCACTTAAATCCCTAATGTCCTCATTAGGACCCACTTTGTGGGGTAGTGTCTCTGAGCCCACACGGGGTTACTGGGCCGGCTCTGATACCATATGTAACGACTCAAGGAAAAGCGCTAGCCACATCTGTGCTATACCTCAAAAGGACTAGTCACTATTGAGGCTCCTTATAGTTGTTAATAAAGCCCAGATCTACCCAGTAAATACCCAATGTGGGACTCATCACACACCCACACACATCACACAATCAATCAATAAATCAATCAAATTGGGGCATCACAATCTCCCCCACTTAAATCCCTAACGTCCTCGTTAGGGCCCACTTAGTGGGGTAGTGTCTTCGAGCCCATACGGGATTACTAGGCCGGCTCTGATACCATATGTGACAACCCAAGGAAAAGCGCTAGCCACGTCTGCGCTATACCTCAAAAGGACTAGTCACAATTGAGATTCCTTGTAGTTGTTAATAAAGCCCAGATCTACCCAGTAAATACCCGATTTGGGACTCATCACACACTCACACACATCACACAATCAATCAATCAAATTGGGGCATCACAATTTCCCCCACTTAAATCCCTAACGTCCTCGTTAGGGTCCACTTTATGGGGTAGTGTCTCTGAGTACACACGGGGTTACTGGGTCGGCTCTGATACCATATGTAACGACCCAAGGAAAAGCGCTAGCCACATCTGCGCTATACCTCAAAAGGACTAGTCACTATTGAGGCTCCTTGTAGTTGTTAATAAAGCCCAGACTACCCAGTAAATACCAGATGTGGGACTCATCACACATCCACACACATCACACAATCAATCAATCAAATTGGGGCATCACAAGAAAATCTGGTTTTGTATCTCACACAAAACACATAACGGAAGTAACAAACATGGATCTATTTCATTCATGACTAATAACATGCACTATGTAAATTTCAAAATTTAAGAACAAGATAGCGTACCTTGGTGTGGTGAAATTTAAAACAAAAGATTAAAAGTACTTGGGAACACTTTTAATCTTCACTCCAATTCCACTTTACGCCCAAGAAGTGTGATCTCTCAATCAGTTTTCAAAGGAGAATATTCGAGTGGTTTCACTCACACATACACACCATTTCACAATGATCTCACTCTCTTAAAATAAAATTATGTATGTTTCTCCCTTTATAACGAACTAAATGATTATCTAATTGGGCTGGCTTATTGGGCCTTTCTAATTGGGCTTTAGCGTGTGGCTTGGAGCGAGACCAAAAGGGACCAGTAAGACACTAGCTCCAATGGGCCTTGAGCTTTTCTGTCAACTCTTGACAAGTCCAAAGTTATCATTAATTATATTTAATACCACTATATAAATATAATTTCACTCTAAGCCTTGTATCCCAAAACTTTATTATACATGCAACCCCTTCATAAAATATTCGTAGTAATTCAAAGTCATGAATGTAAACTGCCACTTTAAAAATTATTACATCTTAATCCTTGAACGCCCAGTTTAATCCTTTAAGTTATTCATCATATATTTATGAAATCCAATTTCATAAATATATACTTTAGTAACTTTTTACTAAAATGGTTAGGCCTAACACTCTGAATAACCAAACCCATTAAACTTATCTCAAGGGAATATTTTATATCTCCGTTAAGAGATTATGAATTCCATCTTAAGAATATATGTTCCATCAACACTAAATATGTTTGCCCAACATACTGAGGTTTTGATCGTGACTTTAGATTTTACTCCTGATATATCAAAGCAACCTACACCTCATGATCAGGTTCATTATTTTTTCAAGATTAAGAGTTCATGCAAATTGAAATCGTGAAATTTATTATTCACTTGACAGTCGTTAGGAGAATAATAAATCTCATAGCGGTCCAGTTTAATATGTTTTAGCTCTTAAAACATATCAACATACCAACTAGAAGTCTCCACTTCCATGATCAAGACAAATCATCTTAGTTGATATGTTATAGTCTTCGCAGATGAAATGCCCAATTTTATCACCGACTATGAACTATAATTCTGAGTTTACAAAGAACTTGTGATTTATATCTCCTGTGACTTTTCACATATATCACATTCTATGCATCTCATGGACTATATAATAATGTCTAAATATTCATGTTATCATTATTTTAGATAATAATAAAACAACTTTATTTATTACAACATTAAGTTATACATAATGTCATACATAGCATCATACAGCAGGATTTAAGGGCACTAATTCTTACAGTTTTTCCCCTATTACTCATAACAAAAGAAAAAAAAAATTTAAAAGGGTGAATTATTTGGTAAGTAGATTGTTGGAACCAAAGCAACAGCTGTAGAAATTTATAGAAACACCAACCAAAAATTTGTGTTAGTAGCAGGCTCCAAAAACTACAACTAATGAAAAGCACAAAAGAAGAAGGATAAAATAAGAGATGTACCTAAGAGAAATACTGTACCGGGACCAAAGGCTTGGTGCAATCCAGGAACTTATCAATGTTAGTAGCAGGCTCCAAAGTCGAGTGTTGCAATGAATTACAAGAAAGGTTCTTTCAAACAAAAAAGCAAATATGTGGTATGAAACACAATAATACATATAAATAAAACCTCCAGGTGGTTCAAGTCTCCTAGCCAGCATTTTGGGGACACTATCAAGGGTATTTCTCCCTATAAAATTACCAACTGTGTGTGTAATGTCCTATCTCACACACCTAGTCAGGTGCACTAACAGCCCTGGACACTCGTGTTAGCCACACAGACACCAAAAAAAAAAAAAAAAAAACCAAACAAAAAAACAAACTTATAAGATCCACCGATAGATAATGTACACATCTAATAATTGTTTAGAGAAATCAAAGTAAAAAGCTGCTACAACAAACAAAACTAAACCTAAAGTAACACAACACATAAGCCCCAATGATTGAGGTCATTCAGGGAACTAGAAATATTCCATCAACAAAAACAGACCCATATTTCTATCCTCATTTTCTTAAAGAAACTCCTATACAAAGACGAAGAATCAAATACTTAAAGACCTTAATACTTCAACACATATCATGAATCAAATAAAGATGAGTTCATATTACAAAGACCCCACTTATCCTTTGCTAGAAACTATGACACAATGCACGCCAACATAAGCTCAACATATTACAAATAAAAATTATAGTATATAATGAAGAAAAGAATTTTTTATACTAGCAAACAGCCCAGAGAAATTTCGCCACATAACCATAAAACAAAATTGTAACGACCCAAGGAAAAGCGCTAGCCACATCTGCGCTGTACCTCAAAAGGACTAGTCACTATTGAGGCTCCTTGTAGTTGTTAATAAAGCCCAGATCTACCCAGTAAATATTCGATGTGGGACTCATCACACATCCACACACATCACACAATCAATCAATCAAATTGGGGCATCACAATCTCCCCCACTTAAAGGATTTTCTCACTTAGCTATGCCTTTGACTCGCTTGACCCAAAAGGGGGCTAAGTTTGAGTGGACTGGAAAGTGTGAAGAAAGCTTCCAAGAATTGAAGAGAAGGTTGGTGTCAGCACCCATTCTCACCATACCTTTGGGTAGTGGAGGTTTCACCATTCATAGTGATGCCTCTAGGAAAGGCTTGGGGTGTGTTCTTATGCAGCATGGGAAGGTAGTGGCTTATGCCTCTAGACAGTTGAAGTCTTATGAGCAAAATTATCCCACACATGACTTGGAGTTAGCTGCAGTGGTTTTTGCTCTAAAAATTTGGAGGCACTATTTGTATGGAGAACAGTGTGAGATATTCACTGACCATAAGAGCCTCAAGTACCTCTTTACTCAAAAGGAGTTGAATATGAGACAAAGAAGATGGTTGGAGCTATTAAAGGACTATGACTTGACTATTAGTTACCATCCTGGAAAAGCCAATGTTGTAGCTAATGCCTTAAGTAGGAAGTCTGCAGGAAATTTGGCAGCATTGATGACTACACAAGAACACATCCTGGAAGATTTTAGGAAGATGAGGATAGAAGTACGGTTTCATGAAGCAGAGGCACATTTGGCAAACCTTAGAGTTCAGCCTACCTTGATTGAAAGGATAAAGATTGCATAAAGTAATGATCCACAATTGCAGAAAATAAGAGATTTGATAAATCTAGGCTCTCAATCTGAGTTTTGCATTCATGAGGATGGATCCTTGAGGTTTGGTAATCGGCTTTGTGTACCAAATGATCCAGACCTTAAGGCAGAAATTCTAAAGGAGGCTCATAACACGAGTTACACGATACACCCAGGAGGCACTAAGATGTATCGGGATTTAAGGGAGACTTTTTGGTGGAACAACATGAAGAGGGAGATTGCTCAATATGTTGCTCAATGTCTAGTGTGCCAACAAGTCAAAATGGAGCATCAAAGACCAGCTGGATTTTTGCAACCTCTTCCTATTCCAGAACGGAAGTGGGAGGACATTACTATGGACTTTGTGACGGGGCTGCCTAGAACCCCTACTGGTAAAGATGCAATTTGGGTGATTGTGGATCGGTTGACAAGATCTGCACACTTTTTGGCCATTAAGGTGAATTTCTCACTCGAAAGGTTAGCTAGATTGTATATCAATGAAATAGTGAGATTGCATGGTGCACCTGTATCCATTGTGTCTGATAGAGACTGAAGATTTGTGTCTCAATTTTGGGAGAGCGTGCATAAGGCAATGGGTACTAACTTGAAGTTTAGCACAGCCTTTCACCCTCAAACTGATGGACTTTCAGAAAGAACTATTCAAACATTGGAAGATATGCTAAGAGCTTGTGTAATTGATTTCAAAGGTTCATGGGATGAACATCTACCTTTGGTGGAGTTTGCATATAATAATAGCTACCAAGCAAGTATTAAAGCAGCACCCTATGAGGCTTTGTATGGTAGGAAGTGTAGGTCTCCTATATGTTGGGATGATGTTGGGGAAAGAAGATTGTTGGGTCCTGAGATTGTACAGCAAACAGTAGATAAAATTCAAGTGATTAAAGAAAGGCTCCAAACAGCTCAAAGTAGGCAGAAGAGTTACGCAGACGTTAGAAGAAGGAAATTAGAGTTCCAAGTGGGTGATCATGTGTTCTTGAGGATTTCACCTACTAAAGGAGTTATGAGATTTGGGTTTCGAGGTAAGTTGAGCCCTCGTTATGTAGGACCTTTTGAAGTCTTGGAGAGGATGGGTAAAGTTGCTTATAGGCTCGCCTTACCACCTTCTTTATCAGGGGTACATAATGTTTTCCATGTCTCAATGTTGAGGAAATATGTTCCAGACCCCAGTCATGTAGTGGATTATGAGCCTCTAAAATTAAGAGATGATTTAACCTATGAAGAGCAACCAGTTAAAATTGTGGACAAGAAGGAGCAAAAATTGAAGCGTCGTACTATATGTTATGTCAAGGTTCAATGGAGGAACTAGTCTGTGAGAGAGGCTACATGGGAGTTAGAAGATGAAATGAAGGAGAAGTACCCATATCTTTTTGAGGACTCAGGTATGTCAAGTTTAGAGGACTAAACTTCTTTTAAGGGAGGGAGAGTGTAATACCCGTAAATTAAATTAATTAAAATGAGAGGTATTTAAGTAAATTTTATTTATGGGGTCAACTTTTATAATTAAAATTTCTAAGGGTTTTTTAGAAAATAAGGTGGAAACCCTAGTTTATATAGTCTAATTTTAAGTCAGCGTAGATTGACAGATATTTTGAGAGAGGAGACTACCTAAAGGATTGAAGTAGAGAAGGATTGACTGCATCTTGGAGGTAAGAGCCTAAAAATCTCTTTCTTATCAGATCTAAGTTTTATTTTAGAATTAAAGTATTTTTTTGTGATAACTCCGGCGAACTGTAAGAATTTTTTTAGACTTGTCCGTGAGGGTCACTTTCTGCACAATTTTGTTGCTTAAGGAACTGCGCCCGTAGTGATGGAACTGGAAGAAAAAAAAAAAAAAGGAGAAGAAGAGAAAAGGTCAAGTGTGCATAGCTTTAGGTGAGGTCTGACGAGTTACAAAAAAAAAAAAAAAAAGTGTGAAGAAGAAAAAGGCTGTACACGTCCTTGTCTTTCCTAGAGAGACATAGGACTAGGTCCTATAGTATAAAGTGGCAGAATATATATATATATATATATAATTATATATATATATATATAAAGAAGAATATTACAATCAGGTAGAATTTTGGTGTGAAATAAGCAGACAATTATGAGATATATTTAATAGTCTTTTGACCGGGTACCGTTATAAGTTATATTTTTTAAATTTATTTGATTATTAAGTAAAAAAAATATCTGAAATTGTTCTAGGTGATATCTAAGGATTTTAGAGGAAGTGTTAGGGAAAAGTTTCTTTTGGAATAGCTTTTGGAGGTAAGTAACCTTATCCTAATTGGTTTTATTTTACGTATTTTAATTACTGAAAATTGTTATAATTATTACAATTTTATTTCTATACTGAATTCAAGTAAAGAATTATCTTAAATATATCTAATTACTGAATATGTGATGTATTTTATTTAATTGTTTTTAGCTATACTGATTCAAAGTAAAGAATAAAGAATTTTTACAAATATACATGAGCATTGAATATATGGTTTACTTTATCTAATTGTTTCTTAGCTATATTGATTTTAAGTAAAGAATTATAGAAATATCACAATAGCTTTGAATATTGAATATTTGATTATATATATGTATTGAATACGATATATTTTTGTTAGAAACTATGATTCATACATATGATTTTGGACAATCTGACTATGAATTGATTCTGATACCCAAACCAATGGGGGTTATTCATTGGTACTCTGATACCCAAGCCAATGGGGGTTATTCATTGGTACTTTGATACCCAAATCAATGGGGGTTATTCATTGGTATTCTGATACCCAAACCAATGGGGGTTATTCATTGGTACTCTGATACCCAGCCAATGGGGGTTATTCATTAGTATTCTGATGCCCAGTCATGGGGATATAGCGTGACCATAGTCATGAGATTGCTAAGAATATGAATTACGTTTGAGTATGTTAACTATATGAGTTACTAAAACTACTTATGTGATTTTGGAACCTATTGTAAAGTATGACTTTGTTATATATGGAAAACTGATTACTTTTCCAATCCATCTACGATACATTGTAAGATTTAAAATATTTGATTTATATCCAAATTATTATTTTACAGATCTATTTTCTTGATAGAACTTTTTTAGGATTTTGGTTACTTATTGAGTTGTCAACTCACTCCCCCCCTCTCTTTTCCTTTCAGATTTTGATCAAGAAGAATAGCGTATGTTTGGGCTTCCGCTGGGATGTGTGCATGAGTGAAGTTTAAGAAATCATTGAAATAAGATTTGAACTTTTATGTTTAAGATTTTCATTTGTGTAGACTTTTAGATTTAAAGGATTTAGTTAATTTTTATTTTGATGTGGAAGATTATTATTGGAGATCTTTTGAGAATTGCATTGTTAAGGATATTATTAAATTTATTGATGAAATTTTCTTGAGGTTGATTATGTAATTTTTTTTTAAGAGGGTCTTACACACTTGTAGGATGTAAACTTTATAAGTGTGTGGCTGTTGTCACGTGCCTAGCCCTTACTTGGGTTCGGGGTGTGACAATATTTATGGTATCAGAGCTCTAGATTGGATCCTTAGGCATTGAATTATGAAACTTAATTGTGAGAGGGGTAGAAATTAGGCATTTGGGGATACGTTGTATGATATATATACTAGATGAGTTTTTGATTTGTATTTTTTTATTATTTAAATTAGAAGTTTGATAACATGTTAGTTTGTCATGTGCATAATGAACAGAGGTTAGGATGCCACCTCGTAGCAGAAACACTGGGAACACTCCTAACAACTCTGGCAATGGTAGTGGTCCAACAACAAGTCACTACTGGAGATAACCTAGCTAGGATGATGGAACAACGCCGAGGTCATCATGGTGGGATAATGGAATTTAAGAGGTTGTCTCCTCCAGTTTTCAAGGGGACTACTGAGCCTATGGAAGTAGAAAAATGGATCATTGAGATGGAGAAAGTATTCAGAGTTCTTGAATGCTCTGAGGATGAGAAGGTGGCTTATGCAGCTTATATGTTGCGTGGAGATGCTTATGACTGGTGGCGGCTGGAAGAAGAAAAACGTAGCCAAGAGACTGAGCCTTGGACTTGGGAGCTATTTAAGTCTGTATTCTATGAGAAATATTTTCCTAAGAGCATCCGTTTTCAAAAGGAAAAAGAGTTTATCAAGCTGACACAAGGTAACATGACAGTTGCTCAGTATGAGGCAGAATTTTCCAGGTTAGCCAAATTTGCTCCGACAATGGTGGTAGATGAAGAAACTAAGGCTCGAAGGTTTGAAGATGGATTAAGGTTCCGAATTAAGCAAGGAGTTGTGCCCTTTGAGTTGACTACCTTTAGGGCGGTGGTGAGTAAGGCTTTACTAGTGGAGATGGGGCTCAATAAGGCTCAAGCAGATAGAGATAATAACCAGAAGAAGAGGCCTAGACAAGGAGAGCAGAGCTCTAGCTTTCAAGCCAAGAAACCAGGAACACAACGTGTTGATACCAAGGCCCTGCCAAAGTGCTCTCGATGTGGTAGGTCTCATGCAGATAAGGATTGCCACTGGAATACTGGAGCATGTTTCTCATGTGGACAAAGGGGTCACAGGATTGCTGAGCGTCCCCAACGAAAGGAGGTTCAGACCATTACAAGACCAACAACAGGACAGAATCAGGGAGCAAGCCAAAAGCCCAAGATCCAAGGAAGGATTTATGCACTCACTCAACAGGATGCTAATACTTCTAATGCTGTGGTAACAAGTATTATTCCAGTTTCCACAACTTATGCTTATGCATTGTTTGATCCTGGTGCCACTCACTCCTTCATATCTTCTAAGTTTGCTAAGAAACATAATTTTAAATTTGAGCCTATGGAGTCTGAATTATGTGTGGATACCCCAGTTGGGGGTGTAGTAGTTACTGATAGTGTTTGCAAGTCTTGTGTTGTCAAAATAACAGATAGAGAGTTACTAGCAGATCTAACATTGTTGGAGATGCGGGATTTTGACATAATCCTTGGGATGGATTGGTTGGCTGCCCATTATGCCATAGTTGATTGTCACAGGAAGAAGGTAATTTTTCTAGTACCTGGTGAGATTGAGTTCTGTTTTGTGGGAAATGGGGCATATACTTCTCCACGAGTGATTTCAGCTTTACAAGCTAGACGTTTGATGAGGAAAGGGTGTAAAGGATATCTGGCCACTGTGAGAGGCACACAACAAGGTGAATTGAAGCTGGAGGACATTCCTGTAGTGAGAGAGTTTTTAGATGTGTTTCCAGAAGACTTGTCAGGGTTACCACCAGATAGGGAGATAGAGTTTTCTATTGACCTATTACCAGGTTCTAGCCCAATTTCTAAAGCCCCATACCGAATGGCACCTGTTGAGTTAAGAGAATTAAAAGTACAGCTACAAGAGCTACTTGACAAAGGCTTCATCAGGCCTAGTGTTTCCCCTTGGGGTGCACCTGTGTTGTTTGTAAAGAACAAGGATGGGAGCATGCGACTTTGCATTGATTATAAGGAGCTGAATAGGGTGACAGTGCGAAATAAATACCCGATGTGGGACTCATCACACACTCACACACATCACACAATCAATCAATCAAATTGGGGCATCACAATCTCCCCCACTTAAATCCCTAACGTCCTCGTTAGGGCCCACTTTATGGGGTAGTGTCTCCGAGTACACACGGGGTTACTGGGTCGGCTCTGATACCATATGTAACGACCCAAGGAAAAGCGCTAGCCACATCTGCGCTATACATCAAAAGGACTAGTATCTATTGAGGCTCCTTGTAGTTGTTAATAAAGCCCAGATCTACCTAGTAAATACCCGATGTGGGACTCATCAGATATCCACACACATCACACAATTAATCAATCAAATTGGGGCATCACATTTCTAATAATTGGTATCAGAGCCAGGTTTTCATATCATGTTTGTATAACATGTGATTGAGTTTTAGAATTTAAGAAAACTGTTATCTTTGTGTTTTCAATTTTCTGCATAATTTTTGTTATCCATGGACCCATGTGTCGTGTTCTTTTACGAAAGACATCATTTGAATTTTGAGAATATGAATATAACTAAATTGCTTCAGTTGTTGACAATTGGTGTGAACAATGATTATGCTTCTTTGATACGGTGCCATGTTTTCATAGTATTGGTTCGTATTATCGATGGTGCCGTGTCATGAAAATGCATCAAGTTATGGTGCCGTGTCATGGTTTTTAATATTCATGAAGTTCATATGCATTAAGGATTCAAGTACTTTATTTCATATTGAATCCGTATGTATATATATATATATATATATATATAGCATGTGGGATCCAGCAAAAATATATATATATATATATATATATAGCATGTGGGATCGAACATGTTTTATTATTTATGAAGTAATACTTGTTTTTAATATGAGTATTACTCTTTCGGATAAGCTTGTATTCATGAATTGATTAATATATATATATATATATATATATACACATTGATAATGTGGAATCCGTATGTCATAAGGATTGAAGTACCTTACATATATTTATATATATTAATGTGCGGATGTACAAACCATGATATCAGTTCATGTTTATATATATTAAGATCTGAATGATGAACGAGCATTGTTACTTGCCTTGCATTATATATTTATAGTCAAACAGTTCATATTAATGCTAGGGTTATGAAATTTATTTCTAATGAGATTAGGATTATGTTTTCAAGGTTTCTAGCATTATTATGGTTCTTGATCTTAAAAACCTTTAATTTAAAATATTTAGTCGGAGAGAGATACAAGGGTTGGATTTCACGGCCTTCATTGTTTGCTCATAGTAGTATGAAATACATACTTTGTCTTTACTTCGAGCTTAGCATTCTATGCGGAGAGTATTTATTTCATGGTGCTACAAGATTGAACTACCTGGTTTATAGTAGTTTGATCACACACCTTGTCTTAGCCTTGAGCTTTACATTCCATGCAGAGGGTGTTTTGTATCATGGTACTACAAAATAAACCTGTTAAGGGAGATGAAATGTGGATACACATGATTCTAGATAATGGTATACACTAGATTAAGTATTATAGTATCCTCTATGCTAAGTTCTTACTATTATTACTTAGAGGTGAAATGTAAAATGACATATTATTAGTGTTTGATAAGAGTTATCATTATAGCACTAATAATGAGAATAGTTCTCAATCAATCATTTTATTTAATATTCACTCTATGCTGAGGGATATTGAATATGGGATTGGGTTGTCATTCCATATTTTATATTATGGTTTTATTAAGGTTCCATACTATTTGTTTATATGCTAAATTGATAATGTTTAGTTTACTAATTATATTCATGTTTGTTATTTTTAGATTTAAAATTATGGCATCATTTAGCTGACTTGTTGCTATTCTTAATCAAAACAAACTGACTAGATCCAATTATGTAGACTGGAAAAGAAATTTGGACATTGTTCTTATTGCTGAAGAGCACAAATATGTGCTTACTCAACTATGTCCTAACTTTTCATCATTAGATGCTCCTCTTGAGGAAAAACAATGATATGATCGTTAGTAGAAATCTAATGAGATGGCTAAGTGCTGTATTTTAGCATCTATTTCAAATGTTCTACAACATCAAATGTAAGATGTAGAACTAGGTTCGGATATAATGCTAAGTCTGAAGGAGATGTTTGGTGAGCAAGGCCGTTTTGCAAGGTAAGAAACTATGAGGCAGATTTATAATACCAAAATGGCTGAAGGTACTTCAGTGAGAGAGCATTGTCTTAGTATGATCTATAATTTGAATACATTGGAAGTTTTAGGTGCCGATATTGATGGAGAATCCCAAGTGGATATGATACTCCAGTCACTACCAGAATCATTCAAGGAATTCAAACTTAACTATAATATGAACAAAAATGTTTATTCATTGTCTAAATTAATGAATGAGTTGGTAGCGGCGGAAGGCATCCTTGGTACTTCTAGTGTTGATGCCAATATGGCTGAAGCTTCTACTTTTCAACCTAAGTCGAAAGGTAAAGGTAAAAAGAAGAAGAAGAAGAAGAAGAAGGACTTCGCCAAGAAAGATGGTAAAAAAGTTGCTTTAGGAGTAGCCAACAAAGGAAAGAAAACCAAAGGGAAGTATTTTCATTGTGGTGAGAAAGGAAATTAGAAGAGGAATTTCCCAATATTTAAGGCTGCCAAGAATAAAGGTATGAAAAGTACATTCCTTCTTGAAGCATGTTTGGTACAGAATCCCACAGATTCCTGGTGTGTGGATTCAGGTTTTATTAATCATATCTGCAAATCTTTGTAGGGGTTTCAGGAGACCAGAAAGCTGAATGAAGGTGAAATATTTCTTACCTTGGCTGATGGGAGTAGGATTCCAGTTGTAGCTATTGGAGTGTTTGATTTATGTTTTGAATCTAGAGTTTTAATATTGGAAGATTGTTTGTATGTACCTAATGTTTGTAGGAATTTAATTTCTGCAACTTATTTAGGTAAACATGGATATTATGTTATCCTAAAAGACAATGTTGTAAAAAAGGAGGATAAAATGTCTATATGTTCTAGAAATATTGTAAATGGTCTTTATATCACAAGTTTTTTGTAAACTCAGAATTATAGTTCGTAGTCGGTGATGAAATTTGGCATTTCATCTGCGAAGACTATAACATATCAACTAAGATGATTTGTCTTGATCATGGAAGTGGAGACTTCTAGTTGGTATGTTGATATGTTTTAAGAGTTAAGACATATTAAACTGGACCGCTATGAGATTTATTATTCTCCTAACGACTGCCAAATGAATAATAAATCTTACGACTTCTATTTGTATGAACTTTTAATCTTGAGAGAATAATGGACTTAATCATGAGGTGTAGGTTGTTTTGATATATCAAGAGTGAGATCTAAAGTTACGATCAAAACCTTAGTATGTTGGGTAGCCACATTTAGTGTTGATGGAACATATATTCTTAAGATGGAATTCATAATCTCTTAATGGAGATATAAAATATTCCCTTGAGATAAGTTTAATGGGTTTGGTTATTCAGAATGTTAGGCCTAACCACTTTAGTAAGGAGTTACAAAAGTATATATTTATGAAACCTCCAACGATTTTCTTCCCTTGCGACACTAGACCGACATCGCCTGATCGCGAGAGAGGCAGGGATTTACTCGCCCTCCTCTAGCGACCCATTCTATCCCACTTGCGGGTCCTCACGCTGCCGCTCTTGCACCCTAGCACCGCCGTCGGAGTTTTTCAACTGGGGGTTTCAACCATGATCTGATTTTCTTCTCTTCTTCAATACGTTCTCTGATTATTTGTTCAGGCAGCCTTGAGTTGATTTGTTGGACTAGTTGTTGATTGATGTTTAGTGGTGGATTGGGCTTTTTTTTTTTTTTTTTTGGAGTTGGTATGGATTTGTTGCTGCTTTTTTTTTTTTTTTGGGAATAGTTTGGTGTTGATTCTTTGATAGATGAGTTGTTGTTGAAGTTGTTGATTGGTAGAAGTACATTGGTTGCTAGTTGGAGTTTGTTTTGATTCAGTCCAGCATATTTATCTAGTGTTAGTTTGTTCTTCAGATTGTTATTATGGAGTCCAAAGACAGTGCTCAACCCCCTAATTATTTCTTATCTCCTGATATGTTATCAATTACTTCCATTCGTTTAAATGGAAGTAATTATCCTCAGTGGGCACAGGCAGTTGAAGTCTTTCTTCTTGGTAGAAAGAAATATGATTACGTGATTAATGAACCCCTTGTACTTACAGACCCTAAATTTGCTGATTGGAGAGCCGAAGGTGCACAAATTTGGAGTTGTTTGTGGAATAGCATGGAGTCTAAGATCAATTGTAGTTTGGTTTTCTTACCAACTACTAAACTTGTTTTGGAACAAGCCAAGGAACTTTACTCTGGTATTAACAATTTGAAGTGGATTTATGATCTTCATCAAAATTATTTCTCCTTGAGTTTGAATGATTTGTCATTGGAGGACTATTACAACAAGTTTAAGGGTGTATGTGATTAACTCAATATTTATCAGCCCATCTCCTTTAATGTTAAAATTATGAAGAAACAACAAGATTCTATGCATGTTGCTCGCTTCCTCTTTGGATTGCCTAAAAGTTGGAATCCAATAAAATCACAAATTTTAGCTAGTCCAGACCTCCCTTCATTCAGTGAAGTTTATGGTAGACTTCGACAGGCCATATTGTTAGATGCAATTACTCCCCCTTTCTCTTCCTCTAGTACTGATGCATTACCTTCTAGTGATAAATCTGCCTTTACCACTTATATGGGGAGTAATAGAGGTGGTCGTGGAGGTCAAGGTTGTGGGGACCAAGGCCGTGGAGGTTGTGACCAAGGGGGCCGTGGTAGTGAACAAGGGGGTCGTGGTAGAGTACGTGGTCTTCGTAAGTGCACTTATTGTCATGGTGAGAATCATACAGTAGACTTTTGTTGGGAGTTATATGATAAACCCTCGGCTCATCAAGCTAGTTTTCAGGTTCAAGAACCGCCTTCACAGTCACTTCCACCAACATCCAGAGTAGTCTCTATTCTTGAGGAAGAGTACAATCACCTATTGTCTCTGTATTCCAGCTTTGTTGGGTCTAATTCTATTTCTAATTTGGCTCAAGAAGGTACTTCCGCTACTTGTCTTGCCACTCAGGACTCTTGGGTCATTGACTCAGGTGTTATTGATCATATGACAAGTACCTTAGGTTTACTCTCTGACCTTGAGCAATCTAGTAGTCTTCCCAATGTTACATTGGCAGATGGCTTAGCCACTATAGCTTCTAGTTTGGGCACTGACAATCTTAGTCCTAATCTTTCTCTCTCTTCTCTTTCATATATTCTTGATTTTCCTTTTAACCTTTTTTCAATTAGTAAGCTTACTAAAATTTTGAATTGTGCTGCCATTTTTTTATCCACTCACTGTATCTTTTAGGATCTCAAGACGGGGAAGATTATTGGTGGAGGGCGTGAAGCTGGTGGACTTTATTACCTGGATTGATGTAGTTCTTCCCATTTAGTGGCCTCTCATTTGTCTACCTCGTCTCTTCAACATCATTGTCGCCTTGGTTATCCATCTCTCAAGAATTTGAAGTCATTAGTTCCGTCGTGGCATCATCAAGTTGGGTAAACACCATAGGTTGCCTTTTGCCTCTAGGCATGAGAGTTGTGGCATCATCAAGTTAGTTCATTCTGATATTTGGGTTCCAATAAACACTCCCTCATTGTTGAGATATAGATATTTTGTCATTTTTGTTGATGATTATTCTAGAGTCACCTATCTCTATCTTATGAAAACGGTCTGAATTGTACTTAATTTTCAAATCATTTTATATGGAAATAAAGACTCAGTTTAATGCTTCACTTCGTATTTTTCGGTTTGATAATGCTTGTGAATATTTTCATACATCTTTGTCTGAATTTTTTGATGATCATGGTATAATTCTCCAATCTTCATGCCCCCGTACTCCACAAAAAAATGATGTTGCTGAACGTAAAATGCGTCATTTGTTAGAGGTCACTCGTGCCTTAAAGTTTCATATGCGTGTTCCCAAATCATATTGGAGTGATGCTGTTCTCACTGCCTGTCACCTAATTAATCGTATGCCTTCCATTGCTCTAGGTGGCCTGATCCCTTATACTGTGCTCTCTCTTGATGAACCTCTATTTCATCTACCTCTTAAGATCTTTGGTTTTGTGTGCTATGTTCATATCATATGTCAAGGGAGTGACAAACTTGATCCTAGATCCATTAAATGTGTTTTTCTTGGGTATTCTCGTACTTAAAAGGGATAACGATGTTACTCACCTACTCTTCGGCGTCGCTTCATTAGTGCTAATGTCACATTTGATGAATCTTAGTCCTATTTCTCTCATTCGGTTGCTAGTGATAGTTCTCCTCCTTGTCTTCCTCTCCTAACCTGTTTCTCCTATTGAATCATTTTAGAAACCACTCTAAGTATATTGTTGTCGATAGAAACCTCCAACAGAGACTTCTACCTGTTGGAAAAAACATGTTCGTATCACATACAAAACATACGCAACGAAAAATTAACGGATCTACTTCACGCAATAGAAGTCGTGAGATTTATTATTCATTTGACAGTCGTTAGGAGAATAATAAATCTCACAGCGGTCCAGTTCAATATGTCTTAACTCTTAAAACATATCAACATACCAACTAGAAATCTTCAATTTCCATGATTAAGACAAATCATCTTAGTTGATATGTTATAATCTTCGCAGATGAAACGCCCAATTTCATCACCGACTACAAACTAAACTTCTGAGTTTACAAAGAACTTGTGATTTATATCTTCTGTGACTAAATCACATACGATGCATCTCATGGACTAAGATAATGTCCCATTAGTTCATTTATAGATTGTCTCATATAATTAAACAATTTAATTATTTATGACATGCCAATAAATTGGATTTTAGGGCATAAACCCCAACACTACCCCGACTAGTGATTTGACTCCTGATCTTACCTCTCTTCCAATTGCTTTGTTAAGAGGTAAGCGTTCTTGTACCTCTTACCCTATCTCTCAGTTTGTCTCTTATGGTCACTTGTCTTCATCTCTTCATGCCTTTTGTATAAAGCTAATGGTCACCTACGGGTAAAAGCCTACACTGATGCTGATTGGGCTGGATCACTGTCAGATAGAAAATCCACTACTTGGTATTGCACCTTTTTGGGAGGAAATTTGATTACTTGGAGACAAGAAACAAATTGTTGTTGCCAGGTCTAGTGCAGAGGCAGAGTATAGAGCCATGGCACACACATCATGTAAGCTTATGTGGATTAAGCATTTACTTGAGGAATTAAGATTTGTTGTGAAGCTGCCTATGACTATGCATTGTGATAATCAAGTAGCAATTTACATTGCCTCCAATAGTGAACCAAGCATATTGAGACAAATTGTCATATTACTCGGGAGAAAGTAGAAGATGGTGTAATTGCTACTCCACATGTTTCTGCAAGTGTCCAGATTGCCGATATGTTTACCAAAGCTTTATGTAAGACTCGTTTGGGTTTATTATGTAACAAGTTAGGATTGTATGATATACACTCTACAACTTGAGGGGGAGTGTTATTAGTAATAGGGGCAAAACAGTAATATCATGTACTTTATATAGAAATAATATTTTTTGTGTTAGGGTTGACTTATCAAACCCTAAACTCCTTCACCGTAAAAAACATCTTTCTTATGTCACATTCTTATTTATACATAAATGCTTTGTATTCTATTTCTAGTGTGACTATTGCTTTCCTACTTTTATAGATACATTTTGTTTAGAGCTTTCACAGGACATTCCAACTGGCCGTGCTACATTCTGTGATTATCATGATGTTGTAGCTTCAGTCTTGTTTGTGAATTTGGACAGTATGAGTAGTTTTTAATATTTAGGTTACCATTATAGAAGTCATTCTTACCTCAGTTTTTTTTTTACTCATCTATGTGCAGAGTACCAAGTCTTGGTTGGGAGACCATTGAAATAATTATTGTCAGTTCGTTTAGACCCCTTAAACCCAACAGATTAACCTAGAGAATTAGCCAAGTGATTAACTTAGGTAATTTAATTAAAACTAGGTTAACACAGATAAGCAAAAAATAACAAAGCAGCGGAAAATAAATAACACAAAGATCTGATGACCCAGGAAACCACACCGGTAAAAACCTGGGGAGGATTTGACCTAGCTATCCTCAAGGTAAACTGAATCCACTATGAAAGAATTGAAGTTTACACAATAGACTTAGACCACTAACATCATATTGCTACCCAAGTGTAGGAAACTTACTACCATGACCCCATGATAGCTCCGAGATCCACGGACTCCTTCTTTCCGGAATTCTTCAACAAATCCACAAGCGCACCTGCTTGTATATCTTTGTGTTCTCTTGATTCTGCAACTGTAACGATCTACACAACTCTTGACATAAATCTCAAGTTTTGTAAACCCTAAGTGTATGTGAAGGTAAACACCTCTAGATCTCACAGAGAGATTCACAAACACAGCAAAACAGAACTCTAAAAACGTGGCTAGGGTTTTCCCTTATATACTTAGGGCAAAACATAAAACCTTATACATTAAAACGGGCTTGGGCTGAGTTGGAATTTTCTGCAGAAAAACGTTCTGCACGATTTTCGATCGATCGAGTCTTATTTTCGATCGATCGAGTCATACAGAAAGTGAACAGTACTTCTGCATAAAAACTCGATTCCAACTTTACAATAAGACCCATACTTTGAGCAAGTCTAACACACGTCTCAACATTGTTTTGATCATGGTTTGCCAACATACAAATTGAAGTTCTAAATACATTAGTTCCTAATCTTTAGAACCTAACAATTATCGTTCTTTGGTTTTGATTTCTGGAAATTGTTAATAGAGAAATACTGTCTTCTTAATTGCGTGGCTGCATTAAGTACAATAGGATCTATATGGACGATGTGTACAGTTAGATCTACATGGACAGGTTACACATTTTAATAGATTATCATGGTATTGTTTTCATTTAAGTAACATGGGTTACACATTTTAATAGAGCAATTCGGGTGTATTTGTATCCTGATTAAGTTGTAATCTCACAAATGAAATTCCATGCAAAGTGAGACAACAAAAATGAGCCCTTATTCAATTCTGATGTTACTTATTGCTGTCACTTATTGCTATTTTGAATGTGTTTTTCAATTATTTAAACTCACAACTTACTGAGAATAAACTAAAGAGGTAGGTTCCTGTCTTTGACCATTTATAACACATCTGCTTATTTACGAATGTAAATGATGTCCCTAAGCAAATTTTTAACTTTTTTTTATCCTTATTTTAGGTTGTGGACTTGAGCACTATTCATGGACCAAATTACCTTATTATTTCTGCAAAAGCAAGGCAAGAATTCTTGTTAACAATTCAGGAGGCTATGAACATGGAGTTTTCTAATCTTGCAGAGAGTAGATATGTTACTCAGATTAGTGCTTCTCCTTACCCAGTTTCTCTCTCTCTCAAACATATCATTACATTTTTTCTTTTTTAGGTTTTCAAATTACAATAT
This sequence comes from Lithocarpus polystachyus, assembly GCA_033629205.1. Taxonomy (NCBI): domain Eukaryota; kingdom Viridiplantae; phylum Streptophyta; class Magnoliopsida; order Fagales; family Fagaceae; genus Lithocarpus; species Lithocarpus polystachyus. Next base: position 40,283,704 of record CM066170.1, on the reverse strand, counting down.
TGAATAGTCCCACCCAATTTCTCTCTCTCTCACACACTCTCTTTTCTTCTTGCGATCTCTCTCTCAGTTGTGTTGCGTGTGTGTGTTTATGGTTGTTTGGCCGTGGGTTTAGGTATTGCTATTTTTGTGGGTATGTGGCCATGTATGTATGTAGATGTGAAAGAGTGTAATGTGCACTACTCTGTTTGTTTGTTTTTGATTTGGGATTTTTGGTTTACTGTTTTGTATTGCGGAGGTATTTGCTTTGAGCCATTGTGGTTTTTATTTTTGTGAAATAGCAAGCATTATGGTTTTCAACTTCCTTAACAGCAACCTTTCTGCTTTAATTTTAAAAGGTTGGATTACGATTACTCTTTTCTACATATGCTTGTTTCATTCTAGGATATGGAGTTCAAGATTCTTTGTGTCAGTTCGTTTAGACCCCTTAAACTTAACAGATTAACCTAGAGAATTAGCCAAGTGATTAACTTAGGTAATTTAATCAGAACTAGGTTAACACAAGTAATCAAAAATAGTAAAGCAGCGGAAAATAAATAACACAAAGATCTGATGACCCAAGAAAACCAAACCGGTAAAAAACCTAGGGAGGATTTAACCTAGCTATCCTCAAGGTAAACTGAATTCACTATGAAAGAATTGAAGTTTACACAATAAGACTTAGACCACTAACATCCTATTGCTACCCAAGTGTAGGAAACTTACTACCACGACCCCATGATAGCTTCGAGATCCACGGACTCCTTCTTTCTTGAATTCTTCTGCAATCCACAAGCGCACCTGCTTGTATTTCTTGAAGATCTTTGATTCTGCAACTGTATGATTTACCAAGCTCTAGACATAAGTCTTGAGTTTGTAAACCCTAAGTGTATGTGAAGGCAAACACCTCTAGATCTCACAATGAGATTCACAAACACAGCAAAACAGAACTCTAAAAACGTGGCTAGGGTTTTCCCTTATATACTTAGGGCAAAACATAAAACCCTATACATTAAATGGACTAGGGCCAGTTGGAAAATTCTGCAGAAAAACAATCTGCACGACTTTCGATCGATCGAGTCTAATTTTCGATCGATCGAGTCAGGCAGAAAGTGCACAGTGAATTTTGCATAAAACTCGATTCCAACTTTACATTAAGAGCCATACTTTGAGCAAGTCTAACACACAACTTAAAGAATGTTTTGATCATGGTTTGCCAACATTACAAATTGAAGTTCTAATACATTAGTTCCTAATTCTTAGAACCTAACACTTTGCAACTTATATATTTTCCTTCATATTCATTATAGGCTTAATTTTTCTTATCAAGCCCTTAGGTGAGTTAGTTGTTTGGCACCAACAGTACAATTTCCCATAAAAAAAAATGGGACTGGATTTTTTTTTTCGAGGCATTGATTTTCTTTGATAGTGGTGAGCTAGCAACCACTGACAGTTAAATCAAACTAAAGACCCCTCTTTCTCCATTATTCACAGACACACGTGCATCGGCTTTCAATTATTTGAGGTCATCTAATTTATTTGACATTATAATTAGTATCAATTATCCTTGATATGATTTTTGGTATTTTCGGCTAACGCAAGACAAGTATGCCCTCTCTCTCTCTCTCTCTCTCTCTCTCTAATATTTCAAGTTTGAAGTTTCACTGGTCATAATTTGGTTCATTTTCGCCTAATTCCGTGCCATTCTCTCTGTTTTACGAGTGTATAATCTTTCCCTTTTTTTGTTTGGTTTAAATAAATTTTTTGGAGTGCTAATGAGTTTTATATATATGGTGAAAAAATTACCTTATACATGATCTATCTCTCTTTTTATCTTTTGGAGTGCTAATTTGTTTTTACAAAATTGCTAATGGGAAATCTTGCAGGTGAAGCATATTTGTTGATTGTGGCTTTCTGTTTGTTTATAAGGTGATTATTTTGTTAAGTTTAATTTCTTTCCTTCACTCATATGTTTCATTGGATATGAGTGTGACCATATTTTTCTGATTTATAGATAATAATTTTGATCAAATATCAGCAGTTTAGATGTTTTCATACCTGATTTCTTTGTCATTTCCCTTACTATCAAAATATTTACTTGCTAATCTCAACTCCTATCCAAGATCTTCTATACAAGTCTAGCTTTGAAAACTGTTAATGTTAAATGAAGCTAGATAGATTAATTGAAAATAGTTTGTACAAACCGAAGTGCCAATTTATCCAAATTATCACTAATAAAGTTACTATCAATCTGGACAAACCCTAATCATGGCAGAATAGATTTCATCAGATCCCATATCTCTTTCCCCTTTGTGTATATTATGATTCCAAGGTTTTTTTTTTTTTTTTTGGTTCTGCTTCTAAAATCACCATTTATGTACATTGCAAATGAAGAAGGCGTTCTTGAAGCAGCCCTAGGTTCACAAGCCTTATCCAAGCTCCTTTATTTTCTTTGAAAATGTATGATGGTGAAGAGTGAGATATAAAATTTGGATTTGTTGTCTTTTGATTTCTGATATCTTCTTATGTTTGGAGTTTGTGTAATTAACAGGAAAGCTGTTTAGTTACTAGAAAAATGGATAAGAAAAAAAGTATTAAAAATCTGAATTTTGAAGTATGACTTTTGTGGAGTTGAGGTTTGCTTAGGTTTTCCACTTGATCATGAACGTGCTTTTCTACTTTATTTCATTGCAAAATTTGGTCATCTTGGTTGCTTCTTTTTATCCTAACATGTGCTATTTGTTGGGAAATCATCATGTTTGTATCGAATACAAAACATACGCAGCGGAAAATAAACGGATCTACTTCATTCGCAATTGATAACATTCACTATGTAAGTTTCAGAATATAAGAACAAGAAAGTGTACCTTGATGCGGTGAATTTCAAAACCGAATGAAGAAGTACTCGGGAATACTTTCAATCTTCACTCCAATTCCACTCGATGCCCAAGATGTGTGGTCTCTCAATCAGTTCTATGTTTCTAGAGAGAATATGAAAGAGTGTCTCTCTTCCTTATTTCATTACCATAATTATTATTCAACATACAAACCATTTTATTCTATATAAAATTCTGTATGTTTCTCTACACATAACTGATTATCTAATTGGGCTAGCCTTTTGGGCCTTCCCTATTGGGCTTTTGTGTGTGGCTTGGAGTGGGACCAAAAGGGAACAAATAAGACACTAGCTCCAATGGGCCTTGGGCTTTTCCGTCAACTCTTGAAAAGTCCAAAGTTACCATTAATTATATTTAATACCACTATATAAATATAATTGCACTCTAGGCCTCATTAATAAATTATATCCCAAGACTTTATTATACATGCAACCCCTTCATAAAATATTCGTAGTAATACAAAGTCATGAAAATAGACTGCCACTTTGTAAATTACTACATCTTAATCCTTGAGTACCCGGTTTAATCCTTTTTAAGTTATTCATCATATATTTATGAAATCCAATTTCATAAATATATACTTTAGTCTTACTAAAGTGGTTAGGCCTAACTCTCTGAATAACTGTACCCATTAAACTTATCTCAAGGGAATATTTTATATCTCCGTTAAGAGACTATGAATTCCATCTTGAGAATATATATTCCATCAACACTAAATGTGGCTGCCCAACATACTGAGGTTTTGACCGTTACTTTAGATCTCACTCCTGATATATCAAAGCAACCTACATTTCATGATCAGGTCCATTATTCTCTCAGGATTAAGAGTTCATGTGAATACAAGTCGTGAGATTTATTATTCAATTGACAGTCGTTAGGAGAATAATAAATCTCACAGCGGTCCAGTTCAATATGTCTTAACTCTTAAAACATATCAACATATTAACTAGAAATCACCATTTCCATGATCAAGACAAATCATCGTAGTTAATATGTTATAGTCTTCGCAGATGAAATGCCCAATTTCATCACCGACTACGAACCAAAATTCTGAGTTTACAAAGACCTTGTGATCTATATCTTCTGTGACTTTTCACATAAATCACATACTATGCATCTCATGGACTATTTGATAATGTCCGAATTTTCATGTTACCATTATTTTAGATAAGAATAAAACAACTTTATTAAACATAATATTAAGTCATACATCATTTCTCAAATAATGTCATACATAATATCATACATAGCATCATACAATAGGATTTAAGGGCACATATCCTAACACTATTGATGGTTTTGGTATGTGGCTCTATTTATAAACTCTAGAAAGTTAACTTTTGCTATGTTGATAAAACAAAGTTATGAAAATTAGTAACTTTATATGCAACGTTATATTTATGTAACTTTATATGTAATTTTGATTTAAATTGGTTCTATATTTGTTTCCTTTCAGCTGTGGCATCATATGTCCTACTTACCTTTTTGTGTATCTTTGGTTTTCTATGGAGAAATGGCAAGATAACTAATGGAGGTTAAATGCACATATGTTGATTACTTTTTCTTTTTCTATTGCTGCTTGTTTAATATTTTCATGAGACTCTCTTTATGAAAGAACACTGTGATAGTGCTCTCTTTTGCATGCTTTTTCTACTCATTCCTAATTCAATCTTTCATTGCTCATGGAGTGAAATTTTCCTTCTCAGCTTTAGGTATGCAACATTTTTTTTTGTTTTATTTATTTATTTATGAGTAATAAAAATATATTATAAAAAGAAAAAGGGTGTGACATGAGTGTACAGGGAGTATACATTAGGGACAAAGTACAAATTAAGTGCATAAAGTACAAAAGTCCAATCAACCTTGAATAGGTAAGAAATATTAGTTTGCATATCATACTTTTATTTTCTGGGTTGAGGTTCTTTATAAGTGTTATTATGTAATATTGGTTTGTTATAGCACTTAGTTGTGTTATAGATGTTCCTCTTTGGGTTCTATTTGGAAGTTGAAAACTATTGAGTATTGATATACTCTAATGTAACACCCCAAACCCTTAATAAGGATTTAGATGCATAACCTGTCTTAGAAATAATCAACAATGACATAATGGAACAGAGCGTAATATTTATCCTCAAATAAACTTCTTGAATATCATCAGATTTCCTTAAAAATCCATAAAAACAAAACAACAATAATATTCTTGAATGTAAAATCTCCAAATAACATCTCAAAATAGTTCCAAAATAATAATCTCATTGTCCTGAAACAATTTTACTAAAACAATTCTGCAACTATCAAGCTCCAAACGAAGTCGTCCATCTAAGGCTCCACTGATCTACCACCAAAAGACACTCCATAACTCTAATCTGAAAGGATGGAAAAAGGGGTGAGCTAAAGGCTCAATAAGAGACTACAAACATGAGGATGTCTTCCAAAACAAAACGATAATATCATTGACAAAATATAGTCATCACGATACAATTAAAATTAGTTTAAACTGTAATATAATATATTCTATAAAGCTGTTAAAATAAAACACTTCACTATAACACTGTAAACATTAATAAAATAACGACCACATTTATATGCCAATATGCACCAAATAGGTAGAAACAATTTTATTTTGAAAATAAGCAATTTTCCACCTAAAAGAACAGTAGTAAATAAACAGTAACTCATTATGAAAAATATTAGTCAAACACAGACAAAAGCTGCTAAACACTCGGTAGGTGATTTCCCATGGGAACAATAACACTAACCTCAAAGAGGCAACACTAGCTCCAAGGAGCAACAATAACACTGCACCACACCACACTAACACTACTTCGGCCGAAGACCAACACTTAACCCTGTGTTGGCAAAGGTTGCAGACTGTCTAGTTGACCATTTGAAACACTCTTGACATATACAGTTTCACAATAATATACAATAAATAATAGAGTTTGAGTATGTATAAAGCACTAACAATGGTATAAGTCTTTGAAACTTCACTTTTGCAATTATGTGTATGTATATATATATATATAAATATATTTCTACCACAATAATATATATATATATATATATACGTCTTGAGAGACGTCATGTGTTGAAGTCTACTTACCTCTAGTTGCTAACCCAAGCTTCACTTTAGTCGCATGAAACGACGTCAACTAGAACATAAATAAAAAATTAAATAATTCAATGAGGGCAGATTTTGAATAATCACAAAGTCCTTTGATAAAACAATTTCTCAGCCACTAAGAAGATTGGCAAAAACTAAAATTTAACATCTCCTTCTAATAAACCCCCACCTATTCTAGATTATAAATGCAAAGTATACCCTAAAACTAACACCTAATATACCTATATATATATATATATATATCTAAATATATATATATATATATATATATATAAAAGAACACATAACCCACCTGATGAAAACCACCCAAAGACACTAATATATATATATGTAATAACACGTAACCTTCCACCTGATGGAAACCACTCAAAACATCTAATATATATAAATATATATCTAATAGCACATAACCCTTCATCTGATGAAAGCCACCCAAAACATCTAATATATATATATATATATATATATATCTAAATAGCACGTAACTACATCTGATGAAAGCCACCTAAAACATCTATTATATATATATCTAAATAGCACGTACTACATCTGATGAAAGCCACCTAAAACATCTATTATATATATATTTAATAGCACGTACCATCTGATTCAAAAAGGAGATCGAATATGATAAGGTATGACAAAATATACTTCCAAGATCTCTATCCCTATGCACTATTATAAAATTCTAAGAATCTGGACCAGCAAGAAGACAAAAGCTTCTCTTAACCAACAAAGTGTCCAGCGAAAAACAAAAGGCTTGCATAGATTACTGTTTTACCTCAAGCTGAAAAATAAGGTTTGCTGGCAGCCCCCCTGTAGCGCACAGTCCCCAGTCCTTTTTGCTGTAGTTTTTTTTTTTTTTTTTTTTGTCTAGCGTCTTTCTCTCTACTTATCCCTAGGAAGCCCTAATTTTCTGCCACATTAAAGCTGTTTTCACTTGGGCTGAAAATTTAGAAGCCCACTAAAAACTAAAATAAGCTTCCAAGGCCTACCTTTCCACTAAACTCATAATAAGGTTGTTTACATAGGTTAGGAGGCTATAAATTAATTTTGAATAAACCACAAAATAATTATTCACGTTACCCCTTAATATTAATATTGATATTATTATTATTATCATTGTAAAAATCACAATATAAATTAATTATTTCCTCCAAAATAAATAAGCAATTTATCAAATCTACTCTCTAGAAGTAATTAAATTAAATTTTAAGTGAGACGGGTGTTACATCTAATTTTCCCTTCATGTACAATTCGTTGTGCTATGAGATAAAGACTGGTGAAAATTCATTGTGTTTTGAGATAAAGACTGGTGAAAATGGCATTTTCAAATCTTATTATAACCGATAATGAAGATCAAGAAGCACTTGGTTACAAAACCTTAAGGCACAAAGACGCAGTAGCTTCTTTTAGAGAAAATAAGGCATCGGTCACCTTTTGCATATGTTCTCCTTATATTCTCTTATGTGACGACCTTTAAAATAAGTCTTATATATGTCTAGGGTTGTGAGAAAAGAAACCCTACACAAATACATAAGCATCGGCCGAAAATCAGATCTAAAAATCAGAATTTCCTAATTCTCGATAGATACCTCAATAGATAGTATTTGTCGAGCCTCGATAGATAGCTATCTATTGAGCAGTTGTTGAGCTTTAATGAATCAACACTTCTTCACTTGTTTCTTGGACAGATTTGCATGGTTTCAATACTAGACTTGAACACTTGTTCTTTGAAGCATTAAACACATTCTAGATCTACCCAATTACAAGCAAAGTGCATTTTATCAAAGGATTAGCTAATTACATAAAATGTTGACATATGTTCCTAACATGAATCACATATGTCTTAACAATCTCCCCCTTTGGTAATCTGTGACAAAACCACAATAAACAAATGAACATATGAGAGAAGTCATAAATCACTTAACTCATATTCACTTGTTGAATACAATAAAATCTATCCTAACACAAACTCTTGAAAAGCTTTGCAAGAAGAGAGTTCATGGCAAGAAGACTTTGACAACCTGTATTTTTGAAACACTTTAAACAAAATTCATCAAAGCATCTTAATTGTGAAATAGAAATAAAAGATTGCATACAATAAAGAAACATGTGTATAAAGAGAGAAAAGAAACAACATATGTAGAGGTAAGTGAAGAAGACATACATCATCATATATATATCGAATATAAGCACAATGTATGTAAACATGGTCACAAGACCGGTGTACAAGAAGAAGGAAGTAAGCATTCCCCCTAACAAGATGAAACACAACACCCCTTTACAAGGGTATGTATTTCTCCCCCTAATATGTAGAATCTTAAAAAGAAGTCACATATTCTCCATAATATCTCCCCCTTTTTGTCATGATTGACAAAGGGTACAAGAAGCTAGAAAGCTTCACCCGAGAAACATAAAGATGATCTAGGATGATAAAGGGGGCACAAGGAATTCATAAAAATGCATGAATGTAATGAAACAAGATGCTATGGATGAAAAAAATAAAAGAAAGATGCAAAACATGTGAAAAATAATGCATGCAAGAGGATCTCGATGGATTAAGAGGTGTAGAGCAACTATTGAGCAAAAGCCAACTTCAACATGTGAAAAACAATGCATGCAAGAGGATCTCAATGGATCGAGAGGTATCGAGCAGAAGCCAAGCTCGATGGATCAAATAGCTATCGAGCATCTATCGAGCAGACAGAAAGTTTCTCGATGGATCAAGCATCTATCGAGAAGTTATCGAGGATGCGATAAAAAAGAAGCTGAAGAGCTCGATAGATAGCCTAGCTGTTGAGAGGTATCAAGAAGCTCTCGAGATTGCTTAAAAACAGTTTCTCAATAAGAGAAAAACATAGACATGAATGCAATCAAACATGCTGTTAGGTTCTAAAAATTAGGAACTAATGTATTAGAACTTCAATTTGTAATGTTGGCAAACCATGATCAAACAATGTTTAGTCTTGTGTTAGACTTGCTCAAAGTATGGCTCTTAATGTAAAGTTGGAATCGTGCAGATTGTTTTTCTGCAGAATTTTTCAACTCAGCCCTAGTCCACTTAATGTATAGGGTTTTATGTTTTGCCCTAAGTATATAAGGGAAAACCCTAGCCACGTTTTTAGAGTTCTGTTTTCTCAGAGTTCTGTTCGTCAGAGTTCTGTTTTGCTGTGTTTGTGAATCTCATTATGAGATCTAGAGGTGTTTGCCTTCACATACACTTAGGGTTTACAAACTCGAGACTTATGTCTAGAGTTTGATAAATCATACAGTTGCAGAATCAAAGATCTTAAAGAAATACAAGCAGGTGCGCTTGTGGATTGCTGAAGAATTCAAGAAAGAAGGAGTCCGTGGATCTCGGAGCTATCATGGGGTCGTGGTAGTAAGTTTCCTACACTTGGGTAGCAATAGGATGTTAGTGGTCTAAGTCTTATTGTGTAAACTTCAATTCTTTCATAGTGGATTCAGTTTACCTTGAGGATAGCTAGGTTAAATCCTCCCCAGGTTTTTTACCGGTTTGGTTTTCCTGGGTCATCAGATCTTTGTGTTATTTAATTTCCGCTGCTTTATTGTTTTTGTTTACTCTATGTTAACCTAGATTTAATTAAATTACCTAAGTTAATCACTTGGCTAATTCTCTAGGTTAATTTGTTGGGTTTAAGGGGTCCAAACGAACTGACAAGTGGTATCAGAGCGGGTAGCTTTTGTGTTTGATCTTTTGATCTTTGAGCTGATCCTTGACCCCTGTTGTCATGGAACACGGACACTCTCTTGTTGTTCCACCTCACTTTGATGGAAATAACTATGCTTATTGGAAAGTAAGGATGAAAGCATTCCTGAAATCCATTGATGAGAGAGTTTGGAATTCCGTTAAGTACGGATGGGAGAAGCCCACTACTCTTGTGAGTGAGTGGCAAACTTCTCAAAAGGAGGTAGCCGCTTTCAATAGAAAAGCTATGAATGCTATTTTTAATGCTGTTTCCATGGAGAAATTTAAGAGAATCTCTAATGTTGAGGTTGCTCACACTGCTTGGAAAATCCTCCAGACTGTGCATGAAGGCACAAAGGCAGTTAAGATTAATAAATTGCAGCAGTTAACCTCTAGATTTGAAAGCATTATAATGAATGATGATGAATCTTTTGATGAATTCTATGCTAAATTGAATGATATTGTTAATTCTGCTTATAATTTGGGTGAAATCTATGATCAACCTGAAGTTGTTAGGAAGATTCTTAGATCTTTGACTGAGGATTTTAGACCCAAAGTGACTGCCATCACTGAGAGCAAGGATGTGGACTCCATCCCTGTTGATGAACTTGTAGGATCTCTTCAGTCCTATGAGTTAGACCTCCCTAAGACTAACAAATCCAAATCAATGGCTCTTAAGTCTGTTGATGATGTTGAGGATGGTGGATTTGATGATAAACTCTCTGCTACAGAGATTGCCTATCTTGCCAAGAACTTTAGAAACTTTCTTAGGAACAATAACAGAAGGGCAAGAGGCAAGAACACTGTTGAACCTAGAAATTTTAGGAGGAATGACCCCACTAAGGTAAATAACACTGAAAAACCTAAAGAGAAAGTAGGTCAGCCTTCTAATAATTCTTTGGGACAACAATGTTACGGTTGTCAAGGGTATGGTCATTTGAAATCTGAATGTCCTACATACTTGAGGTCTAAGGGTAAAGCTATGACTGTAACCCTTAGTGATGATGAAGTTTCTGACAATGAATCCGCTAGTGATGAGGATGGAAACTTCATTGCTTTCACTGCTACTACTGTAGTAAATGAAAGCTTGTCTGTTGAAGAGAACCCTTCTGATGGAGAGCTCTCTGAGGATGCAGATTTACAGGAAGCCTATAATAAACTTTGCAAAGTTGTTGCAAAGGATGCCATGAATGTTGATTTAGGCTTGAAGAAAATTGCATCTTTGGAACTTGAAAAGAAAAATTTACTTGTGAAATTGTCTGATGCAAATGAGCTTTTGAATAATGTGAAAACTGAGAACATGCTTTTACTTGATAAAGTTAAATGTTTGGAACTTGATTTATCTATTGCTAGAGAACAAACTAATAGGTCTGCAAGCTCCAAACTTGATCACATGCTGAGTGTTCAAAAGTCTCATTCTGATAAAACTGGTTTAGGTTTTGTGGATAGCATCTCTGTGCTTGAACCTTCTTCCACTAAATTTGTCCCGTCTTCTGAACCTCCTAAGAGTGAGATTTTCAAACCCTTGGTGAGTGAACCTGTCAAATCTGTAGATGTTACTCCACCTAGGAAGATTAGGGTTGATCTTCAGGCTTCTCATTCTAGAGCTTCTACTTCTACTAAGGGCAAGTTGCATGATAAGCCTGCATGGGTTTGTCATTTTTGTGGAAAGTCTGGACACATTCGTCCAAATTGTTTTAAGTTGCAAGCTGCTAAGCGAGCAAATAAAACTAAAGTACCTGAGCCTCAAGCTCATAATCTTATGGTACTTATTGGTAAATTGGTAAAGGTGTTAAACCTTTATTCCAATCCTGGAGTTGCTCAGAATTCTAATGTGAATCATAACTCCAAAGCAAGAGTTGCATCTAAAAAGTTTTGGATGCAAAAGGCTCAACCTAATTGAGTCTGTCTGACATGGTCCTTGTGCTTCATTGCTCTATCTTTGGTGACCTCTGTTTCTAGGATTTGCATTGCATTACATTCATGCATTTCATTCTAAGATGTTTGTTTCTTTGTTATAAAAAAAAAAAAAATTTTTTTTTGCAAATTGTGTTTTTGCAATTTTTCCTTGAATCTGAAGACAAGGTTGGTCAATCAAATTTTGCATAACATGTTTGTGTACCTTGTTTAGCTTCAATGCACTTATTTCTATTGCACTTTACTAGCTAAAGTTTTGTTGTGCATGTTGTGTGGGAAGATGCTATATTTGTTGATCACATGATCTTGATCTTGAAGTCTCATGTCTTTGATTGTCGGACTTGGTCTTATTGAGAAAGGCATAAATAACCATCTCACCACTGTTTACTAACCAATCATGAACACCTTAGTGCATATCATAAGATTTTGTGCTCAAGAAAGTGTAGCACATGCACAAAAAGAACATAAGGTGTAGGCTCTATTAAAATTGGTGTGTACATTATTGGGCTATAATAATTTCACAATTCATAAAATTGGTGTGTACATTATCCCGGCTTTTATTAAGTTTCTAATCAATTAAATTGAATAATGAGGCAAATCAAGAAACTTACATGGTTGCAAGCTTTTATTCTAGGAAATGTGAGAGTTATATGATGTAACTCTTTAAGTAATAGTCTCTTTCAAATTCATGTGATGGATTTTGTAGAATTTGTGATTGATCAATATGTGCATATCACCTCACATGTTTCTCTTGCTTATGCTAGTTGCACACACTACACAAGTTATTCTTTGCTAAACAGTGTACATGTTATTGTGTGTGTTTTTGGTCTGACCAACCAAGTTTGAAATTTTCTGAAAATTGTTGCAAAACATGTTTGCTTGCTTGATTAGTTGAGGAAGATTATGAGAAAAGCTTAATCTGAGAGATCTAGGTTGAAAATATGGGTTTTTGGAAAACATTTCATCTCATACTCATGCATTTTGTCTTAAAAGTTAATGCTTTGAGGAGTTTTTGAGCTAATTTGATTCAATTTTCAAAAATTCAGTTTTTCCAGATTTTCAATCGATCGAGTCTGTTTTTCGATCGAACGAAAATGTTTTTAAAATCCCTCTAAAGTCTCTGTGTGTTTCGATCGGTTCTCGATTGATACTGGATCAATCGAAGGATTTTCGACCGATTGAATCTGTTTTTCGATCGATCGAAAATCGGGCTGAATGTTTTTTAAAAGGTTTTCTTCTCACATGACTTTTCACTTTTCAAATCTTTTTCAAAACCTTTTTCTCCCTACCAACCGGTCAAGCCTCTTTTCTTGGAGATTTTGTCGTTTTCTTCAAATCTTTTTGCATAATCTCTCTCTCCCAAGTCTGGTATGTCTTTTATGCCCTTTCTTTTGCTTTTATTTTCATGTTTCATGCATTATTTTCATGCATTTTAGGGTATTTTCGCCATTTTCGTTTTTGGTATTTTTGGGAGTGATTTTGGCTCTTTCTTTTTCAAAAGAATCATGGGTTTTTGTGGGGACACCTTATCTAAGCACTATATGTTGTTTAATTTGATTAATTTGGTGCTTTGTGAAATTTTTAAATTTATAGGGCTTGAAATTGGGGATTTTGGGGTTTTTATTCAATTTAATGTAAATTGATACAATTGGCTTGTTAGATTGATTAATTTGATCATTATATTGTGTCAATTAACTATTGTGTTGATCAATTTATCAATTTGTTGTGTTTTGAAAACTTAGGTTTTTCAAATTGGGTATTTTTGATAAAAATTACTTGCTCAAGCCAATTTTGTTAATTTGGATTATATTTGAACTTATCACTGCATTAGTTCATGCATCATTTGCATAATTTGTTCATGCATCATATAGAATTGTTATTACTATATTTTGTGTTGTGCTAACTTGCAGTCTGCCCTTGGTTTTTTGTTTTGATCCTCTCTTTCTGTGTCTCTCTTTATTCCTTAGCACTATGCCTAGGAAAACTAGAGCCCATAGGACTTCTAACCCTTCACCTTCTTTCGAAAGTGAGCGGTTCCCGAGTGAGAAAAACCAAGAGACCTATGAGACCCTGAACCTTAGGCGTCATATCTGGGCTGAGTGTAGGGTCATACTAGATGAGGTAGATCCTGAGGTGCGACGTAACTTTGAGCGTCGGGGTTGGTTATCTTTGCTCGAGTATGAGCATTCTCCTCCTCCTGCCACCCTGATTAGAGAGTTCTATTCGAACCTCTCTATCCATATCTATGATACCAACACCTTGGTTAAGATTTGGTTACGAGGTGTAGAGTATTGCATTACCCCTACGGTTGTGTCTGATGCTCTTGGGGTGCCCATTGTTGACCATCCCGTTTTTCCTTATGAGGAGTCTCCACCTCTTGATGACATGCTGTCATACATCACTGGGTCTTCTATCCAGTGGGGTTCTAATCCTCGGATCACTTCTGCTGAGCTTTCCGAGCTTCACTATCTTTTCTTTAGGATAGCGTGTCATTCTTTGTGGCCTATTTCTCATGTGCACACCATCCCTCTTGAGCGATGTGTGTTTTTGTACGCGCTTGTTACTGATGCTCCTATCAGTTTTCCTCATTTGTTCCTTCGTTCTTTGAACGAGGTTCATCGGTCTAGCTCTACGGCTCATGCGTTATTCTTTCCCGTTTTTATTCATCGGATTCTCCTTTTTCTTGGTTTAGGTGATTTTCCTGCGTCTGAGCCTGTTCATGTTATTGCTCCTATAGGTGCTACCTTTTGAGGCAAAGGGCTGCTCAACTTCGAGCTAGCTCTAAGCATCCTAGGGTAGAGCCTTCCGGTGTCACTCCACCCCCTTCTTCTTCTACAGATACTCCTGCAGCTGGGACGTCTTCTGATCCTGCTGTTGCTGCTGCTGCTGATGTTCCTCCACCTTTTGATGAGGTTTCTGACCTTCGTCGGACTCTGGATACTGTCGTGACTGTTCAGGCGGCTCATGGTCAGCTTTTGGTGGACATCCTTGATGAGCTACGTGCATTGCAAGCGGACTTGGCGAGTTCTCGTCATTCTCCTCCACCTCCTTTTGATGATGAGTGAGTGCCCTTTGGCAATTCGTCACAAAAAGGGAGAGTGCATATTAAGTAGTTCATATGTATCTAGGAGATATTTTTTTGTGGACATTTTCATTTTAGGGGGAGTTTTTGTACTTAGTAGTGATACTACGGAGCTTGTCGAGTTATTAGATTGTATCTAGGCGCTTCACTGTGTATTTCATTTTTAGCTCTTGTTTAGGAGATATTTTGTTGAGATACTTTGTTATATATTATGTTTCTTGTTTCACTATGCTACTCTGCTTATTGATTTATATTTGTGATGTTATTCATGATACATGTCTTTATTTTGTGTCATGTGAAATCAAGAAGTTATTTTTATATATTTCCTGTTTTTTTCCACACATGCGTTTATGTGTTTGTTAAGTGTTACAGGAATATACAGGTTGATTCAGTCGTGCTGCTGTCTACTTTGCAACTGTTAGATAGTAGTTAGGTTGAATTGGTTAAGTGGCTTTTTATTTTGTAATGGGCTGTTTTATTTTGTAAACTTTGAGCATTTGTTAAGTCTGTGTTTTGTCACGGATTGCCAAAGGGGGAGTTTGTTAGGTTCTAAGAATTAGGAACTAATGTATTAGAACTTCAATTTGTAATGTTGGCAAACCATGATCAAAACAATGTTTAGTCTTGTGTTAGACTTGCTCAAAGTATGGCTCTTAATGTAAAGTTGGAATCGAGTTTTATGCAGAATTCACTGTGCACTTTCTGCCTGAATCGATCGATCGAAAATTAGACTCGATCGATCGAAAATCGTGCAGATTGTTTTTCTGCAGAATTTTCCAACTCAGCCCTAGTCCACTTAATGTATAGGGTTTTATGTTTTGCCCTAAGTATATAAGGGAAAACCCTAGCCACGTTTTTAGAGTTTTGTTTTCTCAGAGTTCTGTTTGTCAGAGTTCTGTTTTGCTGTGTTTGTGAATCTCATTGTGAGATCTAGAGGTGTTTGCCTTCACATACACTTAGGGTTTACAAACTCGAGACTTATGTCTAGAGCTTGATAAATCATACAGTTGCAGAATCAAAGATCTTAAAGAAATACAAGCTGGTGCGCTTATGGATTGCTGAAGAATTCAAGAAAGAAGGAGTCCGTGGATCTCGGAGCTATCATGGGGTCGTGGTAGTAAGTTTCCTACACTTGGGTAGCAATAGGATGTTAGTGGTCTAAGTCTTATTGTGTAAACTTCAATTCTTTCATAGTGGATTCAGTTTACCTTGAGGATAGCTAGGTTAAATCCTCCCTAGGTTTTTTACCGGTTTGGTTTTCTTGGGTCATCAGATCTTTGTGTTATTTAATTTCCGCTGCTTTATTGTTTTTGTTTACTCTGTGTTAACCTAGATTTAATTAAATTACCTAAGTTAGATTTAATTAAATTTCCTAAGTTAATCACTTGGCTAATTCTCTAGGTTAATCTGTTGGGTTTAAGGGATCTAAACGAACTGACACATGCTGCTCAACTAAAGATCGAAACAACATTTTAAGCTCTCAAAATCATCTCTCAACAAGAAAAATGACAAGCATTTAGATACAAAACACACACACACACACACACACACACACACACACACACACACTAAACAAGTCTAACCAATTTTATATTTGCAATACAAGTTAAAATAGTTTTAGTGATCATACATTAATACATGTATTCCTTGTGATGGCCAAATTACATTGTACCTGCACATGTATCAAGAGTAGCAAAGAATATTGCGTGTTGTGTGTGAAAAATATCGCAAGATTGCATAAGTGTCAACATGTTATGACTATTTGAGGTACATCTTATAACCCCCACATCTCCTAGAATACATACTTGCAATCATATATAAAGCATATTTATTCTCTTTTCTTTTTATTTTTCTTTGCGTATTTTTCTTTTAAGCAAACCATGCATGGACATATAAGAGAGAGAAAAGAAATATCCAATTATGTTAAGCTTATGACATTGCACTTTTGCTATGCCAAAGCATACAGATGTCATTTCATGATTGGCGGGCAACAGTAGTGAGATGGTTATTTATGCCTTTCTCTTAGGATTTTCAAGTCCCTCCCGTCAAAAAGAGTGATATTAGTGTTAAGCACAAGAGATAACTTAATATTACTCATCAAAAACACAAGCCACAAAACTCACTTGCTTAGTTATGCATAGAGATGCTCATCTAAGCTACAAAAGATTAGAAAGCTTTGTTTCAATGGCCATCCAAGGTACACAACTACCAATGTACACAAACACATACTATTTCTGTGTTTTTTTTATTTTTAAATTTTGATTTTGAAAAAAAAAACAACATAAATACTAAACAACCAAACAGAAACAGACAAACAACATGAAAGCTTGAAAGAAAGATGCATATGCGTGAATGTATGATAGAAAGGTGCAGATGGATGAAAGCATGATTCCAAAAGCATATAAGAAATCAAGCAGCAAAAGTCCTACTTTAGATAGAAAGAATTAAAATAGAGGATAAACAAAAAAGACAATTAAGTCTTTGGCACCCTTCTCACCCACACAGCACGAGTCTTTGGCCGTGAGGATGAAAAGACACGTTTCCTAATTTGTCTACTAAAGGACATGTAAGAATTAAAATTCTCTTGAAATTGAGTTAAAAAGCTCAAAGTTTTTAATAATTTTCCAAACAAAGGTGTAGGTCCTTGAGAGGAAACCTGTGACTGTTTGGACACTTACTTTTAAGGATACAACTTAAAGTAATTAGGACAAATGTGTCCAGGAACACTACAATGGTGACAAACATGAGGTCTAACAAGGATATAGAATTAGCCAAAATAGTTTTGGATTACATACCTTTATCACTTTTCTCAAACTGGGGCATAAAGAAAGTTCTTGATCCAGAAGCCGTGGAAGAGGAGGGGCCCGAGAAAACAACATATCCTAAGCCAGTTATAAAGTTGTGATTTACAACTTTGTTTTATGTTGGCTTTATTCCATGACAAAAACTGTTGTAATTGCTTTAATTTTGTGGGATTTTATTGTATTAGGTTTAGTATTAAGTTGGTGAAGAATCGAGCATGAATTGAAGAAGAAGTGGATTTCACAAGTGTCTCCCTAGAAGCTAACCTGCGAAAGAGCCACATGAGAAGCACATACTAGAAGTTGAAGAGTTATGCCAGAATGTCAATTTCGTGAGTATTTTGTGGGTAAGGCCTTCCCACGAGATACCCGCGAGACTCCTTGCTTGGAGGATTTTTAAGTGTGACTTTCTTACCCTTCACCGATATTATATATATACTCATTACCCACAAAAGTAAAGGAGTCCATTTAGAGAGAAAAGCCCTAGATAGGTTTTCAACAACACTCACACCCATCTTTTTAAGAGAGAGCTACTCATCCTTAGTAAGAAATCATTCTAGCCTTCTCTCTTTCCCTCTCCCATTGTCATACCTTGAGAGGAGATTTGTACCTAAACATAACCCACACATTTTCAGAGCGGAGAGAGTGTTTTGGAGCTTGGGAAGCATTGAGGATTTGCAAAAAGAAGCCGATGAGGCTTGATGGATGCAATTGAGCGTATTGCGGGATCTGGAGAGCTAGAGAAGATAAGGCTTGGCGAAGTCAGTTGGTAGCAGGAGTTTGGAGGGCTCAAGTACATTGGCTAGACTAGGTTTGGAGGGTCTTTTGTTATTCGTATACTCTAACTTTATTCTCAAGTGGATCGATTTATCGCTAGGAAGGTAGAAGAGAGGTTTTTCGCTGAGTTCTTTGGTTTCCTCTTTGATAACACATCGCGGTGTTATCTTGTGTTTGCATTCTCTCTTCCCTTACTCTTGCGCTGTACTTTTATTGTTTGTTTTCATGTGTATGCACTAGAGTAGTTATTGATTTATTGCACTTCATTTACTCTTGTTTCACACTTAGATAAGTTAGAGTAAAACAATCTAGCCATAATCTTTTAATTGGGGGTCTAAACAGTTTTTGTGTTTTCACACAAATTTAATCTTTCAATTGGTTTTAGAGCGGGTACACTTGTTGTGGTTTAAATACCTAAGTGTGATCCTTGACCCCTTGTGTTTATTTGCCATGGATAGTGATTTGTATGCTTTTATGCACGTTTTGGATGATGATGAATGTAGCATGCCACGTGTTTATGAAAATGTCTCTATGAGTGTTTTGTTAGGATTAATGCCCTTAAATCTTATTGTAATTTGCCATGTATGATATTATGTATGACATTATGTATTAAATGATGTATGGCTTAATATTATGATTAATAAAGTTTCTTTATTCTTATCTAAAATGATGGTAACATGAATATTTGGACATTATCATATAGTCCATGAGATGCATAGTATGTGATTTATGTGAAAAGTCACAGAAGATATAAATCACAAGTTCTTTGTAAACTCAGAATTATAGTTTGTAGTCGGTGATGAAATTGGGCATTTCATCTGTGAAAACTATAACGTATTAACTAAGATGATTTGTCTTGATCATGGAAGTGGAGACTTTTAGTTGATATGTTGATATGTTTTAAGAGTTAAGACATATTGAACTAGACCACTATGAGATTTATTATTCTCCTAACGACTGTCAATTGAATAATAAATCTCACGACTTCTATTCACATGAACTCTTAATCCTGAGAGAATAATGGACCAGATCATGAAGTGTAGGTTACTTTGATTTATCAGGAGTGAGATTTAAAGTAACAGTCAAAACCTCAGTATGTTGGGTAGCCACATTTAGTGTTGATGGAACATATATTCTCAAGATGGAATTCATAATCTCTTAACGGAGATACAAAATATTCCCTTGAGATAAGTTTAATGGGTTCAGTTATTCACAGAGTTAGGCCTAACCACTTTGGTAAGAAATTACTAAAGTATATATTTATGAAATTGGATTTCATAAATATATGATGAATAACTTTAAAAGGATTAAACCGGGTACTCAAGGATTAAGATGTAGTAATTTACAAAGTGGCAGTCTATATTCATGACTTTGTATTATTACGAATATTTTATGAAGGGGTTGCATGTATAATAAAGTCTTGGGATATAATTTATTAATAAGGCTTAGAGTGCAATTATATTTATATAGTGGTATTAAATATAATTAATGGTAACTTTGGACTTGTCAAGAGTTGACAAAAAAGCCTAAGGCCGATTGGAGCTAGTGTCTTATTTGTTCCCTTTTGGTCCCACTCCAAGCCACACACTAAAGCCCAATTGGAAAGACCCAAAAGGCTAGCCCAATTAGATAATTAGTTATGTGGAGAGAAACATACAGAATTTTTATATTAGAATGAAATTATTTGTATGTTCATGAATGTAAGAGAGAGACTCTTTCATATTCTCTCAAGAACAAACACATAGAACTGATTGAGAGACCACACATCTTGGGCATCAAGTGGAATTGGAGTGAAGATTAAAAGTGTTTCCCGAGTACTTCTAATCTTTATTTTGAAATTCACCAAACCAAGGTTGTAGTGACCCAAAAAGGGGGGGTCTTGCATTCCATGGAATCCCACATCGCCTAGGGAAGTACATGAGAATGTGTTTATAAGGAATGACCTCCCTTTAATGTGTAGAGGCATTTTCTCCCACTTCTGTGTGCTTTGGGGGAAAACAAAACCGTGAGGGGTATGGGCCCCAAAGCAGACAATATCTACAC
This sequence comes from Lithocarpus polystachyus, assembly GCA_033629205.1. NCBI lineage: Eukaryota > Viridiplantae > Streptophyta > Magnoliopsida > Fagales > Fagaceae > Lithocarpus > Lithocarpus polystachyus. The sequence goes on along the minus strand of CM066170.1, from coordinate 40,263,375 downwards.
ATTTGGGGCGGGGTCGTTACAAAGGTACACTCTCTTGTTCTTATATTCTGAAATTTACATAGCACATGTTATCAATTGCGAATGAAGTAGATCCGTTAATTTTCGGCTACGTATGTTTTGTATGTGATACAAACATCTTATTTTCCTACATGTTTATCCTTATGATTGTGATGCTATGTTACATGAATCTTTGGGTGTTGTTGACATTCCTAACATCAAACTCTTGAAGAAAAATGGTAAGAAGTTTCATAAGAATTTGAGCAAGTTTATTTGTGAAAAGGATGATTTGATTGCTAAGCTCAACGAATCCAATAAATTGGTTGAAAAGTACATGAAACTTGCTGAACATTCTCTTGAAAAACTAAAGGAGTTTGAATATTTGAATATGAACTTGGATACTTAACTTGTTTTGTCTAATAATCTTGTTGATGATCTTAAATGTGAAAATGAATCTCTTAAGATGCATGCCAAGTATTTGATTGTTGAACCTAATTCTAAAAGGGATGAAAATATTTGTTGCAATTATGTCGTGGTACCTAATTTTGTGCCTATTGTGTGTTCTACCTGAAAGGGACAAATCGGTGTACATTCCTCCACACAAAAGAAATAAAAAAGTGGAGAGAAAGGCTCTTAAGCCAAAGCCTCCGTTTATGTCTCAACCTAAGGTTTTGGATGGATCTAAGTTTGTTCCAACTTGCCACCATTGTGGTGTGATTGGTCATATAAAACCTCAATGTCATAAGTTGAAGAGAGAACAAACCCATGTTGCTAGATCCTTTTCCAAAAGGCCCAGTGGACCTAAACACATTGTTTGTCACCATTGTGGTGCCTTTGGTCATCTTAGGCCTTATTGCTCTAAGTTTCATGCTTTTAAAAGAATCAAAAGAAAAGAGAAACTTGAGCTTCTTGGAAGTTGTGCTATGAAAGCAAAACCGTTTTGGGGGAAAATGGTAAGTTGTTGAAGAAAGTTTTTGATATTCTTACCTCCGTGTCTATGTGCATCTCTGGTTCTCATTCTTCCAACCCTCGTCTCACTTCTCATGAGGCACTCATTCCAAACAATTGTTCCGTTTGGATGAGGAAGGGTTCCTATGGTTGAGCTTATGCTCATTTGGTCCTTAATCTAATTCTTTCGATTTTTGTAGGACCCTTCATGCATTAGATGCTTCATTGTCATGCATTTGTGCATCATGTATCTCATTACATGCATTGTTTTTGTTGTTTTTGCATTTGATCATACTTTTCTGCTTTAGTTTTTGTGTGTGTAAAAAATCCAAAAACACATAAAAAGTAGAAAATTCAAAAAGTTTGATCGTATATGTTTGAGCACATATCTCATGTGAGTTTGGCCTAGTACCTTAGTACTAATAGCGTAGTGCATTTACGAGCTTAGTTTGTTATGTATGCACATTTATCTTTGTGAGAAAAATCTTGAAATCTATGTGTGACTGTTGTAAATCGATCTTCAAGTTTGTCATGAATGAATGGTCTAGACTAAGGACTATTCCACATTCGATATACTCACAACACACAAGTCTACTCACAACACACAAGTCTAATGTTCAATGAATGCCTATTTCATTTGTGTGTTTGTACATGTTCAAATGTGATGTGTGCGTGCTTAACCATATGTGGATCAAACCAAAAAGATTTTTGTTCTTTTTGTTTGCTTTTGGAAGTGATTTGTATCACCCATGTTTTTCAAATTTATTGAAGTTATTTTTGTGTGAAAAACATGTTTTCTGGGTGTTTTTGTGACTTATTTCATGTGCAAGTTTAGTTGCGAGTTAAAGGGTCCAATTCTCAAGTGTTTCAGCTTTGGACAGAGAGTTTCACGACTGTTTTGCGAGTAAGGCTTACCAGCGAAATACAAGCGAAATCGCGCGGGATGCTAACCAACGAAATTACCAGCGAAAATTTCCAGATCAGCTTTTAAAGGGCATTTCGTGGGACATTTGTTTTAACCGTCTTCCATCTTCTCCCAAACCCCTATTTTAATGCTTCAACATCAAAACCTAACTAATTTCAAGTGTTTTACATTCTATAAACATCTCTAAGGTAATCTTTAACTCTTTTCATCAATTTTAATCCTTAGATTATGTTTTTGGGGTGTTTTATGTTCATAGTTGGAGATTTCTCAAATGGGGGTTGGAAAACTTATTTTTTGTTAATCTTTTTAATTGGGTTTTGTTTTAAATGTTGATTTTCTTTGGATGTTATCCCTTTGTGGCAAAAATAACATGTATTTAGGCACGATTTTAATATGTTCATGCATTGTTTAACATATATGTGTAGTGTGTGCACTCTAAATGTTTGATAAAATGCCCAAATGACATTTTCTCGTTGTTTTGGACTCCGATGAGTACCAATTTTTGGGGATCACCATGATTATGCTTGTAACATGCTTTGATCATTGGTGAGTGTTTTACACACTTTTCCCCGTGAATGCCTTGCTCATGCAATGGACATGCATCTCACATGCACACTAGATGCACCATTGCTACACACATTCTTACACTTGACATGTTTTGCATTCACTCATGCTAGTTAAGTCTTTTTATACCTTTTAGCACATTTAACATCTTCTTGTGTCTATGTCATGCCTATATCTATATCATGTTCCATCATCCTTAGCATGTCATGTTCTTTATGCTTTGTAGCATTTTTTTAAAGATTTTTTTGTCTTTTTTTTTAGCTTCATTTTCTCATTCATCTTGCACCCCTCATGCATCATCTTTTACCCTTGTTCATATCTTCTTTTCTTTCCCTCCTTCCTCTTTATTTATTTGTCTATTCGTGACACAAAGGGGGAGAACATACCGGAGAGTATTACCGGTATGTATTGTCATTTCTATATGACTCATGTGCACATTCTCATGGGGAGAAATTCTACCTCGTGCACATTCCTAGGGGGAGAAAGCCATAGGGGAGATGCATATACCAAGGGGGAGAAGATACTTTTATGAGAAAACCTTGTTTTGCTTTGCTTTGCTTTACTTTATGCTTGTTTTCTCCTTGTTTTATAGTGCTTTGAGTTATATTTAGTATCTATGCTTTGTTGTTCTCATTGCCTCGTGTTTTTGTGTTTGACATGAATGCATCCTTATGCTATTGTGCTTTATTAGTTGCATGTTCGGATGATCATTTGCTTTGCTATATGATCATTGTGGTCATTTCCATATGACTGTTTTGTGTTTGATTAAGTTGCTCATATGTTTTGAAAGTTTAAATAGGGTGTGAAACACCTATGAACGTTTGGACCCCCAATTTACAAATCACCACCACAAGCTTATAATCAAACAATATATATGCGAAATATGAATATAAGCTAAACCCAAATTGGTAAAACACTCTAAACCATACTTAATCACAATCACAGCAAGAATTAAAAGGTAAAGAGTAAGGGAAGAAGGATGCAAACACAAAATAACATGGCGATGTGTTATCGAAGAGGAAACCGAAGCACTCGACGAAAAGCCTCTCCGCTGCCCTTCAAACGGTTAATAATCCACTAGAGAATAAAGTTGGGATACATGAATAGCAGAAGACCCTCCAAGCCTAATCTACCCAGTGCACCTAAGCCCTCCAAACTTCTTGCTCTAACAGGGTTACACTGAACCTTATCTCCTCTAGCTTACCGGATCCCGCAATCTTTCATTGCATCAACCAAAATGAATTGGTCCCTTCTGAACTGCTTCCTAAGTACCAAAATACCTCCTCACTGATATGGGTAAGGTGAGATAAGGATTTGGCTAACTGTACCTCTCAAGGATATGTCAATGGAAAGGGTGAGAGTAAAGGAGTAAAGGAATTTGGAGAATCATGGATGAAGATTGTGGATGAGTCAATCTTGTTTTTCTCTAGAGTTTCTTTCTCAAAATTCTCTCTGGAGGCTCTCTACATTTCATGGGTATAAGGGGTATTTATAGTAGGGTGTACAAGGAATGTAAAGAGTCAGTTACAACCAAATAGGGCATTCTAGCAACTCGAGCTCGCGACTGGAACGAGTTGTGAGTTTGAGTCGCGAGCTAATTTCCTAGCCAGACTGGAAGTTTTTTCCTGTAGTGCAACAGCTGGGTTGACCCTTCAACTCCCCTATATGCTTCACACGCGTGCCACCTTTTGGTGACTCGCCAGTTGCGAGATCCAGTCGCGAGGCTCTTCTTGAGTGCACATTCTTGAGCTTTTCTTCACATTTTCTCACATACTACCCTGACATAATTCCCACCTACATACAGGGTGTCTAAATGCTGAATTACAAGCAAATTTGGCACGGAATAAAGCCAAGAAAGTGATTGAATATATTCAACCTTACAATTTCTTCCGTTGGCTATTCCGTGACAAAACCCTAAAACAAACTCTAGACTTAACATGTGAGTTGGGAATAGTTGAACAAAACTCACTTACACCTAACTCTAGAATCTGTGAAGCTTTTGAACCATACAGACAAGTATTTCCTGAATACAACAACATAATATGATCATTGTAAGTAGAAATTTTGAAATGCATATGGAGTAAGCACAATGCGATCAAGCAATAAATATTGGAGCAATAAAGCATAGCTTGACCAAACATGTACAATCACTATAAATAGTGATCACAATGAACATTCACCCAAGCAATGAACATCCGGACATGCAAGCTAATAAGCTCAATGCAAAGTATCATTTGCATGTCCAAAACTTAACCAATACAAAAACTCAAGGTAATTGTATCAAGGATATAAAATCCAACAAGGGCACAAGAGTGATGTACTAAAAGAAATGCATAACATTAACTAAAAGTACTGAGCTACAAAGCTAAGGTACAAAAGGACATAGTTTAAATGCACAACATAATCATAAATTATGAACAAAGCAAAAACATTGTTAATATAACATAAAGCTCTTTCTCTCTTTCTCCCCCTATTATATCACTCCCCCTATCATGAATCAAAGGAGTTGTGATGAACTTGGAACATATATACCTGTAACCAGAAACACTTGCACAAAACACATTAGACCCTCAAGGTAAAGCAAGTAATAAAAGGACAAGTATAATGTAACAAGTAAATTGCGATCAAGTAAACATGATGTAAAATATATGAGCAACTTGATCATACACCAAAACAGTCATATAGAAATGATTACAATGATCACATAGCAAAGCCAATGATCATTTGAACATGCAAACAGTGAAGCACAATAGCATAAGGAAGTATGCATGTCCAACACACAAATATGATACAATGGAAACAACAAAGCATAGATACTAAACATAACTAAAAGCACCATAAAGAAGCCAAGAAAAAAAAACATAAAGAAACACAATCAAAACAAAGTTTTCTTATTAACACAATGTCTTCTCCCCTTTGGTATATGCATCTCCCTTATGGAATATCTCTCCCCCTACAAATGTGCACAAGAAATAGAATTTCTCCCCTTAAGAATGTGCATAAGAGTCATATAGAAATGACAAACCTCTCTAGTATACAACTCTAGAGTATACTCTCCCCCTTTTTGACACGAATAGACAAAGGAGTCAAGGAGAAAAGAGAGCAAGAGATGAAGATATGAACAAGGAGAATGATGGTGCAAGATGAATAAGAAATGAAGCTCACAAAAAAAAAAATGCTACAAAGCATAAGGTAAACATGACATGCTAGGATGAGACAACGAGGTATAGACCAATGCATGACAAGGGTAGCAAACGTGTGTGCAAGAGGTGGCTATGTGCAATGCATGACCAAAGCATTGAAAATGCACATGTGGGGCAAGGTGTGTTAAATACACAACCAATGAACCAAACATGATCCTAATGAGGAAACATGAGAAATCCCAAAGTTTGGTACTCATCGAAGTCTAAACAAGTGAGAAAACGTCTAAGAGGCATTTTATCAAACACCTAGCGTGCACACTATGAACAACAATATGAAACAATGCATGAACATCATGAAATCCACCCTTAATACATGTTCTTTTTACCACAACGGGCTAGCATCCAAAAAAAATCATTAAAAGAAACCAATCCCATACAAAAATTTGACAAAAAAAAATAAGTTTTTCCAACCCCTATGATGAAAATCCCAACCAAGAGTGCAAAACTCTCCAAAACATAATCTAAGGATCCAAATCAATGAAAAGAGTTTAAAAATACCTTAAAGATGTTAATGGAATGAAAAACCATTCAAATTGATTGGGTTTTGGTGTAAAATATTGAAAAAGGGGTTTTAGAGAGGATGAGAGAGGTTTAAAATAGGTTTCCCATGAAAAACACTTTAAAAAGCTGTTTCTGGGCGTTTTGTGACTGGGTGAGTCACGAAAAAAATTTTCATGATATTTTCTAAGTCTTTTTCGCGACTTGAGTGCTCACTCACGAGTGAGTCATGAACCATTTTGTGATGAACTCACGATTGGATCTCGCGACTGGGCAAGTCACCAAAACGAGTAGCCAAAACTCGTTACTCGTGAGAGTAGCCAGAACGAGTAGCCAAAAATTCTGACATTTGTTTTTCAACACAAAACATGTTTAAACAATAAAAAACAAAATAATCACTAAACATGAACATAAAGAATGATAAAAATCACTTCCAAATGCATATAAAATGATCAAAAGCATTTTGGTTTGATCCATATATAGTTGAGTACACACACATCACATTTAAACAAGTACAATCGAACAAATGAATAAAGTATTCATTGAACATTAGGCATGTGTGTTGTGTGTGTGTATCAAATGTGGAATAATCCTTAGTCTAGAGTGAAGCTGCAATGATCAATTCAATCAAGTTATACACAACTAGTACTAAGTCAAGTGGTCTATCTCAATTATAGAAATGAACATATATGACCTCCCACAAAACTTAATTACATAATTTTGAAGCTTTTCATTTTGCTTCATACACATCATATCACTTGATCTTTTTGAATCTATACATCTCATTTTTGAGATCGATGCTTGAAATTTTTGATATTTCAATTTGATGAACAAGCCTTTGGCTTTATGGGGCATCATACAATTTCATAAAAGTCGCTTTCCCTTTTTCCTAGTCAAATACTAGTATGTGCGATGATTTTTGCAGCTCATTATCTCTTTTTGTTTTGAGATTTACATTGGTTGAGCTCTTTAAGCAAAAAATAATAATAATAATAATAAATAAATAAATAAATAAAAGAGTGGGAAGATATATAGGCACAAGTCTATGCAAGTCTCAAGATCAACAAAATCATTGACTAATCATTCATGACAAGTTTGAAGATATATTTACAACAATCACAAAGATGTCAAGATTTTTCCCACAATGATAAGAGTGCATAAAGAACGAGCTAATCTCGTAAATGTACAAAGCCATTTGTATGAAGGTACAAGGCAAAACTCACACGAGATATGTGCTTAAACATATACGATCAAACTTTTTGAATTTTTCACTTTTTAGATGGTTTTAGATTTTTACTCACACAAAACTAAAACATAAAAGTAAGATCAAAACAAAAACAATGCATATGAATAAATTCAAGATGCACAAAATGGATGAAGATATGATATTCAATGCATGAAGGGTCCCACAAAGCTCGAAAGAATTAGATTAAGGACCAAAAAAGCAAAAGCTCAATCATAGGAACCATTCCTCATCCAAATGGAACAATTGTTTGGAATGAGTGTCTCATGAGAAGTGGGATGAGGATTGGAAGAATGAGAACCGGAGATGCACATAGAAAAGGAGTTAAGAGCATTAAACACTTTCTTTAACAACATGCTATCTTCACTCAAATCTAGTTTACCTTTTTTAGTACAACAGCCAAGAAGCTCAAGCTTCTCTTTTCTTTTGATTCTATTAAAAGCGTGAAACTTAGAACATTGGGGTCTTAGATGACCAAAGGCACCACAATGGTGATAAACAATGTGTTCAGGTCCACTAGGCTTTTTGGGAAGGGATCTAACAACATGGTTTTGTTCTCTCTTTAACTTGTGACATTGACGTCTTATATGACCAATCACACCACAATGGTGACAACTTGGAACAAACTTAGATCCATCCAAAGCCTTAGTTTGAGACCTAACCGAAGGCTTTGACTTAATAGCCTTTCTCCTCACCTTTTGATTTCTTTTGTGCGGAGAAACGTACACCGGGTTGTCCTTTGAGGTAGAACACACAATAGGAACAAAATTGGGTACCATAACATGATTGTAACAAATATTTTCATCCTTTTCAGCAATAGGTTTAGCAATTAAACACTTGGCATGCATCTTAAGAGATTCAATTTCACATTTTAGCTCATCAATAAGTTTTTAGACAAAATAAGTTTGTTAGACAAAACAAGTTTAGCATCCAAGTCCATATTCAAACATTCAAACTCTTTCAGTTTTTCAAGAGAATTTTTAGCAAGTTTCTTATATTTCTTAACCAATTTGTTGGATTCATTGAGCTTAGCAATCAAACCATCATTTTCACACAATAACTTGCTCAAATTCTTTTGAAACTTCTTAGCATTTTTCTTCAAGAGTTTGGTGTTTGGAATATCAACAACACCCAAAGATTCATGTAACATAGCATCACAATCATGAGGAGTATCACTCATAGAGGCATTTTCACAAACACATGGCATGTTACATTCATCAACATCCAAAACATCCATAAAAGCATACAAAGCATTATCCATGGCAAACAACACAAGGGGTCAAGGATCACACTTACGTAATGAAACCAAAACAAGTGTACCCGCTTTGATACCAATTGAAAGTTCAAACAGGGTGTGAAACACCTATGAACGTTTAAAGCTCCAATTTACAAATCACCACCACAAGCTTATAATCAAACAATATATGTACGGAATAAGAATATAAGCTAAACCCAAATTAGTAAAACACTCTAAACCATACTTAATCACAATCATAGCAGTAATTAAAAGGTAAAGAGTAAGGGAAGAATGATGCAAACATAAAAATAACACGGCGATGTGTTATCGAAGAGGAAACCGAAGCACTCGACGAAAAGCCTCTCCGCTACCCTTCCAACGGTTAATAATCCACTAGAGAATAAAGTTGGGATACATGAATAGCAGAAGACCCTCCAAGCCTAATCTACCCAGTGCACCTAAGCCCTCCAAACTTCTTGCACTAACAGGGTTACACCGAACCTTTTCTTCTCTAGTTTATCGGATCCCGCAATCTCCCATTGCATCAACCAAAATGAATTGGTCCCTTTTGAACTGCTTCCCAAGCACCAAAATACCTCCTCCCTGATATAAGTATGGTGAGATAAGGATTTGGCTAAATATACCTCTCAAGGATATGTCAATGGAGAGGGTGAGAGTAGAGGAATTTGGAGAATCAAGGATGAAGATTGTGGATGAGTCAATCTTGTTTTTCTCTAGGGTTTCTCTCTCAAAATTCTCTCTGGAGGCTCTCTACATTTCGTGGGTATAAAGGATATTTATAGTAAGGTGTATGAGGACTGCGAAGAGTCAGTTACAACCAAACAGGGCATTTTGGTGACTGGAGCTTGTGACTGGAACGAGTCGCGAGTTTGAGTCGCAAGCTAACTGCCTAGCTAGACTGGAAGTTTTTTCCTGGAGTGCAATAGCTGGCTTGACCTTTTAGCTCCCCTGCATGCTTCACACATGTGCACCTTTTGGTGACTCGCCAGTCGCGAGGCTCTTCTTAAGTGCACACTCTTGAGTTTTTCTTCACACTTTCTCACACATTACCCTTACATGATTCCCACCTAAATACAGGGTTTCTAAATGCTGAATTATAATTGATTTTGGCACGAAATAAAGCCAAAAAAATGATTGAATAAATTCAAACTTACATGTTTCACATCTTGTTTACATGATTGCACTTTTATTTGTTACATTATACTTGTTCTTTTATCACTTGATTTACCTTGAGGGTCTAATGCGTTTTGTGCAAGTGTTTCAAGTTACAAGTACTTTTTTCTAAATTCATCACAGGTTTTAGGTTTAGGTGTGAGTGAGACCATTGTTCTTAAACTCACGTTTAAGTCTAGATACTGTTATAGGGTGTTCTGTCGCAGTATAGCCAAAAGGGGAGACAGTAAATTTGTGATTTACAACTATATTTTATGTTGGCTTTATTCCATGACAAAAAGTGTTGTAATTGTTTTAGTTTTGTTCCTTGAATTTTGTGGGATTTTTTTGTATTGGGTTTAGTATTAAGTTGGTGAAGAATCGAGCGTGAATTGAAAAACAAGTGGGTTTCGCGAGGGTCTTGCTAGTAGCTAACCCGCGAAAGAGCCACGTTAGAAGCACATATTGGAAGTTGAAGAGTCATGCTAGGCTATCAATTTTGCGAGTATTTCGCGGGTAAGGTCTTCCTGCAAGATACCTGTGAGACTCCCTACTAGGAGGATTTTTAAGTGTGACTTTCTTACCCTTCACCTATACTATATATACCCTCATTACCCACAAAAGTAAAGGAGGCCATTTAGAGAGAAAAACCCTAGATGTGTTTTCAACAATAAACACACCCATCTTTTTGAGTGAGAGTTACTCATCCTTAGTGAGAAATCATTCCAACCTCTTTTCTTTCCTTCTCCCATTGTCATACCTTGAGAGGAGATTTGTACCTAAACACAACCCACACATTTTCAGAGTGTAGAGAGTGTTTTGGAGCTTAGGAAGCATTGAGAATTTTCCATAAGAAGCCAGTGAGGCTTGGCCGTTGCAATTGGGCGTATTGCGGGATCTGGAGAGTTAGAGAAGACAAGGCTTGGCAAAGTTAGTTGGTAACAGGAGCTTGGAGGGCTCAAGTACATTGGGTAGGCTAGGCTTGGAAGGTCTTTTGTTATTTGTGTACTCCAACTTTATTCTCTAGTTGATCTTATCTAGTTTGACTAACAGATCAACTTTTTCAATTTTTACTTCATTAAGCTCTTTCCTACAACGATGAGAAATCTTTTTAGATTTTATAAATTCAGTGCATAGCTTATCAAAGGCTTCCTGAAGGGTCAACTTCTTGGGTCTTTATCATCAGAAGAATCCTCACTGTCACTAGCACTCTCCACAATCACCTTATCGGTTGAGGCAGCAAAAGCCATAAAGTGACCACATTCATCCACAAACTCATCAGAAGAGTCATCCTCAATATCACTCCAAGTAGTAACCAACCCTTTATCTTTTGAATTCTTGGTCTTTTCCTTCATAAGATAGTTTGGGCACTCTATCCTCATATGACCAAAACCTTTGCACTCATGGCACTAGATAAGGGGTTTCTCATTCTTGCTCTTCCTAGAGGATTTAGATTTCCTAGGAGGTTTATCCTTATCCTTTTTCCTATATTGAAGAAGCTTGATAATCTTATCAACTATAAAGGTTAAATCCTCATCCTCATCATTATCATCATCTTCATTTTTGCTTTCATCTTCATCTTCAGAGTCATCAATCTTTTCCTCTATACCCGTAAGAGCCAAGTTTCTACTCTTTCCACCTTTTCCCATTAAACCTAATCTCATCTCATAGGTTTGAAGGTTCCCTACAAGCTCAGTTAGAGGAATTTCATCAATGTCCTTCACTTTTTCAATGACAGTGATCTTGGCATGGAATCTTTCCAGTAAGGACCTAAGGATTTTCCTAATAATTTTGGATTCTGTTATAGATTCTCCAAGGTTGAAGGTAGAATTCACAATATCCTTGAGCTTAGTACAGAACTCATCAAAGGTCTTATCCTCATTCATCCTTATTTCTTCAAATCTACATGTAAGTCTTTAAAGTTTCACAGTCTTTACTACCTTGGTACCTTCATAGGTGGTCTCAATAATGGTCCATGCTCCTTGACAACTTCCATGGATGATATTTTCTTGAATTCCTCATTGGTCACCCCACAAAATGAAGCATTCAAAGCCCTACTGTTGAAATTTGCCGCTATGATTGTTGCTTCATCCCAATCCACCGACGCTTCCTTTAGCTTAACCTAGCCAACTTCAACAGCTTGCCATACCTATTCACCTAGAGCTTGCAAAAAAAACTTTCATACGAACTTTCCAGTACGCATAATTAGTGTCATCAAATAAAGGAGGAATCAAAAGAGATTGTCCACGATCCATGACAACAGGGGTCATGGATCACACTTAGGAAATTAATCCCATCAGAGTGTACCCGCTCTAATACCACTTTTTGGGAAATTTTAGACCCCAATTTATAGAATTAACAAGTTTTAAACCCAAGTTGTGAATTAGATTTATTATGAATAAAACTTGTTAAAACCAACAAATATCAACATCAAGTCAATTATTATGCACATCGAAAAAGTAAATAAAACAAGATATGATGACCCAAGAAAACTAATGAAATAAACTAGTTTCACAGTAAAAAACCTGGGAGGAAACCTTCCCGAAAAGCAATTCACTATAGTAAAGAGAAGTTTTAGATCTAGTACAAAACCTTTGTCCTTAGACTCTACAATCCTCGTAGATGAACTTACAACAGAAACCTTCTCTACCACTTCAGAACCTTTAAACTTTTTAATATATGAATGCCACCTTTTTGATGCACGGATCCCAGTACGTGACTCACTCACCAATTTGAGGAAGAAGAATGTTGGTTGCAAAGTTCTTCACTTCATCAACAATGAAGATCAAGAAGCACTTGGTTACAAAACCCTAAAGTACAAAAACGCAGTAGCTTCTTTCAAAGAGAATAAGGCATCGGTCACCATTTACATATGTTCTCCTTGTATTCTCTTATGTGACGGCCTTTAAAATAAGCCTTATATATGTCTAAGGTTGTGAGAAAAGAAACCTTACACAAATACATAAGCATGGGCCGAAAATCAAATCTGTAAATCAGAATTTCGTAATTCTCGATAGATAGTATCTGTTAAGCCTCGATAGATAGCTATCTGTTAAGCAGCTGTTGAGCGTTAATGAATCAGCACTTCTTCACTTGTTTCTTGGACAGATTTGCATGGTTTCAATACTAGGCTTGAACTATTGTTCTTTGAAGTATTAAACACATCCTAGATCTACCTAGTTACAAGCAAAGTGCATTTTGTCAACGGATTAGCCAATTACATAAAATATTGACATATGTTCCTAACATGAATCACATATGTCCTAACACTAACAATTTTCTCTAAATTCAAGTAGACCCTTAATGTTTTAACAAATTTTCACATATAAATATTCTTGAATGTGGAATGAGATTAGACTCTTTTTTTATTTTCTTGAAACTAATTGCAAAATCAGCTTGTGTGTGCTACTTTTAAAATAAGTAAAAACTTATTTTTAGGGATTTTGCTAGTGAGAAGGAAGTTCTACTACATCTTTTTTCAATGTGAGTTCTTTTCCTTTTGTTTTGTTTTTTCCCTTTATGCATATGTACATACATATATGAATTCTCTTGTTGGATATTATTTAAAGCACATAGATTAGTCGATGAACATGATACTAAAGACAGTAATGAGCTCAAAGAAGACGATAACATCAATTACAGTGTAGGCTTTGGAGAGTTTGGGCTCAATTTAGGGATAAATTTTTAATGCATAGAAAGCTTCTTAATTCTTATTGCTCAATTGCTTATTGAAAGTTCAAATAGCGTATAAAACACTATGAACGTTTTGACCCCTAAATTACAAATTACCAATTCAAGCTTTATATCAAACGATGTACGTGCGGAAAATGAACATAAGCTTAAAACAGAATTGATAAACAATCTAAGCCAAATAAAATCATATCCATAGCAGAAATTAAATGACAAAGATTAAGGGAAGAGAGATGCAAACACAAGGACAACACAACGATGTGTTATCGAAGAGGAAACCGAAGCCCTTGGCGTAAAACCTCTCTGCTGGCCTCCAAGTGGTCAAATAATCCACTAAAGAATGTAATTGGGATACAAGGACAGGAATAAACCCTCCAAGCGTAATCTACCCAGTATACCTAAGCCCTTCAAGCTTCTTGCTCCAACGAGGTTATGTCGAACCTATTTCTTCTTTAGCTTCCCTGATTCCGCTATAGCCCATAGCATCAACCAATATCAATTGGTCACTTCCTAACTGCTTCCCAAAGCACCAAAGAGCCTTCTCACAGATATGGGAATGGTGAGAAAAGGTCTTGGGTAATGAACCTCTCAAGGATCTAACAATGGAGAGGGTGAGAGTAGAGGAATTTGAAGAGTCACAAGGTAACGATTGTGGATGAGTCAATCTTGTTTTTCTTTAGGGTTTCTCTCTCAAAATTCTCTTTGGAAGCTCTCTACATTTTGTGGGAATAAGGGGTATTTATATTGGGGTGAGAAAGGAATGCGAAGAGTCAGTTTTTTCAAAACAGAGCTGGCTGACAGCTTGGCCTCGCGGCTTGACTGAGTCGCAAGTTCAAGCCGTGAACTAACTAAACTGCCAGACTGGAATTTTTGTCCTGTAGTGCAATAGCTAGCACGACGGTTCAGCTTTTGGTGGCTTGTTAGTCGTGAGCTACCTGCGAGATCCAATCGCAAATTCTTCTCTGCATGCTTCACTAGTGTGCAACATCTGGCAGCTTGCCAGTCGTGAGACACCAGCAAAATCTAGTCGCGAGTCCCTGTTCTGCTGCATAGACTTGAGCATTTCTTCACGTTCTCTCACACACTACCCTTACATGATTCCCACCTAAATACAGGGCTTCTAAGTGCTGAAATACAAGCAAATTGGCACGAAATAAAACCAACAAAATGGTTGATAAATTTCAACCTTACAATCTCCCCCTTTGGCTATTCCATGACAAAACCCTACAACAAACTCTAGACTTAACGCGTGAGTTAGGAACAGTTGAACAAAACTCAGTCACACCTAACTCTAGAATCTGTGAAGCTCTTGAATCATAAGTACAAGTATCTCCTGAAAAGCAACCACACAATAAGATCATTGTATGCAGAAAAACTTGTATTGCATATGAAGCAAGCACAATACGATCAAGCAAAAAATATTAAAGCAATAACGCATGGCTTGACCAAAAAATAAACAATCATTATAAATAGTGATCACAGTGCTCATTCACACATGGAATGAACATTCGGACATGCAAGCTAATAAGCTCAATGCAAAGGATCAATTGCATGTCCAACACTCAACCAATGCAACAACACAAGGTAATTGCATTAAGGATAAAAATCCAACAAAGGGCATAAGAGTGATATACTTAAGGAAATGCAAAAAATTAACTAAAAGTACTAGCTACAAAGCAAGGGTACAAAATACGCTTACAAAAGCAAGGTACAAACTAAACCAAATGCCACAAAAGCAAAGGTACAAACTAAACCAAATAAACATCTAAATATATACCAAAGTACCCAACAGTTTAAAAACAAAACACTATTTAAACCAAATGTATTGATGTAAGAACTATAAATGTACTGAAGATAAGAGTATGTAAAAAACACCCTCTGTACAACTTCCCTTTTCTTTTTTAGTACTGTATTCACTCCTCCTTTCAATGTACTCCCCCTTTCATTGTTCTTCCCCTTTTTGTCACGAATAGCTAAAGACTATTCTCGATCCTCTGCTGAATAGCATCTAATTGTGCCTCGATGCCGGTGAAGCGCATGTGAACAGAGTTGTTGTATTGGATGAGAAGTCTCTCCAGTCCAGAAATACGCTGATTGATACCTTCAATCAGAGTGCTCAACCTGTCAGCAGAAACACTATGTTCGAAAGGTTGAGTGCTGGGCGTCTACAACTCCGGAGTGGGAGTAGAAGGTGTCTTTGTATGCATAGGAGTAGCTAAATCATGACCAGATGGAGTGGCATGGGTGAGTGGCTCAGTCTTTGTTGCCTTAGAGGAGTGACTCTTGCTTGCTTGAAAAGTGAACATGGAATTAGTCGAAGACGTGGCACAATTTTCCCATCTGTTGTTAGACGTATTCCTTCTTGAATCATGATCTTCATAATGAGACTACTGAATGGAAGACAAGTTCTTGCTGCTGATCGAGCTGCTGTTTTCCTAATTGTTTGAAAAATATGAGCACAAATGTCAATTGGAGCACCAGTAATAAGATCACACGAAAACTGGGCTCTTCCAAGATTGATGAAAACGGTGTTGAACAATGGGTAAAGATTGGAGAACATGATCAGTTTCAGAGTCGTTAGTTCAGGCGAAAACTTTGTAGTGCCTATAGACAACCCTTTGCTTCTAACCTCATGGTCAGGCCCAAGAACCTGAAGAATGTATTGCACCTAAGGAATTCCATCATCATACGAAGTTTTGTCCACATTTTTATGTCAGGTGATGTGAAGAACCTGTGCAAGGTAGTCTGGAGTAATAACAAATTTTTTCCTTGTACCCCCAGCATTGTAGTTCAATTCCAAAGAATCAAGCATTTGAGTAGAATTCCCTCACTAAGTCATCATATGGGTCCTCAAAGTTTCCAAAAAGAGCAGCCCAATCTCTTCCTTCAAAAATCCTAAGGATAAATGTAGTTCTCAAGGTATCAAAATGCACTATTCATTCCACGATAATGGGAGCATCAACAAAGATCTCTGAGTAGGTTTGTGAATCAATGGGAGTCTTGAATTTCTCACTGCGTGGGTCTAGAGACAACTGGGATGAGCGGCGAGTTTACTTAGCAACAGGAGAAGGAACATCACTTACAATCTCCTTTCCTTTGGAAGAACGGCGAGGCATCTGCAAAAGAATAGACACACAGCAGAGATCCAAGAACAAACACAAGACACAAACATTAACTTGATTAAAGTCAAGGTAGTTAGAAAAATGAAAACACATGGATTTTAGAGTGATATAACAGTTAACCACAAAGTATGAACCTAGCCAGCAACAAGTAAACATGAGAACCACAAGTGTATTGTGTAAAAGAGTATTTAGCAGGTCACCAAAATGAATAAATGTGCAGGTATGACACAGGCCAATGTATTTTATGGACAACATACAGTTGCAAGAAACTGTCATTTTGACAAAGAGCATTGAGGATGACATGCACAAGAAAGGTTAAATCAACATATGTACTCAATGGGGATAAACAAGCATGAGAGAAAGCATTAGATTAGAAAAGCCATCAAATCCCATTCAAACAAATTCAACACAATGACTCAAACTATAGTCGAATCATATAGAACACAAAAATGAAACACTAACACACAAATCCAAGAAATAAAGGCTGTACCCATGAGTAATGTGAAGAAAATAAGGAAACCCATACCTTTTTCTTGAAGATTGAAGATGATGAAGAATAGTGATGATTTTGTGAAGAACACGGTGAGTTTGAGAGAGAAGAACACGGGCAAGGCAATGAACAGTCACAAATATTCAAGGGAAAAACAGACCTTAAAAGCGCAAAACACGTGATTTTCGCGACTTAGTCAAGTCGCGTACAAGTCGCCAGGTCCAACTGCCAGAACACTTCGAAGAAAAATTTGAAAAATTTTCCAAGTGTTTTTTGCGACTGGCAGTTCAAGTCGCGAGATAAACGGGAGCTGAGCCGCGAAACTTTCTATGTAATTCTCGCGACTGAGCCTCCACTCGCGACAAAGTCACCACATCAAGTCGCGAGAAACATTAAAACCCAGACTTCGAAAAATTTTTCTAAGTATTTTTTGCGACTGGGGCGTTGACTCGCCAGTGAGTCGCGAAAACTTCCTGTATAAAGATCGCGACTGGGGCATGCGACTAGACTAACCCGCGACTGAGTTGCCAAAACAGGACACATCAGTTTTTGAAAATTTTTGACATTTTTGCTAAAACAAAAGACTTTCCAAAAACAACTAAAAACACTCAAAAATCTTTTTGAGGTTGATCAACAAAAATTGAGCATGTGAAACACATTTTATCAAGTACAATCACACAAATGAATAAGACATTCATTGAACAAAGGCACGTGTGATGTGTGTGGAAATCATCAATGAGATAGTCCTTAGTCAAATGTGAAGCTTCAATGATCAATTCAACCAATGTTAGAATATATACCCTTAAATCCTATCGTATGATGCTATGTTTGACATTATGTCTATGTTTGACATTATGTCTATGTATGACATTATGTATGACTTAATATTATGATTAACAAAGTTATTTTATTATTATCTAAAATAATGGTAACATGAATATTTGGACAATATCATATAGTCTATGAAATGCATAGTATGTGATTTATGTGACTTAGTCATAGAAGATATAGATCACAAAGTTCTTTGTAAACTTAGAATTATAGTTCGTAGTCCGTGATAAAATTGGGCATTTCATCTGCGAAGACTATAACATATTAACTAAGATGATTTGTCTTGATCATGGAAGAGGAGACTTCTAGTTGATATGTTGATATGTTTTAAGAGTTAAGGCATATTGAAGTGGACAGCTGTGAGATTTATTATTCTCCTAATGACTGTCAAATGAATAATAAATCTTACGACTTCTATTTGCATGAACTCTTAATTCAGAGAATAATGGACCTGATCATGAGATGTTGGTTGCTTTGATGTATCAGGAGTGAGATCTAAAGTCACGATCAAGACCTCAGTATGCTGGGCAGCCACACTTAGTGTTGATTGAAAATATATTCTCAAGATGGAATTCATAATCTCTTAACGGAGATATAAAATATTCCCTTGAGATAAGTTTAATGTGTTTGGTTATTCAGAGTGTTAGGCCTAACCACTTTAGTAAAAATATACTAAAATATATACTTATGGAATTGGATTTCATAAATATATGATGAATAACTTAAAAGGATTAAACTGGGTACTCAAAGATTAAGATGTAGTAATTTTCAAAGTGACAGTCTACATTCATGACTTTGTATTACTACAAATATTTTATGAAGGGGTTGCATGTATATTAAAGTCTTGGGATATAATTTATTAATAAGACCTAGAGTGCAATTATATTTATATAGTGATATTAAATATAATTAATGGTAACTTTGGGCTTGTCAAGAGTTGATAGAAAAGCCCAAGGCCCATTGGAGCTAGTGTCTTATTAGTCCCTTTTGGTCCCACTCCAAACCACACACTAAAGCCTAATTGGAAAGACCCAATAAGCCGGCCCAATTAGATAATCAGTTAGTTATAAAAGGGAGAAACATACAGAATTTTTTAATAAAGAAAAAAGAGAAATTATTGTGAAGTAGTGTGTATGTGAGAGTGAAGCCATTCAATTATTCTCCCTTAGAAACTAATTGAGAAACCACACTTCTTGGGCGTAAAGTGGAATTGGAGTGAAGATTAAAAGTGTTCCCAAGTACTTCGAATCTTTTGTTTTGAATTTCACCGCACCAAGGTACGCAATCTCGTTCTTGAATTCTGAAATTTACATAGTGCATGTTATCAATCATGAATAAAATAGATCCATTTTGTTGCTTCCGTTGTGTGTTTTGTATGAGATACAAAACCAGATTTTCCAACAATTGGTATCAGAGTCAGGTTTTCATCTCATGATTGTATTACATGTAATTGGATTTTAGAATACAAGAAAAATGGTTTTCTTTTAATGTTATTGGAATGGAGGGTAGTTATTCATCATATGCAATCCGTATATCACAAAACTTCGTCAATTTTATGTATGATTATGGATATATGAATTCGGCATTTCAAGAATATTTATATATATTGCCAAGGGTTGGATGAATCAATTGTCTTGGAGTGGAAATTGATCATTGATCGTAACTGCCATGTGCAATATTTTTTTTTCACGCACATGGCAGTTGCTGGCAGTTAATACACGGCTTGGATGCATGGACTTTAAATCCATAAAACAAGTCATGTATTATATAAGCAACCGTTATACATGGCTTGGATGCATGCAACCGTTAATATATTTGCATTGATTGTTATATATAGGATATAAACATCTGCTATGCATATTTCATTGCAATGCTTGGCTATAATATAAAGCCTTAGTCCGTATATTATAATATATATATATATATATATACATATTATATTTTATATATATATTATAATATATGAATCTTTATATATTTATATATAAATATTAACGCTAGGATTAAAGCTTTTGTTTAATGAAATTTATTCCTAATGAGATTAGGATTATGTTTTCAAGGTGTCTAGCGTTATTATGGTTCTTAATCTTAAATACCTTTAATTTAAAACATCTAGTGGGAGAGAGATACAATGGTTGGATCTCACGGCCTCCATTATCGATTCATAGTAGTGTGGGTAAACACCTCGTCTTGGCGTATATGCCTCGCGATCCCAAAGGAAGGTCTTTACTTCATAGTACTACAAGATTGAACCCACCCGTTTAAAGTAGTGTGAACAAACACCTCGTCTTGGCGTATATGCCTCGCAATTCCAAAGGAGGGTGTTTTGTTCCATGGTTCTACAAGTTTAAACATTATAAGGGAGAAGAAATGTGGCTATAGATGATTCTAGATAATGGTGTACATTAGACTAAGTGTAATGTTAACCTCCCAAAGGAGCTATGTCATTATTACTTAGAGGCTAAAGGCAATACGGCATATTATTAATGTTTGATAAGAGTTATCATGATATTATTAATAATAAGAATATTTCTCAACCAATTAATGTGTTTATAATAAACTTGCTACCAAGGAATTATAGACATGGATGGGGTTGTTGTTGCATATATTATTTTATGGTTTTATTAAGGTTCCATATTATATGCTTATATGCTAAATTGATAATGTCCAGTTCACTTATTATATTTATGTTTATTATTTTCAGATTTAAACCACGGCATCATTTAGCCCACTTGTTGCAATTCTTAATAAAAACAAACTGACTGGATCCAACTATGTTGAGTAGAAAAGAAACTTGGACATTGTTCTTACTGCTGAAGAGCACAAATTTGTGCTTACTCAACCATGTCCTAGCTTTCCATCATTAGATACTCCTCTTGAGGAAAAACAAAGATATGATCGTTGGCAGAAATCTAATGAGATGGCCAAATGCTATATCCTAGCGTCTGTTTCAAATGTTCTATAGCATCAAATGCAAGATATAGAATTGGCTTCGGACATTATGCTAAGTCTGAAGGAGATGTTTGGTGAGCAAGGCCGTTCTGCAAGGCAAGAAATTATGAGGCAAATTTATAATACCAAAATGGCTGAAGGTACTTCGGTGAGGGAGCATTGTCTAAGGATGATCTCTAATCTGAATACATTGGAAGTTTTAGGTATCGATATTGATGGAAAATCTCAAGTGGATATGATACCCCAGTCACTACCAGAATCATTCAAGGAATTCAGACTTAACTATAATATGAACAAAAAGGTTTATACATTGTCTAAATTGATTAATGAATTAGTAGCGGCGGAAGGCATCCTTGGTACTTCTAGTGTTGATGCCAATATGGCTGAGGCTTCTACTTCTCAACCTAAGTCGAAAAGCAAAGGTAAAAAGAAGAAGAAGAAGAAGAAGAAGGACTTCACCAAGAGAGATTGTAAACAAGTTGCCTTAGGAGTTGCCAACAAAGGAAAGAAAACCAAAGGAAAGTGTTTCCATTGTGATGAGAAAGGACATTGGAAGAGGAATTGTCCAATATTCAAAGCTGCCATGAATAAAGGTATAAAAAGTACATTCCTTCTTGAAATATGCTTAGTACAGAATCCCACAGATTCCTGGTGTGTGGATTCAGGTTGTACTAATCATATCTGCAATACTTTGCAGGGGTTCCAGGAGACCAGAAAGCAGAATGAAGGAGAATTGTTTCTTACTTTGGCTGATGGGAGCAGAATACCAGTTGTAGCTATTGGAGTGTTTAGTTTATGTTTTGAGTTTAGGGTTTTAATATTGGAAGACTGTTTGTATGTACCTAATGTTCATAGGAATTTAATTTCTGCAACTTATTTAGGTAAACATGGATATTATGTTATCCTAAAAGATAATGTTGTAATAAAGAAGGATAAAATGTTTATCTATTCCGGCAATATTCTGGATGGTCTTTATATTTTAACTCATGACAAGAATGAATTATACAATTCTGAATTAGATAGTAGCTCTTATGTAAAATCATTAAAGAGAAAGTTTCCTTCTACTAGTGATGCATATCTATGGCACTTGCGTTTGGGTCATATTAATTCAAATAGGATTCAAAGACTGATCAAAGATGGAATTTTACAGCCCATGGACTTTGATGGATTTCCAGTTTGCGAATCTTGTTTGGAAGGTAAAATGACCAAACGACCTTTTAATGCAAAAGGTAGAAAAGCCCAAGAGTTGCTTGAATTAGTTCATACAGATGAATGTGGTCCTATGTCAACCCAAGCAAAAGGAGCTTATGAGTACTTCATCACTTTTACGGATGATTATTCAAGATATGGTTATGTGTACCTAATAAGACGGAAGTTTGAAGCCTTTGAAAAGTTCAAGGAGTTTAGGGCTGAAGTTGAAAATCAATTGGGTAAATGCATACAGGCCATTCGATCTGATTGAGGTGGCGAATACCTTCTTGGAGATTTCAAGGATTACCTAATTCAAAATGGGATTATCTCCCAATTGACTGCACCTGGAACTCCCCAACAAAATGGTGTAGAGGAAAGAAGGAATAGGACTCTTTTGGAAATGGTTAGGTCCATGATGAGTTATTCAACTTTACCAATTTCCTTTTTGGGATATGCACTAAAAACTGCTATGCATATTTTGAATTTAGTTCCATCAAAATCTATTCCCAACACATCTAAAGAATTGTGGAGTGGGTGCAAGCTTAGTATGAAATATCTTCACATTTGGGGATGTCCAGCACATGTGTTGAAAGGGAAGTCTGATAAGTTGGAAGCTAAAATGGAAGTATGCATGTTTTTAGGGTATTCAAAGGAAACCAAGGGTTATTTATTCTATAATCATAAGGATAACAAAGTGTTTGTTAGCATCCATGCCAAATTTTTGGAAGATGATTATGTGAATAATTTTAATTCTAGAAGTAAAGTTGTATTGGCTGAATTAGATGAACCTGTAATTGAACAACAAACAGATGAAACTAGGAATGATGTGGCTGTATTGGATACACCACAAGACATTACTCATGAGATGACTAGTACACAGGTGTCTCGTTATAGTGGGAGAATTGTTTGGCCTTCTATAAGATTTATAGGTTTGGGAGAAACTTATGAAGCTATCCTAGAAGAGACTGAATCAGATCCTTACACTTATGAGGAGGCAATGAATGATATAGATGCACATCATTGGGTTCAAGCTATGAAATCTAAATTAGATTCAATGTATTCCAATCATGTTTGGGATCTTGTAAAGGCGCCTAACGACATTAAACATGTTGGTTGCAAATGGGTTTACAAGAGGAAAAGAGGGATAGATGGAAAAATTGAAACTTTTAAAGCAAGACTAGTGGCGAAAGGGTATACACAAAAAGAAGGTATTGATTATGATGAAACTTTTTCGCTAGTAGCCATGCTTAAATCTATCAGAATTCTCTTATCCATTGCTGCTCATTATGATTATGAGATTTGTCAAACAGATGTCAAGACTGCATTTCTTAATGGCAATCTTGAAGAAGAAATCTATATGATGCAACCTGAAGGTTTCATAGCAAAGAACCAAGAATATATGGTATGCAAGTTGAAAAGGTCCATTTATGGACTTAAGTAAGCATCTAGGTCATGGAACATCAGATTTGATCAAGCAATTAAATCATTTGGTTTTGAACAAAATCTTGATCAACCATGTGTGTACAAAGGACATCAAGATAAAGTAGTATTGTTCCTAGTGCTTTATGTTGATGATATTCTACTCATTAGAAATGATGTAGGGGTAATGTCATCTGTAAAGATTTGGTTGTCATGCCAATTTGAAATGAAGGACTTAGGTGAAACTAACTTTATTCTAGGGATCAAGTTTTAGCAAGATCGCAAGAATAAGATGTTAGGTTTATCACAAACTGGGTATATAGATAAGGTTCTAGAATGGTTTAGCATACAAAACTCCAAGAAAGGATTACTTCCTTTTAGACATGGAGTTTCTCTGTCTGATGACCAAAGGCCTAAGACTCTTGAGGAAGAAAATATGATGAGACAAGTTCCTTATGCTTCTGTAGTGGAAAGTCTCATGTATGTCATGCTATATACTAGACCAGATATCTGTTATTCAGTTGGCATGGTCAGCCGATATCAATCAAATCCAGGACTTAAACATTGGCAAGCTGTAAAGCATATTCTCAAGTATCTACGGAGAACAAGAGATTATATGCTTGTTTACCATAGTGAGGATTTGATTTCTATTGGTTATACAGATTCAGATTTTCAGTCAGATCTTGATTCCAAAAAGTCCACTTCAGGTTATGTGTTCACCTTGGGAGGTGGAGCCATTTGTTGGAGGAGTGTTAAGCAATCTTGTATTACGGACTCCACCATGGAGGCTAAATATGTTGCTGCTTGTGAAGCGGCAAAGGAAGCTGTTTGGCTCAAGAAATTCCTTTCTGATCTTGGTGTTGTGAGAATGGAGCAAGTTCCCATCACATTGTTTTGCGACAATAGTCGAGCGGTTGCACAATCCAAGGATCCAAGGAATCACAAGAAAGGAAAGCACATTGAGAGAAAGTATCACATTATTCGAGACTTTGTTGCTCGAGGAGATGTAATAGTAGCAAAGATTGATAGTGCAAGTAATCTAGCAGATCCCTTTACCAAAACCTTGCCACAAAGGACTTTTGAGTCACATTTGGAGGGAATGGGAGTTAGATTAGTGTACAATAGTCTTTAGGGTAAGTGGGAGATTGTTAGAATATATACCCTTAAATCCTATTGTAGGATGCTATGTATGACATTATGTCTATGTATGACATTATGTATGACTTAATGTTATGATTAATAAAGTTACTTTATTATTATCATGTAGTCCATGAGATGCATAGTATGTGATTTATGTGATTTAGTCACAGAAGATATAGATCACAAGTTCTTTGTAAACTCAGAATTATAGTTTGTAGTCCGTGATGAAATTGGGCATTTCATCTGCGAAGACTATAACATATTAGTTAAGATGATTTGTCTTGATCATGGAAGTAGAGACTTCTAGTTGATATGTTGATATGTTTTAAGAGTTAAGACATATTGAATTGGACCGTTGTGAGATTTATTATTCTCCTAACGACTGTCAAATGAATAATAAATCTCACGACTTCTATTTGTATGAACTCTTAATCCTGAGAGAATAATGGACCTGATCATGAAATGTTGGTTGCTTTGATATATCAGGAGTGAGATCTAAAGTCATGATCAAGACCTCAGTATGTTAGGCAGCCATATTTAGTGTTGATGGAACATATATTCTCAAGATGGAATTCATAATTTCTTAACGGAGATATAAAATATTCCCTTGAGATAAGTTTAATGGGTTTGGTTATTCAGAGTGTTAGGCCTAACCACTTTAGTAAAAATATACTAAAGTATATATTTATGGAATTGGATTTCATAAATATATGATGAATAATTTAAAAGGATTAAATCGGATACTTAAGGATTAAGATGTAGTAATTTTCAAAGTGACAGTCTTCATTCATGACTTTGTATTACTACGAATATTTTATGAAGGAGTTGCACGTATAATAAAGTCTTAGGATATAATTTATTAATAAGACTTAGAGTGCAATTATATTTATATAGTGGTATTAAATATAATTAATGGTAACTTTAGGCTTGTCAAGAGTTGATAGAAAAGCCCAAGGCCAATTGGAGCTAGTGTCTTATTGGTCCTTTTTGGTCCCACTCCAAGCCACACACTAAAGCCCAATTGGAAAGGCCCAATTAGATAATCAGTTAGTTATAAAAGGGAGAAACATGCAAAATTTTTTAATAAAGAAAAAAGAGACATCACTGTGAAGTGGTATGTATGTGAGAGTGAAGCCACTCAATTATTCTCCCTTAGAAACTAATTGAGAAACCACACTTCTTGGGCGTAAAGTGGAATTGGAGTGAAGATTAAAAGTGTTCCCAAGTACTTCGAATCTTTTATTTTGAATTTCACTGCACCAAGGTACGCAATCTCGTTCTTGAATTCTGAAATTTACATAGTGCATGTTATCAATCATGAATGAAATAAATTCATTTTGTTGCTTCCGCTGTGTGTTTTGTATGAGATACAAAACCAGATTTTCCAACAACCAAGACATACATAATTAGTACTAGATAGTGTGACCCATCTCAATTACTGAAATATGCATATATGACCTCCCACAAAAACTTGATAACATAACTTTGAAGCTTTTCATTTGGCTCTATATTCAACATTTCATTTGATCTTTTTGAATCATAACAACTAATTTTAGAGATCGATGCCTAAAAATTTTGATACTTCAAATTAATGAGTTAGCCTTTGGCTTTTTTGGGCATCATACATTTTCATAGAAGTTGCTTTCCCTTTTTCCTAGTCAAATACTAGTAAGTATGACAGGCTTTTGTAGCTCATTATCTCTTTTCATTTGGAGATTTACATTTTTGAGCTCTTTAGGCAAAAACAGAGAAAATAAAGAGTGGGAAGATATATAGACACAAGTCTATGCATGTCTCAAGATCAACAAAACCATTGGGTAATCATTTATGACAAGTTTGAAGATCGATTTACAACAATCACATGATTTCAAGACTTCTCCCACAATGATATGAGTGCATATGAAACAAGCTATGCTCTTGGATGCACGAAGGTACAGGCCAAAACAAGTTTAAGACCAAACTCATAAAAGTTGATCAAACATTTTGGATTTTCTACTTTTTATGTGTTTTTGGATTTTTGACACAAAAGTAAGAAAAGATTGATAAAAAAAATATATATATAAAAAGCATTTAAAGCAGAAACAATCAAACAAACAATTTTTAACTCAAAACAAGCACAAAACACACAACCAAGCATAGTCACAAAACATAGGAAGTATTAATGCATGAACATGTTGTAATGCTTATGCATGAGTACCCTTTTTCACCCACACGTCATGTGCATTTGGGGTGATATCCCTATAGGATTGGGTACGAGAGTTAGGACTTTCAAACTTTCTTGTGAAGCTTTTCAAGCAAGTGGTGAAAGCACCAATCATCTTCATCACATCCATCATTTCGGAATCACCATCTCGACCTCTTGATTACTCAACACCCTATGTCCTTTTGTCATTCCTTGGTCCTCTTGACCTTGGATCACTTGCATTATTCAATGCTCTCAACTTATGACAATTTGGTCTGGTGTGGCCTTAAAGTCCATAATGATGGCAAAAATGGTTCGTTCTTGGACCTCTTTGTGATCATGGGAGTGATTTCCTTCTAGCTTCTGGCCTGACCTCTGAGTGATTACGGGGCTTATTCAACACCCGTTGATCAGTCACATTCTTCTTCTTCTCTGGCTTCACTTTCTCAAAAATTGGAGTTTCCATCACCAGTTCCTTTGCTTTTACAAACTTCATGTCCTTGGAGATTTTGACATCAGAACTACTTTCTCCGGTATATCCCAAGCCTGATTTGTCTGAGAAGTGTTTTTGTGAGGAGATTACATCATCTAGCTTTTTTTGTAGAGATTCTTTCTATCTTGGCATTTGCTCGAATCACCTCAAGCTCAAGAAATCTCACCTTTGCATAAGCTTCTGATAGTTCTCCATTCAGCTTCTCTATCTCACATTTGGCCTCCTTATGTCACACTAGAAGACTTCTATAGTCCTCCTCAGCTTTCTTCATCTTTTTCACGGCTGCCTTTGCCACACGTGTATATTCTCCAAATTTCTCAAGAAGTGAGTTGTAGTTCTCTTGAAGACTTTCAGTACACTCATCTTCTTCACCATCTGATTTTTCAACAATTCCCATTTATTCCTCATCACTATACTCTCCAAGTTCTTGCACAAGCAAATTCAAGTCCTCTGAAGATTCAACATGAGCAACAGTCATAAAAGCGGAGTAATTCCCTTCTCCATCACAGCTTTCCTCAGAATTGGAGTTGGATGAATCCGAATCACTAAGAGTTATGGCATAAGCCTTACCCTTCATTTTCAAATAATTGGGACATTCTTTCTTGATATGTCCATGTCCATTGCACTCAAAACATGTGATTCCTTGAGAGGATTGAGACTCCTTCCCATCTTTCTTCTTAAAGTCCTTTTTCTCCTTTCCGAGACTTGGGAATTTTCTTTTCTCAGCAAATTTTCCATTCTTCTTGAACTTCAAGAACTTTCGGAAATTCTTCACAAGATATGCTACATCTTTATCGGCCTCATCTTCATTCGATGAATCGTGAGCTTCCGCCTTCTCATTAATTGTCTTAAGAGCAAGAGATTTGCTTTTCCTTTGTGATGGCAAAGACAGCTCATAGGTTTGAAGTAAGCCAATTAGTTTTTGAACTTTGATATCATCCAAGTCTTTGCTCTCTTCAATTGTAGTAACTTTTGCACGGAAGCTCTCCGGCAATGACCCGAAGGATTTTCCTTACAATCTTTAAGTCCTCCATTTTCTCACCCAAGTTGAACTTGCCAATGACAACTTCATTCAGCTTGCTATAGAAAGAGTCAAAGAACTCGTCTTCACTCATTTTGAGCTCCTCAAAGCAAGTGGTCAGCATCTACAACTTAGTGTCTTTCACTTTCTTGGTTCCTTCATACGTGGTTTCCAATATTTGCCATGCCTCCTTAGCAACCAAGACATGAGATATCCTGTGAAACTCATCTGGAGACACACCACAAAAAGTAGCATTCAAAGCTTTACTGTTAGCATTAGATGCATCAAGGGCTACTTTATCCTAAGTGGATTTTTCGACCTCTAGCCTAACCCATCCAATGTCAACAGCATCCCACACACTTTCATCAACAGAACATAAAAATGCCCTCATACGGACTTTCCAAAAATCATAGTTGCTACCATCAAAATATGGTGGTGCATTTAAAGATTGAGACCGGTCCATCTGAATAAGGGGTCAAGGATCGTACTAAGGTAATTAAACCACAGCAAGTGCACCCGCTTTGATACTAATTGAAAGTTCAAATAGCGTACAAAATACTATAAACGGTTTGACCCCTAAATTACAAATTACCAATTCAAGTTTTATATCAAACGATCTACGTGCAGAAAATGAACAAAAGCTTAAAACAGAATTGATAAACAATCTAAGTCAAATAAAATAACATCCATAGCAGAAATTAAACGACAAAGATTAAGGGAAGAGAGATGCAAACACAAGGACAACACAACGATGTGTTATCAATGAGGAAAACGAAGCCCTCAGCGTAAAACCTCTCTGCCGCCCTCCAAGTGGTCAAATAATCCACTAAAGAATGTAGTTGGGATACAAGGACATCAATAGACCCTCCAAGCCTAATCTACCTAGTGTACCTAAGCCCTCCAAGCTTCTTGCTCCAACGAGGTTACGCCGAACCTATTTTTTCTTTAGCTTCCCGAATTTCGCTATAGCCCATAGCATCAACCAATATCAATTGGTCACATCCTAACTGCTTCCTAAACTGCCAAAGAGCCTTCTCACAGATATGGGAATGGTGAGAAAAGGTCTTCGGTAATGAACCTCTCAAGGATCTAACAATAGAGAGGGTAAGAGTAGAGGAATTTGAAAAGTCACAAGGTAAAGATTGTGGATGAGTCAATCTTGTTTTTCTCTAGGGTTTCTCTCTCAAAATTCTCTTTGGAAGCTCTCTATATTTCGTGGGTATAAGGGGTATTTATACTGGGGTGAGAAAGGAATGCGAAGAGTCAGTTTTTTCAAAACAGAGCTGGCTGGCGGCTTGGCCTCGCGGCTTGACTAAGTCGCGAGTTCAAGCCGCGAACTAACTGAATTGCTAGACTGGAATTTTTGTCCTGTAGTGTAATAGCTGGCACGACGGTTTAGCTTTTGGCGACTTGTTAGTCGCGAGCTACCTGCGAGATCTAGTTGCGAGTTCTTCTCTGCACGCTTCACTAGTGTGCAACATCTGGTGGCTTGCCAGTCGCGAGGCACTAGCAAGATCCAGTCGCGAGTCCCTGTTTTACTGCATAGACTTGAGCATTTCTTCACATTCTCTCACACACTACCCATACATGATTCCCACCTAAATACAGGGTTTTTAAGTGCTTAAATACAAGCAAATTGGCATGGAATAAAGCCAACAAAATGGTTGATAAATTTCGACCTTACAATTATTCTTTTTTGGACAGTGGCAAAAGAGAAAACCTGTGAGCTCCAATTCAATGTTGGTTAATAGGATTATATGTTTGGTTAGTTTCCTATTTTTTATTTGAAAGTTTCATTTATTTATTTATATCAATTATGAATGTCTTGTGCATGGGTTTAGATTTTGTTGTTTCACATTTTGTATGCAAAAAGGGGCATGAATAAGGGAATTTTTATTGAAATTTACTACTTTTAAAATGCAAATTAATTTGATCTAAATCAATATAAAATTTTCGTGTATGGCCTGTTTGTGTATTTTGTAGTTATTTTGGACTTTGTGTTGGAAAATCTGGCTTTGTATCTCATACAAAACACATAGCGGAAGCAACAAACATGGATTTATTTCATTCATGATTGATAACATGCACTATGTAAATTTCAGAATTTAAGAACGAAATAGCATACCTTGGTGTAGTGAAATTCAAAACAAAAGATTAGAAGTACTTGGGAACACTTTTAATCTTCACTCCAATTCCACTTTACGCCCAAGAAGTGTGGTCTCTCAATCAGTTTCTAAGGGAAAATAATTGAGTGGCTTTACTCGGACATACACACCACTTCGCAATGATGTATCTTTTTCTCTAATAAAAAATTCTGTATGTTTCTCCCTTTTATAACTAACTGATTATCTAATTGGGCCGGCCTATTGGGCCTTTTCAATTGGGCTTTAGTGTGTGGCTTGGAGTGGGACCAAAAGGGACCAATAAGACACTAGCTCCAATGGGCCTTGGGCTTTTCTATCAACTCTTGACAAGCCTAAAGTTACCATTAATTATATTTGATACCACTATATAAATATAATTGCACTCTAGGTCTTATTAATAAATTATATCCCAAGACTTTATTATACATGCAACCTCTTCATAAAATATTCGTAGTAATACAAAGTCATGAATATAGACTGCCACTTTGTTAATTACTACATCTTAATCCTTGAGTACCCGGTTTAATCCTTTTAAGTTATTCATCATATATTTATGAAATCCAATTCCATAAATATATACTTTAGTATATTCTTACTAAAGTGGTTAGGCCTAACACTCTGAATAACCAAACTCATTAGACTTATCTTAAGGGAATATTTTATATCTTCGTTAAGAGATTATGAATTCCATCTTGAGAATATATGTTTTATCAACGCTAAATGTGGTTGCCCAACATACTTAGGTTTTGATCGTGACTTTAGATCTCACTCCTGATATATCAAAGCAACCTACATCTCATGATCAGGCCCATTATTCTCTCAGGATTAAGAGTTAATACAAATAGAAGTCGTGAGATTTATTATTCATTTGACAGTCGTTAGGAGAATAATAAATCTCACAGCGATCTAGTTCAATATGTCTTAACTCTTAAAACATATCAACATATCAACTAGAAGTCTCTACTTCCATGATCAAGACAAATCATCTTAGTTAATATGTTATAGTCTTCGCAGATGAAATGCCCAATTTCATCATTGATTACGAACTATAATTTTGAGTTTACAAAGAACTTGTGATCTATATCTTACGTGACTAAATCACATACTATGCATCTCATGGACTATATGATAATGTCCAAATATTCATGTTACCATTATTTTAGATAATAATAAAACAACTTTATTAATCATAACATTAAGTCATACATAACATCATACAATAGGATTTAAGGGCATATATCCTAACACTTTGGTTATCTCTTGGTTTTTGACTTTCGCAAATGCAAATATGCACAACTTCACATTTTTTTCTCCAAATCTGCATACACCCTGCACACCAAGGTATAGATTTTACTTCTTTTTCGTGATTGGATTTAATTTTATAGGTTTGTTCAATTTAAGTTTATTGGATTTTTTCACATGTTATTTTAGCTTCACTTCGTGGTTGTGTTAGTTACTTTAGCTTCATTGTCTTATTTCAACATATCCAAATTATGTGTGTTTGCTTTTTGTTTCAATTTCTATTATTTTTTATTTTGAGTTTTGAGTTTTATGCGGTAGTCAATGTCCTATTTGGAATGACAGCGTATGGGCATCTTATTACTCAGTATGGGCTTCTACATCATTTCTTTGGTCTTCTTGAATCTTTGGTGTCCTTAACCTTCAATCCCACTCTATTTTTCGTTTCTATGTATTAGTATCACTCCTGAATAATCAAGCATCCAACCTACAACAATCCAAGACTTCATCATCCTCGCTCGTCTCACAAATCGATTACACAGGTATGATTTGTAGTCCTTCAATAAATGTTACTCTGAGTTTGTGCATGGGTTTCTGTCTAATGATATCATTTGTGGGTTTCAGTATGAGATTGGGAGATGGAGGCAGAGGAGTAGATGATAAAAGCGGAATTAGTTGTGGTTTTGGTATTCTTTTCTCTCTACAAATTTATAATTTAATTTTTGATTCATCCCTACAAAATTTCATGCCTGAATTCGTTCATCACAACTGCTCATGGGCATTGGGTCATGGAAACTTCAGGTTTACTCAATTTTTAATTTTAAACTTCAAGATTCACATTACATTTGATAAGTTTATTTGCTTAAAAACATTGTGGTTTTGATTTCTGTCAAATAGCCGGCATTATGATTTTCAACTTCCTTAACAACAACCTTTGTGCTTTAATTTCAAAAGACTGGATCATGATTACTCTGTTCTGCACATGCTTGTTTCATTGGTGGATATGGAGTTCAAGATTCTTTGTAAGTGATTTAATTTCTTTCATATTCATTATAGGCTGAAATTTACTGATCATGCAATTTGTTTTATATAATTTTTGCACGTTGTTAGTTTTCAGGCACCAACAGTACAACGTCCTATAAAAAAAAAATGGGACTGGATGTTTTTGGTTTCCCACTTCAAGAGGTAGAGTTTTGTATAATTGGAAAAGAAGTGTTGACAACTTTTTGTAAAGAAATAAAAATTTTCCTTCAATAGTATAAATTTTCTTGGCAAAAAAAAAAAAAAAAAAATGCGTGAGCATCAAGTAATGGCTATGAACTTTCAAAATCAAAGAGAAGCTTATTAATTTAATTAAGAGGACTTGGCAGTATTATTATGCTGAAAACTTGGTGTTGCATACAAAATCTCATGAGACAAAATTCTATCAAGCATGGCAAAATTTTCAATTTTTACTATTTAAAAAAAAAAACCCCACCCATGCACATGTATATAAGGAACAGCCTTACAGACTTTGCTATGGCCAGACAAGCCTTTCTCTAAAAACACTACCGGTAAAGTTTTTAATTTTTTTTTATAAACTTAATGGTTAGGTATGGTATTTCAATTAACTTGATTCAGATTTTGGGTTACGTTTGGTTGTTTTTTCTTATGAATGATTACTAGAAATTGATGGGGTTTTGATAATTTCAATTATTGGATGCATTGCTATCACATTTGTATTTCAATAATTCAATCAAAACTCCTTGTCCTAACTATATCCTTTTGTGAGAATATAACTTGGTGTGCTATTCATAATTCACCATCTGTTGCCTCTTTCTCTCTCTCTTTGGGTTATGGAATTTTTTCATTTGTGGTTGAGATTTTCTTTCCTAAACTTCTTCTATTCTGTTTAGAATTGGTTTTCTTTTGAGTATTTTTTTTAGTATCCATATTTATATTGACAACTGTTTTTGTGTGATTGCATAATCTGGTGGATCCTTCTCCATTGCCAGCATTTATGTTGAAGCAGTGTAAGAAATCAAAAGTAGAAATTATGTGGAAGTATTCCTTTGATATTGTATATGGAAGATGGAGTGTATCCATTTTTGGGTTGAAATTCCTACTTATTGTTGGGTATTGTATATGGAAGATGAAGTGCATCTATTTTTAGTGAAAAATCAATGTTGGAGCCAATGCCTTTAGAGAGTAAGCAAGTTGGAGAAAAGAAATCAAATTACTTTTATTTGAAAAATATCTTTTTCTCTTGCAACCTATGTGATTTCGATTATGTTAATTTCCTCTCAAATGTTTTTTTACCTTTCATGATTTGATAGATAATGGTAACTCAACTAAGAAGTGATATACTTGATCAGTCTGGAGTAAGTGTTGATTGTTGTGTTGTTTATTATTATTATTTTTTTTATGAGAAATGGGCTACTCTTTATTGTTTGAAATTTCCCTTTCTCCAAAGTATTTCTCCAATGGTTTTATATTTCAGCAAGTGATCTAGTTATTGGCTCCCACTCCATCCTTAAGTGATCTTATATTGTCACCCTTTCATGATTGGTTCATGTGATGATTTAATATTGAAAGCTTGAATATGTGTGAAAACACAAGAGCTTGTTCAGACCCCTAATTAAAAATTATGGCTAGATTACTTTTACTCTTACTTAATCAAAGTGTGGAACAAGAGTAGATGTGCGCAATGAACCGATTCTACTCTAGTGCATAAACATGAACAACAAACAATAAATGTAAAACACAAGAGTAAGGGAAGAAAGAAGCAAACACAAGATAACACCGAGATTAGTGCTATCATGATAACTCTTATCAAACACTAATAATATGCCATATTAAATTTAGCCTCTAAGTAATAACAACATAGCTCCTTTAGGAGGTTAACATTACACTTAGTCTAGTGTATACCATTATCTAGAATCATGTGTAGCCACATTTCATCTCTCTTATAGTGTTTAAACTTGTAGTACCATGAAACAAAACACCCTCTTTTGGGATCGCAATATATATACGCAAAGACGAGGTGCTTGTCCACGCTACTTTAAACGGGTAAGTTCAATCTTGTAGTACTATGAAGCAAACACCCTCCTATTGGATCATGAGGCATATATGCCAAGACGAGGTGCTTACCCACACTACTATGAACTGATTATGAAAGTCGTGAGATCCAACCCTTGTATCTCTCTCCCACTAGAAATTTTAAAACAAGTGGATTGTCATGAAATCATTGTGATCTAATCACAGTTTTGACCCTACACATCAAACGTATATAATTGTTTAAATATAATGTGATGTTACTAAGTCACGTCACAATAGCGTAACGAACATTCGCACAATCACAAAGAAGTTTAACCTTGTAATCCGTGAAGTAAATACCCTCCGCATAGAATGCAAAACTCGAAGTCAAGACAAGGTATCTATTCACATTACAATAAACTTAACAAAAGGGTTATTTCAGTATTCCTACTCATTATTTGGGTTTTTCTTTAAATAATTGTGATCCCGTCACAACTAATAACCTTACACTTGATAAAGACTCTAATCTTGTTAGAATCATTAACTAAAATAGAAGTCCTAAACTATTTAGGATTCCATAAATACTAATGAATCAAAAATTAGTTATATAGAACTCTATAATTAACTTATTTGATTAAGAATTCTAATCTCATTAGAAACTATATACCTTTTAATTAAGCTTTAATCTCATTAAAACTTCTAATTAAAATAAATTAAGGACTTTCAATCATACAATAATTCCAATCTCATTAGAATTTTTCTTTAAAGACAAGTTCCAAACTATTTAGGAATAGGAGTTCTATTTAACTAATATCTTTGATCTCATTAGGCCTTTTAGTTAGAACCATGTGTAATCTTATCACACACAACCTTGCTCTTTATACATTTGAAAACAATTAGAAAAAATTCAAACCAAACTTTAGAGGCATTTTTGCAAGAAGCTTGCGATTAAGCTTTTCCAGCATAAGTGGTTTAAGGCAAAATAGTGAAAACACAAAATTCAGACAGAAACTTTCGCAACTATCTCACGACTGTTTCGCGAGTAAAGCTTACCCACGAAAAGTGTTGTGCTTTAGAGGCATTTTTCGCGAGTAACTTCGCAAGAAGTTAACCCGCAAAAAACGCGTGTTTTCAGTTTTTAAAGGGCAGTTGTAGACAGTTTTCAACTGTTTTTCATGAATAAACAACCATCATATGAACATAATAGACAGAGATTGATACCAAAACTGAATTCCATTGATGTTATAGCCTTAAAGTTGAATTTAACTTACTTATATTCAAATTTAAATAACATCATAACATCAATATCAATTTTTTTTATCAAACCATAGTTTCAACAACCATGTAGAAAATTAAATGCATAATCATCTAACAATATGAAACTATTATCTCTAATTCCAAAACTCACAAACATATTATACAGATTTGAAATTGAAAACCGCTCTAATACCAATTGTTGGAAAAA
Source organism: Lithocarpus polystachyus (assembly GCA_033629205.1). NCBI lineage: Eukaryota > Viridiplantae > Streptophyta > Magnoliopsida > Fagales > Fagaceae > Lithocarpus > Lithocarpus polystachyus. Next base: position 40,227,193 of record CM066170.1, on the reverse strand, counting down.
TACATGTTTATATCACATACAAAACATACGCAGCAAAAAATTAATTGACCTACTTCATTCGCAATTGATAAGATGTTCTATGTAAGTTTTAGAATTCAAGAATAAGATAGCGTACCTTGGTGTGGTGAAATTCAAAACAAAAGACTAGAAGTACTTAGTAACACTTTCAATTTTCACTCCAATTCCACTTAATGCCCAAGAAGTGTGTTCTCTCAATCAGTTTCCAATGAGAGAATAAGAGTGTGTCCAACACTTATATACAAACCATTTCATGTTCTGATATGATCTTAATCAAAACCTTATGAAAAGCCTTATGAAATTCTGTATGTTTTTTCCTTATATATAACTGATTATCTAATTAGGCTAGCCTTTTGGACCATTCCAATTGAGCTCTAGTATGTAGCTTGGAGTGGGACCAAAAGGGAATAAATAAGACTCTAGCACCAATAGGCCGTGAACTTTTTTGTCAACTCTTGACAAGTCCAAAGTTACCATTAATTATATTCAATGTCACTATATGAATATAATTGTACTCTAGGCCTTATTAATAAATTATATCTCAAGACTTTATTATACATGCAACCCCTTCATTAAAATATTTGTAGTAATACAAAGTCATGAATATAAACTGCCACTTTGAAGATTACTACATCTTAATCCTTGAGTACCCAATTTAATCCTTTATGTTATTCATCATATATTTATGAAATCCAATTCCATAAATATATACGTTAGTAACTCCTTACTAAAGTTATTCAAGGGAATATTTTATATCTCTGTTAAGAAATATGAATTCCATCTTGAGAATATATGTTCCATCAACACTAAATGCGGCTGTCCAACATACTGAGGTTTTGATTGTGACTTATAGATCTCACTTCTGATATATCAAAGCAACCTACTGTTGGGTTTTATGCCCTAAAATCCAATTTATTGGCATGTCATAAATAATTAAATTGTTTAATTATATGAGACTATTTATAAATGAACTAATGGGACATTATCTTAGCCCATAAAATGCATCGTATGTGATTTATGTAATTTAGTCACAGAAGATATAAATCACAAGTTCTGTGTAAACTCAGAATTTTAGTTCGTAGTCGGTGATGAAATTGGGCGATTTATCTACGAAGACTATAACATATCAACTAAGATGATTTTTCTTGATCATGGAAATGGAGATTTCTAGTTGGTATGTTGATATGTTTTAAGAGTTAAGACATATTGAACTGGACCGCTGTGAGATTTATTATTCTCCTAACGACTATCAAACTGAATAATAAATCTTACGACTTCTATTTACATCAACTCTAAATCCTGAGAGAATAATGAACTTGATCATGAGATGTAGGTTACTTTGATATATCAGGAGTGAAATCTATAAATTACGGTCAAAATTTCAGTATGTTGGGCAGCCGCATTTAGTGTTGATGGAACATATATTCTCAAGATGGAATTCATAATCTTTTAACGGAGATATAAAATATTCCCTTGAGATAAGTTTAATGGGTTTGGTTATTCAAAGAGTTGGGCCCAACCACTTTAGTAAGGAGTTACTAAAGTTTATATTTATGGAATTGGATTTCATAAATATATGATGAATAACATTAAGGATTAAACCGGGTACTCAAGGATTAAGATGTAGTAATCTTCAAAGTGGCAGTCTATATTCATGACTTTGTATTACTACGAATATTTTAATGAAGGAGTTGCATGTATAATAAAGTCTTGGGATATAATTTATTAAAAAGGCGTAGAGTGCAATTATATTCATATAGTGGTATTGAATATAATTAATGGTAACTTTGGACTTGTCAAGAGTTAATAGAAAAGCCCAAGGCCCATTGGAGCTAGAGTCTTATTTGTTTCCTTTTGGTCCCACTCCAAGCCACATACTAGAGCCCAATTGGAATGGCTCAAAAGGCTAGCCCAATTAGATAATCAGTTGTATATAAGGAGAGAAACATACAGAATTTCAGATGTTCAAAAATGAGTCTTTTCATAAGTTTTTTTTAAGATTACACAAGGAATGAAATGGTTTATGTGTGAATCTTGGACAATCCCTTGTTCTCTCCTTAGAAACTGATTGAGAGACCACACATCTTGGGCATTAAGTGGAATTAGAGTGAAGATTAAAAGTCTTCCTAAGAACTTCTAATTTTTGGTTTTAAATTTCACCGCACCAAGGTACGCTTTCTTATTCTTAAATTCTGAAATTTTCATAGTGCATGTTATCAATTGCGAATAAAGTAGATCCATTAATTTTCCACTGCGTATGTTTTTTTTGTGTTACAAACATGTATTCTACCCAACGCCTACACCTCATGATCAGGTCCATTATATTAGGATTAGTGCCCTTAAATCCTATTATAATATGCTATGTATGATATTATGTATGACATTATGTATTAAATCATGTATGACTTAATATTATGATTAATAAAGTTTCTTTATTCTTGTCTAAAATGATGGAAACATGAATATTTGGACATTATCATGTAGTCTATAAGATGCATAGTATGTGATTTAGTCACAGAAGATATAGATCACAAGTTCTTTGTAAACTCAGAATTTTGGTTCGTAGTTGGTGATGAAATTGGGTATTTCATCTGCGAAGACTATAACATATTAACTAAGATGATTTGTCTTGATCATGGAAGTGGAGACTTCTAGTTGATATGTTGATATGTTTTAAGAGTTAAAACATATTGAACTGGACCGCCGTGAGATTTATTATTCTTCTAACGACTGGCAAATGAATAATAAATCTTATGACTTATATTTACATGAACTCTTAATCCTGAGAGAATAATGGACCTGATTATGAAGTGTAGGTTGTTTTGATATATCAGGGGTGAGATCTAAAGTATCGGTCGAAACCTCAGTATGTTGGGCAGCCACATTTAGTGTTGATGGAACATGTATTCTCAAGATGGAATTCATAGTCTCTTAATGGATATATAAAATATTCCCTTGAGATAAGTTTAATGGGTTCAGTTATTCAGAGAATTAGACCTAACCACTTTAGTAAGACTAAAGTATATATTTATGAAATTAGATTTCATAAATATATGATGAATAACTTTAAAATGATTAAACCGGGTACTCAAGGTTTAAGATATAGTAATTTACAAAGTGGCAGTCTACATTCATGACTTTGTATTACTACGAATATTTTATGAAGGGGTTGCATGTGCAATAAAGTCTTGGGAAATAATTTATTGATAAGGCCTAGAGTGCAATTATATTTATATAGTGGTATTAAATATAATTAATGGTAAGTTTGGACTTATCAAGAGTTGACAGAAAAGCCCAAGGCCCATTGGAGCTAGTGTCTTGTTTGTTCCCTTTTGATCCCACTCCAAGCCACACACTAAAGCTCAATTGGAAAAGTCCAAAAGGCTAGCCCAATTAGATAATTAGTTATTAAGGAAGAAACATACAAAAAAAGATGAGAGACTTCTTAATGAAATGATTTTGTATGTAAGTGTTGGACACTTTTCTCATTCTCCCTAGAAAAAACACATATAACTGATTGAGAAACCACACATCTTGGGCATCAAGTGGAATTGGAGTGAAGAGTAAAAGTTTTCCTAAGTGCTTTTCATCTTCTGTTTTGAAATTCACCATACCAAGGTACACTCTCTTGATTCTATATTCTAAAACTTACATAGTATATGTTATCAATTGCGGATGAAGTAGATCCGTTAATTTTCCGTTGCGTATGTTTTGTATGCGATACAAACATGTATTTTTTTTTCCAACACATTATTCTCTCAGGATTTAGAGTTGATGTAAATAGAAGTCGTGAGATTTATTATTCATTTGACAGTCGTTAGGAGAATTATAAATCTCACAGTGGTCCTATTCAATATGTCTTAACTCTTAAAACATATAAACATATCTACTAGAAGTCTCCACTTCCATGATCAAGACAAATCGTCTTAGTTGATATGTTACAGTCTTCGCAAATGAAATGTCTAATTTTATCACTAACTACGAACTAAAATTTTGAGTTTACAAGGAACTTGTGATTTATATCTTCTGTGACTTTTTACATAAATCACATACTATGCATCTCATGGACTAATATAATGTCTCATTAGTTCATTTATAAATAGTCTCATATAATTAAACAATTTAATTATTTATGACATTCCAATAAATTTGATTTTAGGGCGTAAACCCCAACAATAGGTTCTGCAATCAAACACCATCTTAAGAGATTTATTTTCATATTTTAGCTCATCAACTAGTTTGTTAGACAAAACAAGTTTAGCATCCAAGTCCATATTGAAACATTCAAACTCTTTCAACTTTTCAAGGGAATTTTTGGCAAGCTTCTTATACTTTTCAATCAATTTATTGGATTCATTGATCTTAGCAATCAAATCATCCTTTTCACAACAAAACTTGCTCAACTTCTTATGAAACTTCTAAGCCTCTTTCTTTAAGAGTTTGATGTTAGGAATATCAACAACACTCAAAGATTCATGTAACATGGCATCACAATCATGAGGATAAACACTCATAGAGGCATTTTCACAAACATGTGGCATGCTACAATCATCAACAACCAAGGAAGCATACAAATCACTATCCATGGCAATAAACACATGGGGTCAAGGATCACACTTAGGTAATGAAACCAAAACAAGTGTACTCACTCTGAGACTAATTGAAATCTCAAATATGTGTGAAAATACAAGAGCTTGTTCAAATCCCCTATTAAAAATTATGACTAGATTGCTTTTACTCTTACTTAATCAAAGTGCGGAACAAGAGTAAATGTACATAATGAACTGATTCTACTTTAGTGCCTAAACAGGAACAACAAAAAATAAATGTAAAGAACAAGAGTAAGGGAAGAAAGATCCAAACAAAAGATAACACTAAGACATGTTATCGAAGAGGAAACCGAAGAACTCGGTGAAAAACCTCTCCATCGCCCTCCAAGCGGTAATCGATCCATTAGAGAATAATGTTGGAGTACTTGAATAACAAAAGACCCTCCAAGCCTAGTCTACCCAATGTACTCGAGCCCTCCAATGTCCTACTACCAACAGACTTCTTGGAGTCATATCTTCTCTAGCTTTCCTAATCCCACAACATGCTCGATTGCATCCGCCAAGCCTCACCGACTTCTTTTGGCAAATCCCTAAAACTTCCCAAGTTCCAAAACACTCTCTACACTTTGAAAATATGTGGCTTGTGTTTGGGTACAAATCTCCTCTCAAGGTATGACAATGGGAAAGGGAAGGAGAAGAGACTACAATGATTTCACTAAGGATGAGTATCTCTCTTTCTAAAGATGGGTGTGTGTTGTAGAAAACCTATCTACGGTTTTTCTCTCTAAATGGCCTCTCATACTTTTGTGCGTAGTGAAGGTATATATAGTATGGGTGAAGGGTAAGAAAGTCACTCTTAAAATCCTCCATGCAGAACGTTTCGCGAGTATTTCGTGGGAAGGCCTTACTCGCGAGACACTCATGAAATCGACAACCTGGCATGTGTTAGGAATATGAAATAATTTTTGTAATCCCTTAGTTAGGTAGTTGAGATTATGATGAGTTAGTTAGGATTTGAGCACATGTAGCTTATTTAACACATGGCTTAATTCATAGAGCACATGTTGAATTAACTAGCCAATTTTCTTGAGCCATGTGGGCCAATGATATTAAAGTTAGTTTCTTATAAATACATGATTGTAATTCAAATTTAGATATTAATTGAAGAATAAACTAATTTGTTAGTGCATTAGTGCCTCTCTCTCTCTCTCTCTCTCTCTCTCTCTCTCTCTCTCGCGTAATCTCTTTCTTCTCCATAGAGGGTGACTACCTCAAATCAAGTCCATTTTCCTACCATTTTCATACACTCCCCTACAATTCTTATCCATCCCCATTAGGAACCACTAGGTTCCTAATAACATGACTCTTCAGCTTCCAGCATGTGCTTCTCATATGCCCTTTTTGCGAAATACTATTCTCGCGAGTTAGTCACGAAATTGCACTGATTCTTCATTTCATGCTCGATTCTTCTCCAACTTAATACTAAATCCAATACAATAAAATCCCACAAAATATAAGGAACAAAATTAAAGCAATTACAACACTTTTTGTCATGGAATAAAGCCAACATAAAACATAGTTGTAAATCACAACTTTACAAATATTATTATAGAGTGGATTAAGGAGCATTTATTAGATTTTAGTGAGACAAAATCTTATTAGAATTCTGTCTAGTTCTTGGATGAAATTTATTTTCCAACAATGATTTTGCTATCTTTTAAATTCAGTAGGGGACCAATTTGATCATTACAAATCAATCACCAGTCTTTATAGATAATTTATAATATGATGACTGGCCCTTGGTGTATCACTAGGACCAATTTGATCATAACAAAATAGTCACCCATCATAAATATATGATGAATGGCCTATGGTGTAAATTATAATAAATTTGCTTGAATGGATTTCCAAAAATTTCTTTTTAGATTTTTTTAAATTTGAATTAAAAGTTCTTATGCTTGATTTGCTCTGTCATTTATTGCTTCAAGTTTACTGCCTAATATGTGTAATTATCATAGGGAGCAAAACATAATCTCCCCTCCTTGATTTTTCCAGGAACATACCTCATTTTAAATGAATCATAATAAACGAAATCATGTTTTCTTTTCCTTCTCGGTTATTCTTCCTGTAGTACCTTGCTACCAATATTAAAACCATACAAAGAGCTTATGTTTTTAATTCCAAGTTCCTTCATTATTTTTTATGTTTGTAGGTATTATGTGAAGCATATCAAGTTTTAAGTAATCCACTGCGAAGAGTTGCTTATCGTTGAGATGGAAAAAATTACATATCTAGGTACGTTTTTATGCTTGCACTTGTGGAAATATTGTGAGTTGTCACATGCTCATATTACTGCTCCTTTGTGTTTCATATTACTACTTTATTCAAGAACAATCAGGATTCTACTATCAAAACAATATTTGAATTTCAATTCCATTTCCTCTACTTGAGTTTCATGGAATGACTTTTTTTTTTTTTTTTAACACAAATTTTGGTTTCTTCTCCAACATGTATTATATTGTTAAACCAAACTAACCCACTTATCTTGCTAGAAGTAATAATCAAACCCAAGATAAAATTGTCATAAACTTAACTATGATTACAATTAAAATAAAAATGTTATTGGAAACACTTATAATAGAACAAGATGTTAGTTTATGAATTTGTCTTTAGCTACTTGAATTTTGTCAGATGAAAAGTTACATTCAAGATGCTTGGTATGCTGTTGAAATAATTGAAGCTGAATTTTGATCTTGGGTTTGAGACACCCCCTATATATGCTGATAATCTTTTACTCAAGAAAATATTTTTCTTATAATAAAGCAATATCACACTCAAATAGTCTTATATTCCTTTTAGCTATTAGTATATGCTCTTTTAGGCTATTTGGATTTTAGTAATTTTGAATCACAGGGACTGGTTGTGGAGGGGTATATTTAAACAGTCTACAATCTTGGGGGTTCAGTATTATCCTTTCAAATCACAAGATTTCTTTAAGGGTTTGTATTTGTAAGTATTAATATTTTTATGTTTTATTTTCATCTATGAGTTGAAGGTTTGCAGTTTTTTGAGGGTTTGCATGTTTACATTTTAGGATATTAATGATGGATAAGGTTTAAAGTTATAGTAGTCATTAATTTGAGCATTTGTTTGATTGTACTAATTTACATATGCCTTTCGCCTTTCAATCGGTACTAGTTGAATAAATAGGAATTCCCATATTTCTTTGATGAGAAATGTGAAAGGAATAAATAAATAAATAAAATAAGAGAGCATTTCTAAGGGGAATGAAATTCTGCTATTTGTTCTCCCTTTCAAAGAAAACGAAGAGATAAATTGATGTATTTTTTTATTATTGTATTTGGATCCATTGGGACTGATGGGGCTCGAACCCACAGCTTCCGCCTTGACGGGGCGATGCTCTGACCAATTGAACTACAATCCCAAGCAAATAAAGATTAGGATGTTTAAAATTTAAAAGTTTCACCATGGCCCGTTTGTTATTTTGCTTAGTCAAAGTCTTCTACAATTACTTAAAAAGTATGATGGATAAGGATAAGGGTTAGACTAATTTCCTTGGGAATTTCAAGATACTGTTGTGAAAGCTATTTTTGTGGCTGTTGTATCTCTATTTATTGCTGCTTGAATAACATCTTTTTGTTGTATCTCTACTTACTGTTGATTGAATAACAACTTTAATTTGCGAAAGAGGGGGTGTTTAATTTGTGAAAGAGGTAGTGTTTATAACTAATTTGGATGAATTTAGCAATAAAATTATCTCTGAAAATATTTAAATCATTAAATTATAATAATATCTACCATTTACTATGAGTTTCTTCCTTTATATTTGTGAGACAAATTGTATGCTCTTGATATTTTTTCCACTATGGCTCTTATTTTTTATCTCTATTGTGCTCATTTGGAATATGAGTATCATCTTCTGTTCTAGATTATAGAGGAAAAAGAATATATGATTTATTATGGGTTTCTATATTGGATCATTCTTTTCATTGGATTTGTGTTTGAACAACTTCCAGTGAGTTCGTTTGGGCGTTATGAACACATATTTTTCTCCTTTTTTCCACCTTTTCTATTAATACTAGTTTGTGTTTAATACATTGTAGTATTAAAAAGTTTTACTGATGTCTCTCTTACTCTGGATTTCCGTGTTAAGTGAAGGATTAGTCATTGGTTACTTGGGGAAGGTTTGATATTGTGGGTCTTCTAAGGTAGAAGTTCAGTAGCAGTTTTGGGCATATGGGGATAACCAAAGTTGCAAAGTACACAGATTGTGAATTAGTCTTATGAGGTGATGTTAATAACAACTACACCTTTGTGGAAACGAAATCACAAAACTCCAGGTATGAACTAAAGATTTTGAGCTAAATGATATGACCTCCAGATAACTTTTAGTTTTGTTTTAAAATTTTCCATTCCACTTATCTCTCAACCTTGCACTTGTTGTGCCACAACTACACAATTGAAGTGTTCATTGTTGGAAAATCTGGTTTTGTATCTTATACAAAACACACAGCAGAAGCAACAAGCATGGATCTATTTCATTCATGACTAATAATATGCACGATGTAAATTTCAGAATTTAAGAACGAGATAGCATACCTTGGTGCGGTGAAATTCAAAATAAGAGATTCGAAGTACTTGGAAACACTTTTGATCTTTTCTCCAATTCCACTTTACGCTCAAGAAGTATGGTCTCTCAATCAGTTTCTAAGGGAGAATAATTGACTGGCTTCACTCACACATACACACCACTTCACAATGATGTATCTTTTTCTCTTATGAAAAATTCTGCATGTTTCTCCCTTTATAACTAATTGATTATCTAATTGGGCCTGCCTATTGGGCCTTTCCAATTGGGCTTTAGTGTGTGGCTTGGAGTGGGACCAAAAGGGACTAATAAGACACTAGCTCTAATGGGCCTTGGGCTTTTCTATCAACTCTTGACAAGCCCAAAGTTGCCATCAATTATATTTAATACCACTATATAAATATAATTGCACTTTAGGTCTTATTAATAAATTATATCCCAAGACTTTATTATATATGCAACTCCTTCATAAAATATTCATAGTAATATAAAGTCATGAATATAGACTGCCACTTTGAAATATTACTACATCTTAATCCTTGAGTACCCAGTTTAATCCTTTAAGTTATTCATCATATATTTATGAAATCCAATTACATAAATATATACTTTAGTATATTCTTACTAAAGTGGTTAGGCCTAACACTTTGAATAACCAAACTCATTAAACTTATTATAAGGGAATATTTTATATCTCTATTAAGAGATTATGAATTCTATCTTGAGAATATATGTTCCATCAACACTAAATGTGGTTTCCCAACATATTGAGGTTTTGATCGTGACTTTAGATCTCACTACTGATATATCAAAGCAACCTACACTTCATGATCAAGTCCATTATTCTCTTAGGATTAAGAGTTCATGCAAATAGGAGTCGTGAGATTTATTATTCATTTGACAGTCGTTAGGATAATAATAAATCTCACAGCGGTCCAATTCAATATGTCTTAACTCTTAAAACACATCAACATATCAACTAGAAGTCTCCACTTCTATGATCAAGACAAATCATCTTAGTTAATATGTTATAATCTTCGCAGATGAAATGCCCAATTTCATCACCAACTACGAACTATAATTCTAAGTTTACAAAGAACTTGTGATCTATATCTTCTGTGACTAAATCACATAAATCACATACTATTCATCTCATGGACTATATGAAAATGTCCAAATATTCATGTTGCCATTATATTAGATAATAATAAAACAACTTTATTAATCATAACGTTAAGTTATACATAATGTCATACATAGCATCATAGAATAATATTTAAGGGCACATATCCTAACAATCTCCCACTTGCCCTAAAAACTATTGTGCACTAATCTAACTCCCATTCCCTCCAAATGTGACTCAAAAGTCCTTTGTGGCAAGGTTTTGGTAAAGGGATCCGCTAGATTACTTGCACTATCAATCTTTGCTACTACTACATCCCCTCGAGCAACAAAGTCTCGAATAATGTGGTACTTTCTCTCAATGTGCTTTCCTTTCTTGTGATTCCTTGGATCCTTGGATTGTGCAACCGCTTCACTATTGTCGCAAAACAATGTGATGGGGAACTTGCTCCATTCTCACAACACCAAGATTAAAAAGGAATTTCTTGAGCCAAACAGCTTCCCTTGCCGCTTCACAAGCAGCAACATATTCAGCTTCCTTGGTGGAGTCTGCAATATAAGATTGCTTAACACTCCTCCAACTAATGGCTCCACCTCCCAATGTGAACACATAACCTGAAGTAGACTTTCTAAAATCAAGATCTGACTGAAAATCTAAATCTTTATAACCAATTGGAATCAAATCCTCACTTTGGTAAACAAGCATATAATCCTTTGTTCTCCGTAGATACTTGAGAATATGCTTTATAGCTTGCCAATGTTTAAGTCCTGGATTTGATTGATATCGGCTGACCATGCCAACTGAATAATTAATATCTGGTCTAGTACAAAGTATGGCATATATCAGACTTCCCATTGCAGAAGCATAAGGAACTTGTCTCATCATATGTTCTTCCTCTAGAGTCTTAGGCCTTTGGTCATCAGACAGAGGAACTCCATGTCTAAAAGAAAGTAATCATTTCTTGGAGTTTTGAATGTTAAACCGTTCTAGAACCTTATCTACATACCCAGTTTGTGATAAACTTAACATCTTATTCCTGTGATCTCGCCAAAGCTTGATCCCTAGAATAAAGTTAGCTTCACCCAAGTCCTTCATTTCAAATTGGCTTGACAACCAAACCTTTACCGATGACATTACCCCTACATCATTTCCAATGATGAGAATATCATCAACATAAAGCACTAGGAACATTACTACTTCATCTTGATGTCTTTTGTACACTCATGGTTCATCAAGATTTTGTTCAAAACCAAATGATTTGATTGCTTGATCAAATCTGATGTTCCATGACCTAGATGCTTGCTTAAGTCCATAAATGGACCTTTTCAACTTGCATACCATATGCTCTTGGTTCTTTGCTATGAAACCTTCAGGTTGCATCATATAGATTTCTTCTTCAAGATTGCCATTAAGAAATGCAGTCTTGACATCCATTTTCCAAATCTCATAATCATAATGAGCAGCAATGGGTAAGAGAATTCTGATAGATTTAAGCATAGCTACTGGCGAAAAAGTTTCATCATAATCAATATTTTCTTTTTGTGTATACCCTTTCGCCACTGGTCTTGCTTGAAAAGTTTCAACCTTTCCATCTATCCCTCTTTTCCTCTTGTAAACCTATTTGCAACCAACAGGTTTAATGCCGTTACTTAAAAGGAAAGAATCCTTTCTTGAAGTATTACATACTATACTTGGCTAGAATCTAATCTATTTAAGCAGATTGAGATATACTCAATATCCTAATTTCTGAATTGTAACAAAGTTTAAATTCTTAGGATATGACTAGACTTTCCCAAGTACTTTATATCAAACTGGATTAGACAACAAAAACTCTATTGATGACAATATCTCTACATCATTCTAAATGATTAGAATGTCATCAACATACATTAAGAAATTTATTATTCCACATAGCTTTTACACATATAAGGCTTTTGGTACCTGATCAAAATCAAACAATTTGATTCCTTGATCAAAGATGATATTTTATGATTCAGATGCTTGTTTTAATCCCTAAATGAAATTTAAGCAACTTGCATACTAAACACTACTATTTCTTTGCTATGTACAAGTCTAGTTACATCATATAGATGTGTTCCTCAAGATTGCTACTAAAAGAAGCTTTCTTGATATCCACTGCCATATTTCACCAAAATAAAATATAATGGATAAGAGAATCTTGATAGAGTCAATCTTGATTATTTGTGAAAAAATCATTTCATAATTGAACCATTTCTTTCTGAATAAATCTTTTCTCCATTACTCTTGACTTTGAAGGTTTGCATCTTCAAATCTATCAATCTCATTTACTTCTAGACCGATTTGAAAACAATAGGCCTAATGCCATTAGGCATTTCTACAAGTTCTAGACTTCAAATAGAATCCAATTCTATTCACATAACCTTGATCAATAATCCATATTCATATCATCTATTACCTTTACGTATGACCGAGGATCAAATTCATATCCTTGTGGAATAACTTCAAAAGTTCATCCCAAAAGTATGAACATACTTGGTAATTAATAATCCTCCCACTACGATATTGTACCAGTGTACTAGCTATACATTTAGAATTATGCCTTATGGTGTATCTAAAACAACCATCTAATTTCTAAATGTATTTTATAGTTGTCTTTCAACAAATTCTGACATTTTTCTTCTAGAACAACTATATGTTTTACTTTAAGATTATTCACATAGTCATCATCAAGAACTTTGTATTTGTACTTTATAAACATCTTGTCTTCTTTATGACTACCAAAACAATCTTTTGCAATTCCTTTTGGATACCCATCATAAAAACACATTTTTCTACCTTTTGATTTCAATTTGTCAGACTTCCTTTCTAGCACAAGTGTTGGACATTTCCAAAAATGGAAGTATCATATACTAGGTTTTCACCCAATCTACGATTTGACAAATGTCTTAGGAACAAACTTTTGAAATCAACTTTAGAAAATGTATAGTAACTATTAGAGTATATCTCCAAAAGAAATAAGCAAATAGAAATACTTATCATGTACTTTACTATTTCTAAAAGAGTCTTATTCCTCTTTCATGTATGCACTGACTTAAAGAAGTCAATGAAACTTTATTCCCTTACAATAAAGGAGCTCTAGATCTTATTATCCTCGAAATAGAATTTATAGACTGGGAATATAACAAAATAATGGTTCTAAAAGCCCATCTTTCACCAATCTTGAATATCATTTAGATCAATAAGATCTAGGCATAAGTGCCAAATACATACAATAACAAACGATGGAAACTTTCTCTTTAAAAAGTAAAACATGTCAATTTCCATCTAGAAATAATCATGGACAATGCTTAGCTTTACCAAAACAGAAACACTTTTCTTTTGGTCATGCTTTTGAGTTTAATTTCCTTTTGCAACTACTAGGACAACTTGCCTGTCCAACTATTTGGTATTATAATTCATTTCCTTATCACCCTTACCTTTCAATTCAGGCTAAGAATTTGAATTAAATCATATTGATCCTAGCTTTAGCTTTTAGGATGTCTTCCGTTGTATAGAATTTATTCATCACTTCAGATAACATAAAAAGAATTTATTTTCAAAACAATCTGAATTGATCAAATGATTCTAACAAGGACTTATGGATCTTATCCATATGAGATTAACATTTAATCTCTACATCCAAGAATTTCAATTCATTTTTAAAATTAAAAACATTTTCATAAAATGATATAGAATTGGAACTCCTTAAGCTTTTCTTAGCACTCAATGTGATTCAACCAAACATCTCATTTAGACTTAACCTAAAGTCTAAGTGTAGTACTAACTCTTGCATCTCATGCTGTAGCACACTTGAGATAGAAGCCAATGTAACATTTTAGCATTTCAATGTAGACTATGATCAAATCATAAGCTATCTTCTATCAATACATCATCCACAGGAAATTATGACAATACTAAATCAAAACATGTTTATGTACTTCAGTTTCTTTAAGCACCATGTCCAAAATTATTTTTTAGTTAATGTGATTCAATTAAAATAGTAGCCAGAGAACAAAATGTATGACAACTTTATTTAGAGACTATAAACATAATTATAGGGACATTATATTTTGCATCCATAACCATATAGTATGAAACCCAAAAATACTATACTAGGTGCAACGACAACCTAATCTCGCAATTAATATTCCTCGGAAGCAAGGTCATACCAATCACTATGATCAGGCGAGAAATATTCTCATTATTAATGCTATCATGGTAACTCTTACCAAACAAAAATAATTTGCCGCTTTTCATTTAGCCTCTAAGTAATAATGACATAGCTCCGAAGGGAGGTTAACATTACACTTAGTCTAGTGTACACCATTGTCAGAATCATGTGTAGCTACATTTCATCCCTTTAACAGGCTTATTTTGTAGTACCATGATAAAAACACCCTCCGCATGGAATGCAAAGCTCGAAGCTAAGACAAGATGTTTGATCAAACTACTATAAACCAGGAAATTCAATCTTGTACCATGAAATAAACATCCTCCGCTTGGAACGCAAGGCTCGAGGCCATGACGAGATGTTTACCCCACACCATTATGAACCGACAATGGAGGTCGTGAGATCCAACCCTTGTATCTTTCTCTCACTAGAAATTTTAAAACAAGTGGATTGTCATGAAATCATTGTGATATAATCACAATATTTACCCTACACATCAAATGTGTTTAATTGTTTAAATTCAATGTGATGTTACTAAGTCACGTCATAATGGCGTAATGAACATTCGCATAATCACAAAGAAGTTTAACCTTGTAATCTGTGAAGTAAATACCCTCCGCATGGAATGCAAGACTCGAAGTCAAGACAAGGTATCTATTAATATTAAAATAAACTTAACAAAAGGGTTATTTCAGCACTCCCACTCGTTATTTGGGTTTTTCTTTAAATAATTTTGATCCCATCACAACTAATAACCTTGCACTTGTTGAAGACTCTAATCTTGTTAGAATCACTAACTAAAATGGAAGTCCTAAACTATTTAGGATTCCTTAAACACTAATGAATCAAAAATTAGTTATATAGAACTCTATCCTTAATTTACTAAATAAAAAGTTCTAATCTCATTAGAAATATATATACCTTTTAATTAAGCTTTAATCTAATTAAAACTTCTAACTAAAATAAATTAAGGACTTTTAATCATACAACAATTCCAATCTCATTAGAATGTTTCTTAAAAGACAAGTCCTAAACTATTTAGGACTAAGAGTTCTATTTAACTAATATCTTTGATCTCATAGGTCTTTTAGTTAGAATCATGTGTAATCTCATCACACCTTTCTTTACACTTTATAAATTTGAAAATATTTAGAAAAATTTCAAAATTCCCTTCAAATGTATTTTAGTGAGAATCTCACGACTAAGCTCTTCCCACAAAATTCAGACAGAAACTTTCGCTACTGTCTCGCGGGTATCTCGCGACTAAGCACATCCCGTGAAAATGAGTTAAGCAAAAAATTGAAAACACAAAAAATCAGATAGAAACTTTTGCTACTATCTCGCGATTGTTTCGTGAGTAAAGCTTACCCGCAAAAGTTTTGTTCTTCAGAATCATTTTTCGCGAGTGACTTCGCGGGAACCTAACCCGCGAAAAACCCGTGTTTTCAGTTTTTCCAGAGCAGTTGCAAACAGTTTTCAATGATTTTTCATGAACAAACAACCATCATATGAACATGATATGCAAAATTTGATATCAAAACTGAATTCCACTGATGCTATAGCCTTAAAGATGAATTTAACATACTTAAATTCAGATTTAAACAACATCATAACATCAATATCAGTTTTTATCAAAACATAGTTTCAACTACCATGCAGAAAATTAAATGCATATATAACTTTCTAACATCATGAAACTATTATCTCTAATTCTAAAACTCACAAAACATGTTATTCAAATTTGAATTGAAGATCGCTCTGATACCAATTGTTGGGAAAATGCATGTTCGTATCACATACAAAACATACACAACGGAAAATCAACAAATCTACTTCATTTGCAATTGATAACATGCACTATGAAAGTTTCAAAATTTAAGAACAAGAAAGCGTACCTTGGTGCGGTGAAATTCAAAATCAAAAAATCATAAGTTCTTCGGAAGACTTTTTAATCTTCACTCCAATTTCACTTAATGCCCAAGATGTGTGGTCTCCCAATCAGTTTCCAAGGAGAGACCAAGGGAGTGTCCAACACTCATATACAAACCATTTAATGTTCTCATGTGATCATAATGAAAAACCACTTAGAAAACTCTCATGTGAAAAAGCACTCATTAAAAGAACCTTATGAAATTCTGTATGTTTCTCTCCTTATATACAACTGATTATCTAATTTGTCAGTTCGTTTAGACCCCTTAAACCCAACAGATTAACCTAGTGAATTAGCCAAGTGATTAACTTAGGTAATTTAATTAAAACTAGGTTAACACAGATAAGAAAAAAATAACTAAGCAGCGGAAAATAAACAACACAAAGATCTGATGACCCAGGAAACCACACCGGTAAAAACCTGGGGAGGATTTGACCTAGCTATCCTCAAGGTAAACTGAATCCACTATGAAAGAATCGAAGTTTACACAACAAGACTTAGACCACTAACATCTTATTGCTACCCAAGTGTAGGAAACTTACTACCATGACCCCATGATAGCTCCGAGATCCACGGACTCCTTCTTTCCGGAATTCTTCAGCAAATCCACAAGCGCACCTGCTTGTATATCTTTGTGTTCTCTTGATTCTGCAACTGTATTGATCTACACAACTCTTGACATAAATCTCAAGTTTGTAAACCCTAAGTGTATGTGAAGGTAAACACCTCTAGATCTCACAGAGAGATTCACAAAAACAGCAAAACAGAACTCTAAAAACGTGGCTAGGGTTTTCCCTTTTATACTTAGGGCAAACATAAAACCCTATACATTAAAACGGGCTTAGGCTGAGTTGGAATTTTCTGCAGAAAAACGTTCTGCACGATTTTCGATCAATCGAGTCTTATTTTCGATCGATCGAGTCATACAGAAAGTGAACAGTACTTCTACATAAAAACTCGATTCCAACTTTACAATAAGACCCATACTTTGAGCAAGTCTAACACAAGACTAAACATTGTTTTGATCATGGTTTGCCAACATACAAAATGAAGTTCTAAATACATTAGATCCTAATCCTTAGAACCTAACAAACTCCCCCTTTGGCAATCCGTGACAAAGCACAGACTTAACAAAAAGCTCAAAGTTACAAATTGAAATAGCCCATTACAATAAAAATAGCCACTTAACAGTTCAACCTAAACTACTATCTAACAGTTGCAAGGTAGACAGCAGCTCGACTGAAAGCAACCTGTATATTCCTGTAACACTTAACAAACACATAAACGCATGTGTGGAAAAAAAAAACAGGAAATACATAAATAAAAATTTCTTGATTTCACATGACACAAAATAAAGACATATATCATGAATAACATCATCAATATAAATCAATAAGTAGAGTAGTAGCATAGTGAAATAAGAAACATATACATACAAATGTATCTCAACAAAATAAATCTCCTAAACAAGAGCTAAAAATGAGAATACACAGTGAAGCATCTAGATACAATCTAATAACTCCACAAGCTCCGCAGTATCACTACCAGGTAAACAAAAACTCCCCCTAAAATGTAAATCTCCACAAAAAAACTCCTAGATACAATGAACTATGTACTCCCCCTTTTTGTGACGAATTGCCAAAGGGCACTCACTCATCATCAAAAGGAGGCGGAGGAGAATGACGAGAGCTCGCCAAATCCGCTCGTAACGCACGTAGCTCATCAAGGATGTCCACCAAAAGCTGACCATGAGCCGCCTAAACGGTCACGACAGTATCAAGAGTCCGACGAAGGTTAGAAACCTCATCAAACGGTGGAGGAACATCAGCAGCAGCAACAACAGCAGGATCAGAAGAAGTCCCAGCTGCATGAGTATCTGTAGAAGAAGAGGGGGGTGGAGTGACACCAGAAGGTTCTACCCTAGGACGCTTAGAGCTAGCTCGAAGTTGAGCAGCCCTTTGCCTCAAAAAGGTAGCACCGATGGGAGCGATAACATGTACAGGCTCAGAAGCAGGAAACTCACCAAAACCAAGAAAAAGGAGAATCCGATGAATAAAAACAGGGAAAAACAAAGCATGAGCCGTAGAACTAGATCGATGAACCTCGTTCAAAGAACGAAGGAACAGATGCGGAAAACTGATAGGAGCATCAGTGACCAAGGCATACAAAAAGACACACCTCTCAAGAGGAATGGTGTGGACATGCGAAATAGGCCACAAAGAATGACACGCTATCCTAAAGAAAAGATAGTGCAGCTCAGACAGCTCAGCAGAAGTGATCCGAGGATCAGAACCCCACTAGATAGAAGACCCAGTGATGTAGGACAAGACGTCATCAAGGGGAGGAGACTCCTCGTAAGGAAAAACGGGATGGTCCACAATAGGCACCCCAAGAGCATCAGACACTACCAAAGGGGTAATGTGATACTCCACACCACGTAACCACACCTTTACTAAGTTGTCGTTATCGTAGACATGAATAGAGAGGTTCAAATAAAACTCTCTAATCAAGGTGGCAGGAGGAGGAGAATGCTCATACTCGAGCAAAGGTAACCAACCCCGACGTGAAAAGTTACGACGCACCTCAGGATCCAACTCATCTAAGATAACCCTACGCTCAGCCCAAATCTGACGCCTAAGGTTCAGAGTCTCATAGGTGACTTGGTTTGACTCACTAGGGAACCGCTCAGTGTCAAAAGAAGGAGAAGGATCAAAAGTCCTATGGGCTCTAGTTTTCCTAGGCATAGTGCTAAGGAAAAGATAGACACAGAAAGAAAAGAGCAAAAACAATACCAAGGGCAGACTGCAAGTTAGCACAGCATAAAATATAGAAAAAATATCAATTCTATATGATGCATGAGCATGAACATAACATGATGCATGTACTAATGCAGTGACATGTTCAATTGTGATCCAAATTAACAAAATTGGCTTGAGCAAGCAATATTTATCAAAAATACCCAATTTGAAAAACCTAATTTTTCAAAACATAATAAATTGATAAATTGATCAATACAACATTCAATTAACTCAATATAATGATCAAATTAATCAATCCAACAAGCCAATTTCATCAATTTCAATCAAATTGAACAAAAACCCCAAATTTGCTCAATTTCAAGCCCTAGAATTTCAAATTTCCTTCAAAACACCAAAATAATCAAATTAAACCACATGTAGAGCTAAGGTAAGGTGTCCCCACAAAAACACATAAAAGATTTGAGAAAGAAATACTCAAAAACATTCCCAAAAAGACAAAAATCCTAAATGTCGAAAATACCCAAAAATGCATGAAAATAATGCATGAAATATGAAAATAAATTCAAAAGGAGGGGCAAAAAGGACTTACCAGACTTGGGAGAGAGAGATTGTGCAAAAGAATCAGAGGAAAACGACAAAATCTCCAAGAAAGGTGCTTGACCGGTTGGTAGGGAGAAAAAGAAGTTTTGAAAAAGTTTGAAAAGTGAAAAGCCACGTGAAAAAGCTCCTTTAAAAAACATCCAGCACGATTTTCGATTGATCGAAAATTACATTCGATCGATCGAAAATACCTTCGATTGATCCAAATTCAGCTTGGATCGATCGAGTCAACCAGAAACTTTAACACTGGATTTGAAACATTTTCGATCGATCGAAAATCAGTTTCGATCGATCGAAATTCTGGAAAAATCGCAGTTTTGAAAAACCAACATTTTTGATCAAAAACTCCTCAAAGCATTAGATTTTATGAGAAAAAATGCATGAGTATGAGATGAGATGTTTCCCAAAAACACATGTATTCAATCCAGATTTCTCAAGGCAACAATTTCTCTCAATATACCCCAAAAAAAACAAACAAGCAAACATGTTTTGCATCAAATTCCCAAAATTCTCAAACTTGGTTGGTCAGGCCAAAAACACACACAATAGCATGTACACAATTCTAGCAAAGAATAGCTTGTGTAGTGTGTGCAACTAGCATAAGCTTGAGAAACATGTGAGGTGATATACACATAGAGATCAATCACAATTTCTACAAAATCCATCACATGAATTTGAAAGAGACTATTACTTAAAGAGTTACATCATATAACTCCTACATCTCCTAGAATAAAAGCTTGCAATCATGTAAGTTTCTTGATTGGCCTCAATATTCAAATTTGTAGATTAGAAACTTAATAAAAGCCGGGATAATGTACACACCAATTTTATTTGAATTTGTGAGATTATTATAGCCCAATAATGTACACACCAATTTTATTTAGAGGCTACACCTTATGTTCTTTTTGTGCATGTGCTACACTTTCTCGAGCACAAAATCTTACGATATGCACTAAGGTGTTCATGATTGGCTAATAAACAGTGGTGAGATGGTTATTTATGCCTTTCTCAATAAGACTAAGTCCGACAATCAAAGACATAAGACTTCAAGATCAAGATCATGTGATCAACAATTATAGCATCTTCCCACACAACATGCACAACAAGACTTTAGCTAGTAAAGTGCAATAGAAATAAATGCATCAAAGCTAAACAAGGTACATACATGTAACACCCGTCTCATTTAAATTTAATTTAATTACTTTTAGAAAGTAGATTTGATAAATTGCTTAATTATTTTGGAGGAGATAATTAATTTTATATTGTGATTTTTATAATGATAACAATAATAAAAATAATATTAAGGTGTTTAGTGGGAATATAAGTGGGTCTTAGAAGTTTATTTTAGTGTAGTGGGCTTCTAAATTTTCAGCCCAACTGAAATTAGCCTTATCATGGAATAGGCTTCTAAACTTTCAGCCCAAGTGCAACAGCTTTATAATGAAATGAAATTAGGGTTTCCTATGTGATAGGTAGAGAAAGAGACCCTTGAAACTAGAAGCGGCTGTGAAAGAAATTCTGCCAAACTGACAAGACGACATCAAGGTAATTTTCAGCAACTGATATTCGATTGTGTGGTATTGAGATTGCTGAAATTGTGTTTTGCTGGACCTTCTTTTTCATTGTTTGGCCGAATATAGATATATAGATATATATATATATATATATATTGGATTGCTAGATCATCAGATAGGTTATCCATCTGATTCATTGTTGGCCGAATGTATATATATATATATATATATATATTAGATTGTTAGCCCACCTGATGATGCACATGGCTGGCCGAACTGGATTTGTGCCATTAAGTTTTTATATAAGTATATATATATATATTACCTTATTAGTTCATCCAATTGATTCATTCTTAGCCGAATATATATATATATATATATATGTTAGATTGCTAACTCATCTGATGTCTGATTCATGGTTGGCCGAATATATATATATATGTATATATTGAATTGATAGTTCACCAGATGTAACAATATTTATATATATTAGAATTCAATAGTCAATCACGGATCAGGGAATTGTATTAATGCAGAATGTGCTTTGCTTGACTTTCAATAATAATAAGGCATAGACAACCAGATCATGGAATCAAGTGCATTGATGCTGAAATTTTGTTTATGCTTGACTTTCACTTTCACACTGTGTGGTCGAAAAGGAGTTTGTAATATATATAGGTTTATATATAAGTATATAGATTAATAAATTATCTGATAGTAACGTGTTTTCATATATATATAGCATCTGATGGTTCACGTGGAAAAGGTAGAGTTTTGATATTAGGTTTATATATATATATATATATATATATAAGATCTTTGGGTGGTTTTCTTCAGGTGGTTATGTGTCCTTTTAATTTTAAAGATATGGGTATTTTAGATGTTAGTTTAGGGAATGCTATACTATTATCTTAATCTAGAATAGGTTTGGGGTATATTAGAAAGACATGTTGATTTTTATTTTGCCAAATCTTCTTAGTGGCTGAGGAATTGTTTTATCAAGAGGACGTTGTGATTATTAAAGAACCTACTCTTATTGAGTTATCTAATCATTATCTAGGTTCTAGTTGACATCGTTTCGAGCAATTGAAGTGAAGCTTGGTTTAGCCACTAGAGGTAAGTAGACTTCAACACATGACGTCTCTCAAGACGTATATATTTTTATATATATATATATATATTATTGTGGTAGAAATATATTTATATATATATACATACACATAATTGCAAAAGTGAAGTTTCAAAGACTTATACCATTGTTAGTGCTTTATACATACTCAAACTCTATTATTTATTGTATATTATTGTGAAACTGTATATGTCAAGAGTGTTTCAAATGGTCAACTAGACAGTCTGCAACCTTTGCCAACACAGGGTTAAGTGTTGGTCTTCGGCCGAAGTAGTGTTAGTGTGGTGTGGTGCAGTGTTATTGTTGCTCTTCGGAGTTAGTG
Organism: Lithocarpus polystachyus; assembly: GCA_033629205.1. Classification (NCBI taxonomy): domain Eukaryota; kingdom Viridiplantae; phylum Streptophyta; class Magnoliopsida; order Fagales; family Fagaceae; genus Lithocarpus; species Lithocarpus polystachyus. The sequence goes on along the minus strand of CM066170.1, from coordinate 40,204,447 downwards.
TTGCCTCTTTGAGGTTAGTGTTATTGTTCCCATGGGAAATCACCCACCGAGTGTTTAGCAGCTTTTGTCTGTGTTTGACTAATATTTTTCATATTGAATTACTGTTTATTTACTACTGTTCTTTTAGGTGGAAATTGCTTATTTTCAAAATAAAATTGTTTCTACCTATTTGGTGCATATTGGCATATAAATGTGGTCGTTATTTTATTAATGTTTACAGTGTTATAGTGAAGTGTTTTATTTTAACAGCTTTATAGAATATATTATATTACAGTTTAGACTAATTTTAATTGTATCGTGATGACTATATTTTGTCAATGATATTATCGTTTTGTTTTTGGGAGACATCCTCATGTTTGTAGTCTCTTATTGAGCCTTTAGCTCACCCTTTTTCCATCCTTTCAGATTAGAGTTATGGAGTGTCTTTTGGTGGTAGATCAGTGGAGCCTTAGATGGACGACTTCGTTTGGAGCGTGATAGTTGCAGAATTGTTTTAGTAAAATTGTTTCAGGACAATGAGATTATTATTTTGGAACTATTTTGAGATGTTATTTGGAGATTTTACATTCAAGAATATTATTGTTGTTTTGTTTTTATGGATTGTTAAGGAAATCTGATGATATTCAAGAAGTTTAATTGAGGATAAATATTACGCTCTGTTCCATTATGTCATTGTTGATTATTTCTAAGACAGGTTATGCATCTAAATCCTTATTAAGGGTTTGGGGTGTTAGAGATATGGTATCAGAGCCTGCTCAGTAACCCCGTGTGGGCTCGGAGACACTACCCCATAAAGTAGGCCCTAATGAGGACCTTAGGGATTTAAGTGGGGGAGATTGTGATGCCCCAATTTAATTGATTGATTGTGTGATGTGTGTGGGTGTGTGATGAGTCCCACATTGGGTATTTACTGGATAGATCTGGGCTTTATTAACAATTACAAGGAGCCTCAATTGTGACTAGTCCTTTTGAGGTATAGCGCAGATGTGGCTAGCGCTTTTCCTTAGGTCGTTACATAAACATGGAACCTGAGAGTTTAAATTATGAATTGTGTGTTGCTACACCTTCTGGACAACAAATGATTACCCATAAAGTGTACAAGTCTTGTAATTTTTTAGTCTCTGGGAGGGAATTAAAAGCAGATCTTATGTTGCTTGATATGTTTGAGTTTGATGTGATTTTAGGGATGGATTGGTTATCTACTTTTCATGCTTCCATAGAGTGTTTTGGGAAGAAGGTAGTATTTAGAATTCCTGGGGAGCCAGAATTCTTCTTCGAGGGAGATCGTGTGGTGAAACCACCTTTATTGATTTCAGTGATGCAGGCAAGACGATTGCTAAGGAAGGGTTGTGAAGGGTTCCTTGTCTGTGCTTTGAAGGGTGATAAAATTGAATTAAAAGTTGAAGACATCCTAGTGGTGAAAGAGTTCCCAGATGTGTTCTCTGAGGACTCACCTGGACTACCCCCTGACAGAGAGGTTGAGTTCTCTATTGACCTAGTACCTGGTACCGGCCCAATTTCCAAAGCACCTTATAGAATGGCCCCTACAGAGCTCAATGAGTTGAAGGAGCAATTGCAAGACTTGCTTGATAAAGGCTTTATTCGGCCTAGTGCTTCTCCTTGGGGTGCTCCGGTGTTGTTTGTTAAGAAGAAGGATGGTAGTATGCGGTTGTGCATTGACTATAGGGAGTTGAACAAGGTAACCGTCAGAAACAAATACCCTTTGCCACGAATTGATGATTTGTTTGATCAGCTTCAGGGCGCTCAAGTCTTCTCTAAAATTGACTTGAGATCTGGTTATCATCAGTTGAGGGTTAAGGAGGATGACATACCAAAGACAGCTTTTCGAACTAGGTATGGTCATTATGAGTTCTTAGTGATGCCTTTTGGTCTAACTAATGCTCCTGCTATTTTTATGGATTTGATGAATAGGGTATTTCATGAGTATTTGGATCGGTTTGTCATTGTTTTCATTGATGACATCTTGGTTTACTCTAAAAGCCAAGAAGAGCATGAGGAACACTTGAGAATGGTGTTGCAGATTTTAAGAGACAAGAAGTTGTATGCTAAATTAAAGAAGTGTGAGTTCTGGTTGAATCAAGTGGTGTTCTTAGGACATGTGATCTCTAGAGATGGAATTACAGTGGATCCTAGTAAGATCGAAGCTGTAGTTAATTGGGCTGCCCCTACTAATGTAAGTGAGGTAAGAAGTTTTTTGGGCCTTGCAGGTTATTATAGAAGATTTGTGGAAGGATTTTCCAGTATTGCAACTCCTCTGACTCGATTAACTCGAAAACATGCAAAGTTTGACTGGACAGAGGAATGTGAAAGAAGTTTCCAGGAGTTGAAGCAACGGTTGGTTTCTGCACCAGTATTGACTATTCCATCTGGTTCGGGTGGTTTTGTGATATATAGTGACGCATCTCGTAAGGGTCTTGGTTGTGTTCTAATGCAACATGGGAAGGTGGTTGCTTATGCCTCTCGACAACTAAAGAATTATGAACAGAATTATCCAACTCATGATTTGGAATTGGCAGCGGTGGTTTTTGCATTGAAGATTTGGAGGCATTACTTGTATGGTGAGAGATGTGAAATATACACTGACCATAAAAGTTTGAAGTACATATACACTCAAAAAGAATTAAATTTGAGACAAAGGAGATGGCTAGAATTGATTAAAGACTATGATTGTTCTATAAATTACCATCCTGGTAAAGCCAATGTTGTGGCTGATGCACTTAGTCGAAAGTCGTATAGCTTTTCAGCTGCTTTATTAACTACTCAGAAGCATATTATTGTTGATCTTCAGAAACTTGGAGTAGACATAGTGACTGGAGACTCCCAATCCTACCTGGCAAGTTTAAGTGTACAACCCACCCTAATTGATAAGATCAAAGCTGCTCAGAGTGGTGACCCTCAATTGTTTAAGATCATGGAACAAGTACGTGGTGGAAGTAGATTTGATTTTAGTATCTCTGATGATGGTGTTTTGAGGTTTGGTAATAGGCTTTGTGTGCCTAATGATTCATTGATTAAAAGAGAGATATTGGAGGAAGCACTTCGTTCGCCTTATACAATGCATCCGGGTAGTACCAAGATGTATCATGACCTTCGAGAAGTTTATTGGTGGATTAACATGAAAAGAGAAATTGCTCAATTTGTAGAACAATGCTTGATTTGCCAGCAAGTCAAAGTGGAGCATCAGAGGCCATCAGGGTTGTTACAACCTTTACCTATTCCTGAGAGGAAGTGGGAGAATATCACCATGGACTTTGTGTGTGGATTACCGAGATCACCTAAGAATCATGATGCGATTTGGGTGGTGGTGGATAGGTTGACTAAATCTGCCCACTTCATTCCAATTAGAATGAACTACTCTCTTGACAAACTGGCTGAACTTTATATAAATGAGATTGTGAGGTTGCATGGAGTGCCAGCTTCTATTGTATCTGATAGAGATTCGAGGTTCACTTCAGGGTTTTGGGATAGTTTGCAAAAAGCCTTGGGTACTAAGTTGAACTTTAGTACTGCTTGCCACCCTCAAACGGATGGACAGTCTGAGAGAACTATCCAAACTTTGGAAGACATGTTGAGAGCTTGTGTCTTGGATTTCAAGGGTAGTTGGAATGACTATTTGACTTTGGTGGAGTTTGCTTATAACAATAGTTATCACTCCAGTATTAAGATGGCACCTTATGAGGCTTTGTATGGGAGAAAGTGTAGATCCCCAGTTTGTTGGGATGAGGTTGGAGAGAGGAGAATCTTGGGTCCTGAGATTGTTCAAAGGACCAGTGAAAAGATTGATGTGATTCGGGAAAGGTTGCGTGCAGCTCAGAGTAGACAGAAAAGTTATGCTGATCCACGGAGAAGAGAAGTGGAATTTGAAGTTGGAGACATGGTTTTCATTCGAGTGTCACCTATGAAAGGAGTTATGAGGTTTGGCAAGAAGGGTAAGTTAAGCCCTAGGTACGTGGGGCCCTTTGAAGTTTTGGAGAGAGTTGGTTCTGTTGCTTACCGGCTTGCTTTACCACCGACCTTGTCAAGGTTACATAACATTTTTCATGTATCCATGTTGAGGAGGTATGTTCCTGATCCTTCTCATATCTTGAGTTATGAGCCACTTCAAGTCAAAGAGAACTTATCCTACGAGGAAGTCCCGATTCAGATTTTAGATCGTAAGGAGCAGTGCTACGTAATAAGACTATACATTTGGTCAAAGTATTATGGAGGAACCACTCCATGGAAGAAGCTTCATGGGAGCGTAAAGACGAAATGCAATCCAAATATCCCCAGCTTTTTCTGCAGTGAGGTATGTTTTGAATTTTCGAGGACGAAAATTTTATAAGAGGGGGAGAATGTAACACCCGTCTCATTTAAATTTAATTTAATTACTTTTAGAGAGTAGATTTGATAAATTGCTTAATTATTTTGGAGGAGATAATTAATTTTATATTGTGATTTTTATAATGATAACAATAATAAAAATAATATTAAGGTGTTTAGTGGGAATATAAGTGGGTCTTAGAAGTTTATTTTAGTGTAGTGGGCTTCTAAATTTTCAGCCCAACTGAAATTAGCCTTATCATGGAATAGGCTTCTAAATTTTCAGCCCAAGTGCAACAGCTTTATAATGAAATGAAATTAGGGTTTCCTATGTGATAGGTAGAGAAAGAGACCCTTGAAACTAGAAGCGGCTGTGAAAGAAATTCTGCCAAACTGACAAGACGACATCAAGGTAATTTTCAGCAACTGATATTCGATTGTGTGGTATTGAGATTGCTGAAATTGTGTTTTGCTGGACCTTCTTTTTCATTGTTTGGCCGAATATAGATATATAGATATATATATATATATATATATATTGGATTGCTAGATCATCAGATAGGTTATCCATCTGATTCATTGTTGGCCGAATGTATATATATATATATATATATATTAGATTGTTAGCCCACCTGATGATGCACATGGCTGGCCGAACTGGATTTGTGCCACTAAGTTTTTATATAAGTATATATATATATATTACCTTATTAGTTCATCCAATTGATTCATTGTTGGCCGAATATATATATATATATATATATATGTGTGTGTGTGTTAGATTGCTAACTCATCTGATGTCTGATTCATGGTTGGCCGAATATATATATATATATGTATATATTGAATTGATAGTTCACCAGATGTAACAATATTTATATATATTAGAATTCAATAGTCAATCACGGATCAGGGAATTGTATTAATGCAGAATGTGCTTTGCTTGACTTTCAATAATAATAAGGCATAGACAACCAGATCATGGAATCAAGTGCATTGATGCTGAAATTTTGTTTATGCTTGACTTTCACTTTCACACTGTGTGGTCGAAAAGGAGTTTGTAATATATATAGGTTTATATATAAGTATATAGATTAATAAATTATCTGATAGTAACGTGTTTTCATATATATATAGCATCTGATGGTTCACGTGGAAAAGGTAGAGTTTTGATATTAGGTTTATATATATATATATATATATATAAGATCTTTGGGTGGTTTTCTTCAGGTGGTTATGTGTCCTTTTAATTTTAAAGATATGGGTATTTTAGATGTTAGTTTAGGGAATGCTATACTATTATCTTAATCTAGAATAGGTTTGGGGTATATTAGAAAGACATGTTGATTTTTATTTTGCCAAATCTTCTTAGTGGCTGAGGAATTGTTTTATCAAGAGGACGTTGTGATTATTAAAGAACCTGCTCTTATTGAGTTATCTAATCATTATCTAGGTTCTAGTTGACATCGTTTCGAGCAATTGAAGTGAAGCTTGGTTTAGCCACTAGAGGTAAGTAGACTTCAACACATGACGTCTCTCAAGACGTATATATTTTTATATATATATATATATATTATTGTGGTAGAAATATATTTATATATATATATACATACACATAATTGCAAAAGTGAAGTTTCAAAGACTTATACCATTGTTAGTGCTTTATACATACTCAAACTCTATTATTTATTGTATATTATTGTGAAACTGTATATGTCAAGAGTGTTTCAAATGGTCAACTAGACAGTCTGCAACCTTTGCCAACACAGGGTTAAGTGTTGGTCTTCGGCCGAAGTAGTGTTAGTGTGGTGTGGTGCAGTGTTATTGTTGCTCTTCGGAGTTAGTGTTGCCTCTTTGAGGTTAGTGTTATTGTTCCCATGGGAAATCACCCACCGAGTGTTTAGCAGCTTTTGTCTGTGTTTGACTAATATTTTTCATATTGAATTACTGTTTATTTACTACTGTTCTTTTAGGTGGAAATTGCTTATTTTCAAAATAAAATTGTTTCTACCTATTTGGTGCATATTGGCATATAAATGTGGTCGTTATTTTATTAATGTTTACAGTGTTATAGTGAAGTGTTTTATTTTAACAGCTTTATAGAATATATTATATTACAGTTTAGACTAATTTTAATTGTATCGTGATGACTATATTTTGTCAATGATATTATCGTTTTGTTTTTGGGAGACATCCTCATGTTTGTAGTCTCTTATTGAGCCTTTAGCTCACCCTTTTTCCATCCTTTCAGATTAGAGTTATGGAGTGTCTTTTGGTGGTAGATCAGTGGAGCCTTAGATGGACGACTTCGTTTGGAGCGTGATAGTTGCAGAATTGTTTTAGTAAAATTGTTTCAGGACAATGAGATTATTATTTTGGAACTATTTTGAGATGTTATTTGGAGATTTTACATTCAAGAATATTATTGTTGTTTTGTTTTTATGGATTGTTAAGGAAATCTGATGATATTCAAGAAGTTTAATTGAGGATAAATATTACGCTCTGTTCCATTATGTCATTGTTGATTATTTCTAAGACAGGTTATGCATCTAAATCCTTATTAAGGGTTTGGGGTGTTAGAATACATATGACATGTAAATTTTGATTGACCAACCTTGTCTTCAAATTCAAAGAAAAATAGCAAAACACAATTTGCAAAAATTTTTTTTTTTTTTTTAATTATTAAACAAAGAAACAAACACCCTAGAATGAAATGCATGAATGTAATGCAATGCAAATCCTAGAAACAAAGGTCACAAAAGATTGAGCAAAGAAGCACAAGGACCATGTCAGACAGACTCAATTAGATTGAGCCTTTTGCATCCAAGACTTCTTAGATGCAACTCTTGCATTGGAGTTATGATTCGCATTAGAATTCTGAGCAACTCCAGGATTGGAATAAAGGTTTAACGCCTTTACCAATTCACCAATAAGTACCATAGGATCATGTGCTTGAGGCACAGGTACTTTAGTTTTATTTGCTCGCTTCGCAGCTTGCAACTTAAAACAATTTGGATGAATGTGTCCAGGTTTTCCACAAAAATGACAAACCCATGCAGGCTTATCATGCAATTTGCCCTTAGTAGAAGTAGAAGCTCTAGAATGAGAAGCATGAAGATCAACCCTAATCTTTCTAGGTGGAGTAACATTAATAGGTTTGACAGGTTCACTCACCAAGGGTTTAACAGTCTCACTCTTAGGAGGTTCAGAAGAAGGAACAAATTTAGTGGAAGAAGGTTCAGGCACAGAGATGCTATCCACATAACCTAAACCAGTTTTATCAGAATGAGACTTTTGAATACTCAACATGTGATCCAGTTTGGAGCTTGCAGACCTATTAGTTTGTTCTCTAGCAACAGATAAATCAAGTTCCAAACATTTAACTTTATCAAGTAAGAGCATGTTCTCAGTTTTCACATTATTCAAAAGCTCATTTGCATCAAACAATTGAACAAGTAAATTTTTCTTTTCAAGTTCTAAAGATGCAATTTTCTTCAAGCCTAACTCAACATTCATGGCATCCTTTGCAGCAACTTTGCAAAGTTTATTGTAGACTTCTTGTAAATCTGCATCCTCAGAGAGTTCCCCAACAGAAGGGTTCTCTTCAACAGATATGCTTTCATTGACTACAGTGGTAGCAGTGAAAGCAATGAAGTTTCCATCCTCATCACTAGCGGATTCATTGTCGGAAACTTCGTCATCACTAAGGGTTACAGCCATAGCCTTACCCTTAGACCTCAAATAAGTAGGACATTCAGACTTTAAATGACCATACCCTTGACAACCATAACATTGTTGTCCCAAAGAATTATTAGAAGACTGACCTACTTTCTCCTTAGGTTTTTCAATGTTATTAACCTTAGTGAGTTCATTCTTCCTAAAATTTCTAGGTTCAACAGTGTTCTTGCCTCTTGCCCTTCTGTTATTATTCCTCAGAAAGTTTCTAAAGTTCTTGGCAAGATAGGCAATCTCTGTAGCAGAGAGTTCATCATCAAATCCACCATCATCAACATCATCAACAGACTTAAGAGCCATTGATTTGGATTTATTAGTCTTGGGGAGGTCTAACTCATAGGACTGAAGAGATTCTACAAGTTCATCCACAGGGATGGAGTCCACATCCTTGCTCTCAGTGATGGCAGTCACTTTGGGTCTAAAATCCTCAGTCAAAGATCTAAGAATCTTTCTAACAATTTTAGGTTGATCACAGATTTCACCCAAATTATAAGCAGAATTAACAATATCATTCAATTTAGCATAGAATTCATCAAAGGATTCATCATCATTCATTCTAATGCTTTCAAATCTAGAGGTTAATTGCTGCAACTTATTAATATTAACTGTCTTCGTGCCTTCATGCACAGTCTGGAGGATTTTCTAAGCAGTATGAGCAACCTCAACATTAGAGATTCTCTTAAATTCCTCCATGGAAACAGCATTAAAAATAGCATTCATAGCTTTGCTATTAAAAGCGGCTGCCTCCTTTTGAGAAGTTTGCCACTCACTCACAGGAGTAATGGGCTTCTCCCATCCGTATTCAACGGAATTCCAAACTCTCTCATCAATGGATTTCAGGAAAGCTTTCATCCTTACTTTCCAATAAGCATAGTTGTTTTCATCAAAGTGAGGTGGAACAACAAGAGAGTGACCGTGTTCCATGACAACAAGGGTCAAGGATCAGCTAAAAGATCAAAGGATCAAAAACAAAAGCTACCCGCTCTGATACCACTTGTCAATTCGTTTAGACCCCTTAAACCCAACAGATTAACCTAGTGAATTAGCCAAGTGATTAACTTAGGTTATTTAATTAAAACTAGGTTAACACAGATAAGAAAAAAATAACTAAGCAGCGGAAAATAAACAACACAAAGATCTGATGACCCAGGAAACCACACCGGTAAAAACCTGGGGAAGATTTAACCTAGCTATCCTCAAGGTAAACTGAATCCACTATGAAAGAATTGAAGTTTACACAACAATACTTAGACCACTAACATCTTATTGCTACCCAAGTGTAGGAAACTTACTACCATGACCCCATGATAGCTCCGAGATCCACGGACTCCTTCTTTCCGGAATTCTTCAGCAAATCCATAAGCGCACCTACTTGTATATCTTTGTGTTCTCTTGATTCTGCAACTGTATTGATCTACACAACTCTTGACATAAATCTCAAGTTTGTAAACCCTAAGTGTATGTGAACGTAAACACCTCTAGATCTCACAGAGAGATTCACAAAAACAGCAAAACAGAACTCTAAAAACGTGGCTAGGGTTTTCCCTTTTATACTTAGGGCAAACATAAAACCCTATACATTAAAATGGGCTTGGGCTGAGTTGGAATTTTCTGCAGAAAAACGTTCTGCACGATTTTCGATCGATCGAGTCTTATTTTTGATCGATCAAGTCATACAGAAAGTGAACAGTACTTCTGCATAAAAACTTGATTCCAACTTTACAATAAGACCCATACTTTGAGCAAGTCTAACACAAGTGTTAGGTTCTAAAAGCTTAGAACAATTGGTAAATCGTGAGCACACAAGAACATGTAAGCTGCAGAAAGAAGAATTAAGAATCTGCCTGGTTCGATCGATCGAAAAACAGGCTCGATCGATCGAAAGTCGTGTCTGCAGAATTTTAATTAAGCCCAAACAGCAGTTCTAGCCCATTAAGGATTAGGGTTTCAAATATACTTCTCCCACTATATAAAGGAAACCCTAAGCACGTTTTTTATAAGGCTTTTTAGAGAGAGAAAAGAGTGTGCCTCTTTTGTATTTAGGGTTTTGTTCCTAAAACCTCTCTTATTACTTCTACCGGTGTTGTTCCTTGAAGAATCTCAAGATCCGGTATTGCTGAAGTTGCTGCCTTCTCTAATCATCAAAGGAGCTGATGATCTAAACCTTCAAGGGTGGTCTTGGAGTCACAAACAGGTGAGTTTGTGTTGCTAAACCTTTGAGTGGGATCTCAAAGTCACAAACGGTGGTGTTTGTGTTTTGCAAAGATTAGAGAAAGAAGGAGTCCGTGGTCTCGGAGCTATCATGGGGTCATGGTAGTAAGTTTCCTACACTTGGGTAGCAATAGGATGTTAGTGGTCTAAGTCGCTATTGTGTAAACTTCAATTCTTTCTAGTGGATTTGCTATTTTACCTTGAGGACAGCTAGTGTATAATTAGTTTATGCATGTTTAAAAGATAAAAACCTTTATTTTAAAACATCTAGTGGGAGAGAGATACAAGGGTTGGATCTCACGGCCTCCATTATCGATTCATAGTAGTGTGGGCTAAGCACCTCGTCTTGGCGTATATGCCTCGCGATCCCAAAGGAGGGTGTTTACTTCATAGTACTACAAGATTGAATTTACCTGTTTAAAGTAGTGTAGACAAGCACCTCGTCTTGGCGTATATGCCTCGCGATCCCAAAGGAGGGTGTTTTGTTCTATGGTACTACAAGTTTAAACACCATAAAGGAAGATGAAATGTGGCTACACATGATTCTAGATAATGGTATACACTAGACTAAGTTTAATGTTAACCTCCCAAAGGAGCTATGTCATTATTACTTAGAGGCTAAAGATAATACGGCATATTATTAGTGTTTGATAAGAGTTATCATGATAGCACTAATAATGAGAATAGTTCTCAACTGATTGATGTGTTTATAATAAACTTGCTACCAAGGAATTATAGACATGGATTGGGTTGTCGTTGCATATATTATTTTATGGTTTTATTAAGGTTCCATATTATATGCTTATATGCTAAATTGATAATGTCCAGTTTACTTATTATATTCATGTTGATTATTTCAGATTTGAACATGGCATCATTTAGCCCACTTGTTAGCATTCTTAATCAAAACAAACTGACTGGAACCAATTATGTTGACTGGAAAAGAAACTTGGACATAGTTCTCACAGCTGAAGAGCACAAATATGTGCTTACTCAACCATGTCCTAGCTTTCCTTCATTAGATGCTCCTCCTGAGGAAAAACAACGATATGATCGTTGGCAGAAATCTAATGAAATGGCCAAGTGCTACATCCTAGCGTCCATCTCAAATGTTCTACAGCATCAAATGCAGGATGTAGAACTAGCTTCGGACATTATGCAAAGTCTGAAGGAGATGTTTGGTGAGCAAGGCCGTTCTGCAAGGCAAGAAACCATGAGGCAAATTTATAATACCAAAATGGCTGAAGGTAGTTCAGTGAGAGAGCATTGTCTTACAATGATCTCTAATCTGAATACTTTAGAAGTTTTGGGTGCCGACATTGATGGAGAATCCCAAGTGGATATGATACTCCAGTCACTACCGGAGTCATTCAAGGAATTCAGACTTAACTATAACATGAACAAAAAGATTTATACTTTGTCTGAATTACTGAATGAGTTGGTAGCGGCGGAAGGCATCCTTGGTACTTCTAATGTTGAAGCCAATGTGGGTGAAGCTTCTACTTCTCAACCTAAGTCGAAAGGCAAGGGTAAGAAGAAGAAGAAGAAGGAATTCACTAAGCAAGAAGGTAAACAAATTGTCTTAGGGGTTGCCGACAAAGGAAAGAAGCTGAAAGGAAAATGTTTCCATTGTGGTGAAAAAGGACATTGGAAGAGGAATTGTCCAAAGTTCAAGGCTGCCGTTAATAAGGGTATGAATAGCTCATTTCTCCTTGAAATATGTTTGGTACAGAATCCCACGGATTCCTGGTGTGTGGATTCAGGTTGTACTAATCATATATGCAATTCTTTGCAGGGGTTCCAGGAGACCAAAAGACTTAAAGAAGGAGAGTTGTTTCTGACCTTGGCTGATGGGAGTAGGATTCCAGTTGTAGCTATTGGAGTTTTTAATTTATGCTTTGAAACTAGAGTTTTAATATTGCAAGACTGTCTGTATGTACCTAATGTTCGTAGGAATTTAATTTCTGCAACTTATTTAGGTAAAAATGGATATTGTGTTATCCTGAAAGACAATGTTGTAATAAAGAAGGGTAAAACCTTTATTTGTTCTGGCAATATTGTGGATGGTCTTTATATTTTAACTCCGGATAAGCATGAATTGTATAGTTCTGAATTAGATAATAACTCTCATGTAAAGTCATTAAAGAGAAAGTTTCCTTCTACTAATGATGCATATCTTTGGCACTTGCGTTTGGGTCATATTAATCCAAATAGAATTCAAAGACTGATCAAAGATGGTCTCTTAGAGCCATTGGACTTTGATGAATTTCCAGTTTGTGAATCTTGTTTGGAAGGCAAAATGACCAAACGACCTTTTAATGCAAAAGGTAGAAGAGCCCAAGAGTTGCTAGAATTAGTTCATACGGATGTTTGTGGTCCTATGTCAACCCAAGCAAAAGGAGGTTATGAGTACTTCATCACTTTCACCGATGATTACTCTAGATTTGGTTATGTGTACCTAATGAGACGGAAGTCCGAAACTTTTGAAAAGTTCAAAGAGTTTAGGGCTGAAGTTGAGAATCAATTGGGTAAACACATAAAGGCCATTCGATCTGATCGTGGTGGCGAATACCTTCTTGGGGATTTCAAGGATTACTTAACTCAAAATGGGATTGTATCCCAATTGACTGCACCTGGAACTCCCCAACAAAATGGTGTAGCAGAAAGAAGGAATAGGACTCTTTTAGAAATGGTTAGGTCCATGATGAGTTACTCAACTTTACCAGTTTCCTTTTGGGGATATGCACTAAAAACTGCAATGCATATTTTGAATTTAGTTCCATCAAAATCTGTTCCCAACACACCTATGGAATTGTGGAGTGGGCGCAAGCCTAGTATGAAATATCTCCACATTTGGGGATGTCCAGCACATGTGTTGAAAGGGAAGTCTGATAAGTTGGAAGCTAAAACGGAAGTATGCATGTTTTTAGGGTATTCAAAGGAAACCAAGGGTTATTTATTCTATAATCATAAGGATAACAAAGTGTTTGTTAGCACTCATGCCAAATTTTTGGAAGATGATTATGTGAATAGTTTTAACCCTAGAAGTAGAGTTGTCTTGGCTGAAATGAATGAACTTGTAATTGAACAACCAATAGTTCAAACTAGGGATGATGTGGTTGTATTGGATACACCACAAGATACTACTTATGAGATGTCTAGTACACAGGTGCCTCGTCGTAGTGGGAGGAATGTTAGGCCACCTATAAGATTCATAGGTCTTGGAGAGACTTATGAGGCTATCTCAGAGGAGGCCGAAACTGATCCTTACACTTATGAAGAAGCAATGAATGATATAGATGCACATCATTGGGTCCAAGCTATGAAATCAGAATTAGATTCCATGTATTCCAATAAAGTTTGGGATCTTGTAAAGGCGCCTAACGGCATTAAACCTGTTGGTTGCAAATGGGTTTACAAGAGGAAGAGAGGGATAGATGGAAAGGTTGAAACCTTTAAAGCAAGGCTAGTCGCAAAAGGTTATACTCAAAAAGAAGGTATTGATTATGAGGAAACCTTTTCACCAGTAGCAATGCTTAAATCTATCAGAATTCTCTTATCCATTGCTGCTCATTATGATTATGAGATTTGGCAAATGGATGTCAAGATTGCATTTCTCAATGGCAATCTTGAAGAGGAAATCTATATGATGCAACCAGAAGGTTTCATAGCAAAGAACCAAGAGCATATGGTTTTGAACAAAATCTTGATGAACCATGTGTGTACAAAAGACATCAAGACAAAGTAGTAATGTTCCTAGTGCTTTATGTTGATGATATTCTACTCATTGGAAATGATGTAGGGGTCATGTCGTCCGTAAAGGTTTGGTTGTCAAGCCAATTTGATATGAAGGACTTGGGTGAGGCTAACTTTATTCTAGGGATCAAGCTTTGGCGAGACCGTAAGAATAAGATGTTAGGCTTATCACAAGCTGGATATATAGATAAGGTTCTAGAACGGTTTAGCATGCAAAACTCCAAGAAAGGATTACTTCCTTTCAGACATGGAGTTCCTCTGTCTGATGACCAAAGGCCTAAGACCCAAGAGGAAGTAGATATGATGAGACAAGTTCCTTATGCTTTTGCAGTAGGAAGTCTCATGTATGCCATGCTTTGTACTAGACCAGATATCTGTTTTTCAGTTGGCATGGTCAGCCGATATCAATCAAATCCAGGACCACAACATTGGCAAGCTGTAAAGCATATTCTCAAGTATCTCCGGAGAACGAGAGATTATATGCTTGTTTACCGTTGTGAGGATTTGATTCCCATTGGCTATACAGATTCAGACTTTCAATCAGATCTAGATTTCAGAAAGTCTACGTCAGGATGTGTTTTCACCTTGGGAGGTGGAGCCATAAGTTGGAGGAGTGTTAAGCAATCTTGTATTGCGGACTGCACCATGGAAGCTGAATATGTTGCTGCTTGTGAGGCGGCAAAGGAAGCTGTTTGGCTCAAGAAATTCCTTTCTGATCTTGGTGTAGTGAGAATGGAGCAAGTTCCTATCACATTGTTTTGTGACAATAGTGGAGCGGTTGCACAATCCAAAGATCCAAGGAATCACAAGAAAGGAAAGCACATTGAGAGAAAGTACCACATCATTCGAGACATTGTTGCTCGTGGAGATGTGGTGGTGGCAAAGATTGAAAGTGCAAATAATCTAGCAGATCCCTTTACCAAAGTCTTGCCTCAAAGGACCTTCGAGTCACATTTGGAGGGAATGGGAGTTAGATTAGTGCACAATAGTCTTTAGGGCAAGTGGGAGATTGTTAGGATATGTGCCCTTAAATCCTATTGTATAATGATGCTATGTATAATATTATGTATGACATTATTTGAGAAATGATGTATGACTTAATATTATGTTTAATAAAGTTGATTTATTCTTATCTAAAATAATGGTAACATGAATATTCGGACATTATCAAATAGTCCATGAGATGCATAGTATGTGATTTATGTGATTTAGTCACAGAAGATATAGATCACAAGTTCTTTGTAAACTCAGAATTTTGGTTCGTAGTCGGTGATGAAATTGGGCATTTCATCTGCGAAGACTATAACATATTAACTACGATGATTTGTCTTGATCATGGAAGTGGTGACTTCTAGTTAATATGTTGATATGTTTTACGAGTTAAGACATATTGAACTGAACCGCTGTGAGATTTATTATTCTCCTAAAGACTGTCAATTGAATAATAAATCTCACGACTTGTATTCACATGAACTCTTAATCCTGAGAGAATAATGGACTTGATCATGAAATGTAGGTTGCTTTGATATATCAGGAGTGAGATCTAAAGTAACGGTCAAAACCTCAGTATGTTGGGCAGCCACATTTAGTGTTGATGGAACATATATTCTCAAGATGGAATTCATAGTCTCTTAACGGAGATATAAAATATTCCCTTGAGATAAGTTTAATGGGTACAGTTATTCAGAGAGTTAGGCCTAACCACTTTAGTAAGACTAAAGTATATATTTGTGAAATTGGATTTCATAAATATATGGTGAATAACTCATAAGGATTAAACCGGGTACTCAAGGATTAAGATGTAGTAATTTACAAAGTGGCAGTCTATATTCATGACTTTGTATTACTACGAATATTTTATGAAGGGGTTACATGTATAATAAAGTCTTGGGATATAATTTATTAATAAGGCCTAGAGTGCAATTATATTTATATAGTAGTATTAAATATAATTAATGGTAACTTTGGACTTGTCAAGAGTTGACAGAAAAGCCCAAGGCCCGTTGGAGCTAGTGTCTTATTTGTTCCCTTTTGGTCCCACTCCAAGCCACACACTAAAGCCCAATTGGGAAGGCCCAAAAGGCTAGCCTAATTAGATAATCAGTTATGTAGAGAGAAACATACAGAATTTTATATAGAATAAAATGGTTTTGTATGTTTAATAAGAATAAAAAAAAAAATATAAGATATTCTCTCTAGAAACATAGAACTGATTGAGAGACCACACATCTTGGGCATCGAGTGGAATTGGAGTGAAGATTGAAAGTATTCCCGAGTACTTCTTCATTCGGTTTTGAAGTTCACTGCATCAAGGTACACTCTCTTGTTCTTATATTCCGAAACTTACATAGTGCATGTTATCGTTTTCGAATGAAGTAGATCCGTTTATTTTTCCGCTGCGTATGTTTTGTATTGGATGCAAACATGATGATTTCCCAACACATGGTAGTAAGTTTCCTACACTTGGGTAGCAATAGGATGTTAGTGGTCTAAGTCGCTATTGTGTAAACTTCAATTCTTTCTAGTGGATTTGCTATTTTACCTTGAGGATAGCTAGGTTAAATCCTCCCCAGGTTTTTTACTGGTTTGGTTTTCCTGGGTCATCATATCGTTGTGTTATTTATTTTTCCGCTGCTTTACTTGATATGATTGTTATTGTTTTAACCTAGATCTGAATAATAAACCTAAGTATTCACTTGGTTAATTAATTAGGTTAAACAATCTAGTTTACAAGGGTCTAAACGAACTGACAAGTGGTATCAGAGCGGGTAGCTCTTCTGTTGTAGATCTTTTGATCTAAGAGTTGATCCTTGATCCCTGTTATCATGGATAATTTGAAGTGTCTTTCTGCTCATGTTTGTGATGATTTGAATAAAAAGGACACTGTTGTTTCTGTTGATTTTATTGATGCCTTTGAAACTCTTCGTAAAGAATTATCTAAGTCTTTGAAAATTGCTAAGAAATTTAAGGAAGAGTTAAAATTGGCTAATCTTGAAAAAGAGGAATTGATTGTTAGATTAGATGAATCTAATAAAAAGAATGAATTTTTGAAAAATCAAATTTCCTCTCAAGATGAGAAGATGAAAAGCTTGGAACAAGATTTAGTTGAGTCTAAAGCTAAAATTGAAAATTTGACAAATACCAAGCCTGTTGTTGTTAACAGAAGTGTTTCTGTCTCTCTTAAGCCTAAAGCTGAAAAAGTTTATGTTCCTCCTTTCAAGAGGAATAATAAAGAAAAGACTTATTTTGCTAGGATAGACAAAGGTAAAAGTTCTGATGTTAACGCTGAAGTTTCTAAGCCTATGTCTAAACCTACTGCTAGTGTGCAAAAGAAATCTGTTTTTGTGCCTACTTGTCACCTTTGCGGTGTTGTTGGTCATATTAGACCAAATTGTTCTTTGTTGAGGCAAAAACCAAAATCTGAGACTAGATTTGCTATTAGGAATACTGATGTTCCTAAGTTTGTTCCTGTTTGTCACTTTTGTGGTGTCTCCGGTCACATTCGTCCTAATTGTCATAAATTGAAATTTAAGCATTCTGTGTTTCAATCTAGGACATGTGATGATATTTCTCCTGCCATAAGTCCAAATAAATTGTTTCATATTCTTTTGAAAAATTTGAGCTTGTTGGCTTGTGAAAGGAATTTGCAGGATTTTAGTCTTTCTCAGAAGATTGGTGTAATCCCTCAAATACACTCTGCTTCACATGGATTTTCACCTACAAAGCCGAAGAATCGTGCTATATGGGTGAGAAAAGATTCTCTAAGGTGAGTGTTGTTGACTTGTCCCTAATTTAATTCTTTCAATTATTTGTGGACATGTTTTGTTTTTGTTTTTGGTTGTTTTATTTTTTAGGCTGTTTTTTATTAAAAAAAAAATCCAAAAACATTGAAAAATTTTAAAAAGACAAAAATATTTTATTTTGTGTCTTGTTTTATTTTTTCTTGAGGATTACATGAATTATGATATCTCTCTTGATTTAGAACATGCTTGACATTGTGGAGAAACTTGAATAGCACGTGTTCTATAAGTCCTAAGCTATTTTTTGATTTTGTTTGAGTATGTACTAGTTTGTACATGTACTTAAGTGTTAATTAAGAAATTGATATTTCTTGTTTGTGTACCCTCTATAGCTTAGTTAAGCACTGTCATGCATTGCATTTGCATTTTTTTTTAATTATTTAGCATAAAGTGTGCTTTTTAGTTTTGGTCATAAATTTTTTTTAACCAAAAAGATTTTTGTGTTTTGTATTACATATCATGGATTTGTAATCAAGGTTGGCCATATTATCTTTACATAACATGTTTATGTACTTTGTTTAGCTTGGATGAGCTTATTTTATTGCACTTTACTAGTTTAAGCTTTGTAGTGCATGTTGTGTGGGAAGTTGTTTATAGTTTTTGATCACTTTGTCTTGATCTTAAAGTCACATGCTTTTGTCTGTCGGACTTGAACTTAATGAGAAAGGCATAAATAACCATCTCACCACTGTTTACTAGCCAATTATGAACACCTTAGTGCATATCATAAGATTTTGTGCTCGAGAAAGTGTAGCACATGCACAAAAAGAACATAAGGTGTAGCCTCTATTAAAATTGGTGTGTACATTATTGGGCTATAATAATCTCACAATTCATAAAATTGGTGTGTACATTATCCCGGCTTTTATTAAGTTTCTAATCAATTAAATTGAATAATGAGGCAAATCAAGAAACTTACATGATTGCAAGCTTTTACTCTAGGAGATGTGAGAGTTATATGATGTAACTCTTTAGGTGATAGTCTCTTTCAAATTCTATGTGATGAATTTTGTAGACTTTGTGATTGATTACTATTCACATATCACCTCACATGTCTCTCAAGCTTTTGCTAGTTGCACACACTACACATGTTACTCTTTGCTAAACTTTGTACATGTTATTGTGTGTGATTTTGTTGTGGCCATCCAAGATTCTATGTTCCTTGATTTTGATGCAAAATTTGAGTTTTAAGGACAAATTGGTTGATAAACTTGTTCTTGAAAGATCTTGGTTGAATTCAAGTGTTTTTTGAAAAACTTTTAGTCTCATACTCATGCATTTCATTCATGAAATATTGTGCTTTGAGGAGTTACTGCATTAAATTGCTTTATTTTTCAAAAATTTGAGTTTTCCAGATTTTCGATCGATCGAATCTGTCTCTCGACCGATCGAAATTGCGATAAAATTTTTGGTTTGATTCTGTCTGACTCGATTGCTATTCGATCGATGCTCGATCGATCGAAACTGAAAAATTTTCAGTTTTTAGAGTTTTTGACCAAATTTTTTTTCCTTACATCATTTATGTTTAGGATTCACATGAATTGCATTGTTTTTGTATCCATCTTGCAGTTTTGCAGTCATATCTCTCATTGTTTTCACACATACCTTGCATACACTTTGCTAAATTGGGTACTCAACTTGAATTGAAAATTGATTGATTAATGTTTGAGTTATGTATTTTTCTCGTATATGCTATTTTTATGTGTAAACTACAGAAAATGTTTTTCTTAAGAGATGTGATGGATAATCAATGTGCAAATATTTTCTCTACTCATGCTACTGTTTATGGGTCACATAGTATAAAGTTTGCATTTATTGAAAGAGAGAATATTTTTCTTCATGTGTATCCTCAACTCATTTTTTTTGTTTGTGTGTTTTTTTTATCCCCACTTCCTAAATTTTCCCCAAAACTATTTTTCCCAAACTTGTTTTGTTTTTTCCTATTTTTATAGGGGGAGAAAAGTTTTTTTTAACCTTTGTTGTTCATAGGGGGAGTTGTTGCTCTTTATAGGGGGAGTTATCTCTTTTTTTCTATAGAGCTAATCTGTTTTATGTTCCCTTGGTTGTCTTTTTTTCTCTCATGTTTACTCTTTGTTTGAGTTGTATTTGTCAATACGTGACAAAAAAGGGGGAGAAATAGATGAAATATGGGAATCTGTGGGAATCCTGTTTGTTTTGTTTAGGGGGAGAATATAAAAAATTTTTGATGTATCTAACTTAGGGGGAGAGTTAGTTTACTTTTGTTTTTATATTGTGCTTCATTTTGTTTATATGTCTTTCTTTCCACACATGCGTTGATGTGTTTGTTGAGTGTTTCAGGAAAGACAGGTGCATTCTGATCAAGACCTTCTACCTCTTCTTGGCAACTTCTAGGTTAAGAGTCTTAGATTAGGATTTGTGATGTAATTGGGTATTTTATTGTATTGGGTTGTTCTTGTATTTTAACATTTCATTTTTGTATGAAAGTTTTGTCACGAATTGCCAAAGGGGGAGATTGTTAGGTTCTAAAAGCTTAGAACAATTGGCAAATCGTGAGCACACAAGAACATGTAAGCTGCAGAAAGAAGAATTAAGAATCTGCCTGGTTCGATCGATCGAAAAACAGGCTCGATCGATCGAAAGTCGTGTCTGCAGAATTTTAATTAAGCCCAAACAGCAGTTCTAGCCCATTAAGGATTAGGGTTTCAAATATACTTCTCCCACTATATAAAGGAAACCCTAAGCACGTTTTTTATAAGGCTTTTTAGAGAGAGAAAAGAGTGTGCCTCTTTTGTATTTAGGGTTTTGTTCCTAAAACCTCTCTTATTACTTCTACCGGTGTTGTTCCTTGAAGAATCTCAAGATCCGGTATTGCTGAAGTTGCTGCCTTCTCTAATCATCAAAGGAGCTGATGATCTAAACCTTCAAGGGTGGTCTTGGAGTCACAAACAGGTGAGTTTGTGTTGCTAAACCTTTGAGTGGGATCTCAAAGTCACAAACGGTGGTGTTTGTGTTTTGCAAAGATTAGAGAAAGAAGGAGTCCGTGGTCTCGGAGCTATCATGGGGTCATGGTAGTAAGTTTCCTACACTTGGGTAGCAATAGGATGTTAGTGGTCTAAGTCGCTATTGTGTAAACTTCAATTCTTTCTAGTGGATTTGCTATTTTACCTTGAGGACAGCTAGGTTAAATCCTCCCCAGGTTTTTTACTGGTTTGGTTTTCCTGGGTCATCATATCGTTGTGTTATTTATTTTTCCGCTGCTTTACTTGATATGATTGTTATTGTTTTAACCTAGATCTGAATAATAAACCTAAGTATTCACTTGGTTAATTAATTAGGTTAAACAATCTAGTTTACAGGGGTCTAAACGAACTTACAACAAGAATAAACATTGTTTTGATCATGGTTTGCCAACATACAAAATGAAGTTCTAAATACATTAGATCCTAATCCTTAGAACCTAACATAATTGGGCTAGCCTTTTGGGCCATTCCAATTGGGCTCTAGTGTGTGGCTTGGAGTGGGACCAAAAGGGAACAAATAAGACTAGCTCCAATGGGCCTTGGGCTTTTCTGTCAACTCTTGACAAGTCCAAAGTTACCATTAATTATATTCAATATCACTATATGAATATAATTGCACTCTAGGCCTTATTAATAAATATATCCCAAGACTTTATTATACATTTAACCTCTTCATTAAAATATTCGTAGTAATACAATGTCATGAATATAGACTGCCGCTTTGAAGATTACTACATCTTAATCCTTGATGTTAGGTTCTAAGAATTAGGAACTAATGTATTAGAACTTCAATTTGTAATGTTGGCAAACCATGATCAAAACATTCTTTAAGTTGTGTGTTAGACTTGCTCAAAGTATGGCTCTTAATGTAAAGTTGGAATCGAGTTTTATGCAGAATTCACTGTGCACTTTCTGCCTGACTCGATCGATCGAAAATTAGACTTGATCGATCGAAAGTCGTGCAGATTGTTTTTCTGCAGAATTTTCCAACTCAGCCCTAGTCCATTTAATGTATAGGGTTTTATGTTTTGCCCTAAGTATATAAGGGAAAACCCTAGCCACGTTTTTAGAGTTCTGTTTTGCTGTGTTTGTGAATCTCATTGTGAGATCTAGAGGTGTTTGCCTTCACATACACTTAGGGTTTACAAACTCAAGACTTATGTCTAGAGCTTGGTAAATCATACAGTTGCAGAATCAAAGATCTTCAAGAAATACAAGCAGGTGCGCTTGTGGATTGCTGAAGAATTCAAGAAAGAAGGAGTCCGTGGATCTCGGAGCTATCATGGGGTCGTGGTAGTAAGTTTCCTACACTTGGGTAGCAATAGGATGTTAGTGGTCTAAGTCTTATTGTGTAAACTTCGATTCTTTCATAGTGAATTCAGTTTTACCTTGAGGATAGCTAGGTTAAATCCTCCCCAGGTTTTTTACCGGTTTGGTTTTCCTGGGTCATCAGATCTTTGTGTTATTTATTTTCCGCTGCTTTATTTTTTTTGTTTATTTTGTGTTAACCTAGATTTGTTTAAATTACCTAAGTTAATCACTTGGCTAATTCTCTAGGTTAATCTGTTGGGTTTAAGGGGTCTAAACGAACTGACAAGTGGTATCAGAGCGGGTAGCTTTTGTTTTTGATCTTTTGATCTTTGAGCTGATCCTTGACCCCTGTTGTTATGGATTTCTCTAAAATCTTCTCTTCAGTTTGTCACATTATCTACCTGGTGTGCTTGTCCTTTACCATCTTTGTTAAAAATTTTCTTGAGTGTCTTGCTATAATCACATATGATAATAATTACATGTACTATACTGCTTTAACCGCCTTAAAGGCACGTGATTCTTGTCTTTGGTATTTGGATAGTGGTTGTTCCAGGCACATGACAGGAAATAAAGCCTTGTTCAAGATACTCTTCGAAGGAAAGATTGGAACAGTTACCTTTGGAGATGGAAGTAAATCTGTGATCAGAGGCATTGGTACTGTGGATATTCCAGGACTACCAGTTTTTGAAGATGTGTGGTATGTTGATGGATTGAAGGCAAACTTACTCAGCATAAGCCAGATTTGTGACAATGGACTGAATGTGTTCTTCACCAAACAAGAATGTGAAATACTTGATGAAGGAGGTGACTGTATGTGTGTTGGTGTGAGGACAGCTGATAACTGTTATGGTATCACCCCAAGTATAAGCAATAAATGCTTCAGTGCTAAGATCAATGAAGTTGACTTATGGCATCAAAGGTTGGGACATGCTAGCCTTAAGCAATTAGAGAAGATTTCAAAATGTGATGCAGTAATTGGGTTGCCCAAGTTTGAGAAGATTGAAAAATGCATCTGTGGACCATTTCAGATGTGTTAACAAGTGAAGTCCAAACATCCGTCTGTAGCTGATGTTCAAACTACGAGACCTTTGGAGTTGCTGCACATTGATCTCATGGGTCCTGCTAGAGTTCAGAGTTTAGGTGGAAAGAAGTACATTCTAGTTGTTGTGGATGACTTTACCAGATTCACATGGGTTGTACTGTTGACAGATAAAGCTGAGGCTCCTGAAAAAATGATTCATCTGTGCAAGAAATTGCAAGTAGAAAAAGGAACTGTGATAGCCAGAATAAGAAGTGACCATGGAAAAGAGTTTGAGAACACAAAACTGGCTACGTTTTGCAATAATCAAGGCACCCATCAGGAATTCTCTTCACCCAAAACACCACAACAAAATGGAATTGTGGAAAGAAAAAATAGAGTTGTACAAGAAATGGCCTGTGTCATGCTTCATAATAAGAAGATGCCTAAATCTTTTTGGGGAGAAGCTGTTAATACTGCATGTCACACTCTCAATCGGGTATATTTCAGACCAAATTCCAAGCAAACTCCCTATGAACTTTGGAGAGGAAAGAAGCCTGTAGTCAAATACTTCAGGATATTTGGCAGTGACTGTTACATTCTGCGTGATAGAGAGAACCTGGAAAAGTTTGATGCTAAGAGTGATAAAGGTTATTTTCTGGGATACTCTTCCACCAGCAGAGCATACAGAGTATACAATCTGAGAACTAAAACAGTCATGGAATCTTCAAATGTAGTGATCAATGATGAATTAAACTCAGAAGGCCATTCAGAACATGCACCTCAAGTTCAAGAAAAGATGATGGAAGTTGATGATTCTCTACCTAAAAACTATGTGGGAAAGCATACAGAGGAAGATTTGATGGTATTGAATGATACAGCTTCTGTGCCATCAACTTCAGAACCTTCAACACCAGTTCATGGAGTTCAACAATAACAGAGAGAGTTTCAGAGTCCATCAGATCAGAAAGGTACCACTACTTCATTAGTCAAAGGTCCATCCTCAAGAGTTAGGTTGAATCATCCTGCTACCAATATTTTGGGAAGTTTGAATGATAACATGAGATTGAGATCCAAAGCATTAAATGTGATTACTCACTCATGCTATCTATCCCAATTTGAACAGAAAAAGGTGGATGAAGCTCTACAAGATGATGATTGGGTAAATTCTATGCACGAAGAACTTCATCAATTTGTTCGAAATGATGTGTGGGAATTAGTTCCTAGACCAGAGGGAGTCAATGTTATTGGAACTAAGTGGATCTTCAAGAACAAGTCAGATGAACATGGAACTGTTATCAGAAATAAATCTAGGCTTGTTGCTCAAGGATACACACAAGTAGAAGGAATTGATTTTGATGAGACTTTTGCACCTGTAGCAAGATTGGAATCCATTCGAATTCTTTTAGCTATAGCAAGTCATATGAACTTCAAGTTGTATCAAATTGATGTCAAGAGTGCTTTCTTAAATGGCATGTTACAAGAAGAGGTATATGTTGAACAACTGAAAGGTTTTGTTGATCCTCACAGGCCAAATGATGTCTACAAGTTGAAGAGAGCTCTCTATGGACTGAAAGAAGCTCCACGGGCTTGGTATGATAGATTAACTGCATATCTCACGGACCATGGCTTTAAGAGAGGTTTTGCTGACACCACTCTATTTATACGAAAGGATAAGAATCATTTTGTAGTTGCTCAAATTTATGTTGATGATATTGTTTTTGGTGCTACTAATGATTCTCTTGCTCAATCTTTTGCAGATGAAATGAAGGCCATGTTTGAGATGAGTATGGTTGGGGAACTAACTTATTTCTTGGGATTGCAGGTGAAGCAAACGGATGCTGGAATCTACATCAACCAAGCTAAGTATGCACGAAATTTGGTCAAGAGATTTGGTCTTGACAAGGCTGCACATGCTAGGACACCAATGGCTGCTAATGCAAAACTAACAAACGATCCATCAGGTGAGTCTGTTGATGTTACCCTATACAGAAGCATGATTGGTTGTCTTTTGTATTTAACTGCTAGCCGACCTGATATTGCATTTAGTGTGGGTTTTTGTTCTAGATTTCAGTCTAATCCCAAGGTTTCTCACTTAAATGCTGTCAAAAGAATTATAAAGTATGTTGCTGGAACTTGTGATTATGGTCTGTTTTATAGCAAAGAGTCAAATCTTTCTCTTGCTGGTTTTTCTGATTCTGATTGGGCTGGTAATGCTGATGATAGGAAAAGTACAACTGGTGGTTGTTTTTATGTTGGTGCTAATCTGGTTGCTTGGATGAGTAAGAAACAAAATTCTGTTTCTTTATTTACTGCTGAGGCAGAATATATTGCTGCTGGAAGTTGTTGTTCTCAGCTTCTTTGGATGAAAAAACTTTTGAGTGATTATGGAATATCACAAGACACCATGGTTGTTTACTGTGATAACTCTAGTGCTATAGATATCTCTAAGAATCCTGTTCAACACTCTAAGACCAAACACATTGAGATTAGATATCATTTCATTAGGGATCTTGTTGAACGGAAAATTGTTGCTCTTGAGTATATTCCAACTGAACGTCAGAATGCCGATATTTTCACCAAACCGCTTGATAGAGGAAAGTTTGAGACTCTTCGTCAAGTCATTGGTGTGATTCTTTGTCCCTAGTCATTCTTGACTTCTTGTTACTTGTGCTTCATTGCTCTACCTTTTGTGACCTTTGTTTTTAGGATTTGCATTGCATAACATTCATGCATTTCATTCTAGGATGTGTGTTTCTTTTATGAAAAAAAAAAAAAAATTTTGCAAATTGTGTTTTTGCTATTTTTCTTTGAATTTGAAGACAAGGTTGGTCAATCAAATTTTGCATAACATGCTTATGTACCTTGTTTAGTTTTGATGCACTTATGTCTATTGCACTTTACTAGCTAAAGTTTTGTTGTGCATGTTGTGTGGGAAGATGCTATATTTGTTGATCACATGATCTTGATCTTGAAGTCTCATGTCTTTGATTGTCGGACTTGTTCTTATTGAGAAAGGCATAAATAACCATCTCACCACTGTTTATTAGCCAATCATGAACACCTTAGTGCATATTATAAGATTTTGTGCTCGAGAAAGTGTAGCACATGCACAAAAAGAACATAAGGTGTAGCCTCTATTAAAATTGGTGTGTACATTATTGGGCTATAATAATCTCACAAATTCAGATAAAATTGGTGTGTACATTATCCCGGCTTTTATTAAGTTTCTAATCAATTAAATTGAATAATGAGGCAAATCAAGAAACTTACATGATTGCAAGCTTTTATTCTAGGAGATGTGAGAGTTATATGATGTAACTCTTTAAGTAATAGTCTCTTTCAAATTCATGTGATGGATTTTGTAGAAATTGTGATTGATTACTATGTGCATATCACCTCACATGTTTCCCAAGCTTCTGCTAGTTGCACACACTACACAAGTTATTCTTTGCTAAAACTGTGTACATATTATTGTGTGTGTTTTTGGTCTGACCAACCAAGTTTGAAATTTTCTGGAAATTGTTGCAAAACATGTTTGCTTGCTTGATTGGTTGAGGAAGTTTATGAGAAGATCTTAATCTAAGAGATCTGGGTTAAAAAAAACATGGGTTTTTGGAAAACATTTCATCTCATACTCAAGCATTCTTTTCATAAAAGTTAATGCTTTGAGGAGTTTTTGAGCTAATTTGATTCAATTTTCAAAAATTCAAGTTTTCCAGATTTTCGATCGATCGAGTCTGTTTTTCGATCGATCAAAAATGTTTTTAAAATCTCTCTAAAGTCTCTGTATGTTTCGATCGGTTCTCGATTGATACTGGATCAGTCGAAGGATTTTCGACCGATCGAATCTGTTTTTCGATCGATCGAAAATCGGGCTAAGTGTTTTTAAAAAGGTTTTTTCTCACGTGGATTCTTTACTTTTCAAAACTCTTTCAAGCTTTTTTGTCTCCTCACCAACCGATCAAAGTGTTTTTTGCTGTTTTTGGCATTTTCCTCCAATCTTTTTGCATAATCTCTCTCTCCCAAAACCGGTAAGTCTTTTTTACCCTTT
The DNA here is from genome assembly GCA_033629205.1 of Lithocarpus polystachyus. Classification (NCBI taxonomy): domain Eukaryota; kingdom Viridiplantae; phylum Streptophyta; class Magnoliopsida; order Fagales; family Fagaceae; genus Lithocarpus; species Lithocarpus polystachyus. The sequence continues at coordinate 40,177,237 of CM066170.1, read as the reverse complement.
CTTTTGCTTTTATTTTCATGTTTCATGCATTATTTTCATGCATTTTAGGGTATTTTCAGTTTTTTTTTTTTTGGTATTTTTGGGAGTGATTTTGATTCTTTTTCTTTCAAAAGAATCATGGGTTTTTGTGAGGACACCTTATCCTAGCACTACATGTGGTTTAATTTGATTAATTTGGTGCTTTGTGAAATTTTTAAATTTCTAGGGCTTGAAATTGGGGATTTTGGGGTTTTTGTTCAATTTGATTGAAATTGATGAAATTGGCTTGTTGGATTAGTTAATTTGATCATTATATTGTGTCAATTAACTGTTGTGATGATCAATTTATCAATTTGTTGTGTTTTGAAAACTTAGGTTTTTCAAATTAGGTATTTTTGATAAAAATTACTTGCTCAAGCCAATTTTGTTAATTTGGATTATATTTGAATTTGTCACTGCATTCGTTCATGCATCATTTGCATATTTTGTTCATGCATCATATAGATTTGATTTTTTTTTCCTATATTCTTTGTGTTGTGCTAACTTGCAGTTTGCCCTTGGTTTTTGGTTTTGTTCCTCTCTTTCTGTGTCTCTCTTTATTCCTTAGCACTATGCCTAGGAAAACTAGAGCCCATAGGACATCTGATCCTTCACCTTCTTTTGATACTGAGCGGTTCCCTAGTGAGAAGAACCAAGAGACCTATGAGACCCTTAATCTTAGGCGTCATATCTGGGCTGAGCGTAGGGTCATACTAGATGAGGTAGATCCTGAGGTGAGACGTAACTTTGAGCGTCGGGGTTGGTTATCTTTGCTCGAGTATGAGCATCCTCCTCCTCCTGCCACCCTGATTAGAGAATTTTATTTGAACCTCTCTATCCACATCTATGATACCAACACCTTGGTTAAGGTTTGGTTACGAGGTGTAGAGTATCGCATTACCCCTACGGTTGTGTCGGATGCTCTTGGGGTGCCCATTGTTGACCATCCCGTTTTTCCTTATGAGGAGTCTCCACCTTTTGATGACGTATTGTCATACATCACTGGATCTTCTATCCAGTAGGGTTCTGATCCTCGGATCACTTCAGCTGAGCTTTCCAAGCTTCATTACCTTTTCTTTAGGATAGCGTGTCATTCTTTGTGGCCTATTTCTCATGTCCACACCATCCCTCTTGAGCGTTGTGTGTTTTTGTACGCGCTTGTTACTGATGCTCCTATCAGTTTTCCTCATCTGTTCCTTCGTTCTTTGAACGAGGTTCATCGGTCTAGTTCTACGGCTCATGCGTTATTATTTCCCGTTTTTATTCATAGGATTCTCCTTTTTCTTGGTTTAGGTGATTTTCCTGCGTCTGAGCCTGTTCATGTTATTGCTCCTATTGGTGCTACCTTTTTGAGGCAAAGGGCTGCTCAACTTCGAGCTAGCTCTAAGCGTCCTTGGGTAGAGCCTTCCGGTGTCACTCCACCCCCTTCTTCTTCTACAGATACTCCTGCAGCTGGGACATCTTCTGATCCTGCTGTTGCTGCTGCTGCTGATGTTCCTCCACCGTTTGCGGATGTTTCTGATCTTTGTCGGACTCTTGATACTGTCGTGACCGTTCAGGCGGCTCATGGTCAGCTTCTGGTGGACATCCTTGATGAGCTACGTGCATTGCGAGCAGATTTGGCGAGTTCTCGTCATTCTCCTCCACCTCCTTTTGATGATGAGTGAGTGCCCTTTGGCAATTCGTCACAAAAAGGGGGAGTGCATTCTATTGTGTAGTTCACTTGTATCTAGGAGATTTTTGTGGAGATTTTCATTTTAGGGGGAGTTTTGTACTTAGTAGTGATACTACAGAGCTTGTGGAGTTATTAGATTGTATCTCTTGATTAGGAGATATTTTTTGATACATTTTGATGTATATGTTTCTTGATTCACTATGCTACTCTGCTTATTGATTTATATTTATGATGTTATTCATGATATATGTCTTTATTTTGTGTCATGTGCAATCAAGAAGTTATTTTTATATATTACCTGTTTTTTTTCCACACATGCGTTTATGTGTTTGTTAAGTGTTTCAGGAATATACAGGTTGATTCAGTCGTGCTGCTGTCTACTTTGCAACTGTTAGATAGTAGTTAGGTTGAATTGTTTAAGTGGCTTTTTATTTTGTAATGGGCTGTTTCAATTTGTAAACTTTGAGCTTTTTGTTAAGTCTGTGTTTTGTCACAGATTGCCAAAGGGGGAGTTTGTTAGGTTCTAAGAATTAGGAACTAATGTATTAGAACTTCAATTTGTAATGTTGGCAAACCATGATCAAAACATTCTTTAAGTTGTGTGTTAGACTTGCTCAAAGTATGGCTCTTAATGTAAAGTTGGAATCGAGTTTTATGCAGAATTCACTGTGCACTTTCTACCTGACTCGATCGATCGAAAATTAGACTCGATCGATCGAAAGTCGTGTAGATTTTTTTTCTGCAGAATTTTCCAACTCAGCCCTAGTCCATTTAATGTATAGGGTTTTATGTTTTGCCCTAAGTATATAAGGGAAAACCCTAGCCACGTTTTTAGAGTTCTGTTTTGCTGTGTTTGTGAATCTCATTGTGAGATCTAGAGGTGTTTGCCTTCACATACACTTAGGTTTTACAAACTCAAGACTTATGTCTAGAGCTTGGTAAATCATACAGTTGTAGAATCAAAGATCTTCAAGAAATACAAGCAGGTGCGCTTATGGATTGCTGAAGAATTCAAGAAAGAAGGAGTTCGTGGATCTCGGAGCTATCATGGGGTCGTGGTAGTAAGTTTCCTACACTTGGGTAGCAATAGGATGTTAGTGGTCTAATTCTTATTGTGTAAACTTCGATTCTTTCATAGTGAATTCAGTTTTACCTTGAGGATAGCTAGGTTAAATTCTCCCCAGGTTTTTTACCCATTTGGTTTTCCTAGGTCATCAGATCTTTGTGTTATTTATTTTCCGCTGCTTTATTGTTTTTGTTTGTTTTGTTTTAACCTAGATTTGTTTAAATTACCTAAGTTAATCACTTGGCTAATTCTCTAGATTAATCTATTGGGTTTAAGGGGTCTAAACGAACTGACACTTAAGTACCCAGTTTAATCCTTTAAGTTATTCATCATATATTTATGAAATTCAATTCCATAAATATATATACTTTAGTAACTCCTTACTAAAGTGGTTTGGCCCAACTCTCTAAATAACCAAACCCATTAGACTTATCTCAAAGGAATATTTTATATCTCCGTTAAGAGATTATGAATTCCATCTTGATAATATATGTTCCATTAACACTAAATGTGGCTGCTCAACATACTGAGGTTTTGACCGTAACTTATAGATCTCACTCCTGATATATCAAAGCAACCTACATCTCATGATCACATTATTCTCTCAGGATTTAGAGCTGATGTAAATAGAAGTCGTGAGATTTATTATTCATTTGACAGTCGTTAGGAGAATAATAAATCTCACAGCGGTTTAGTTCAATATGTCTTAACTCTTAAAACATATTAACATACCAACTAGAAATCTCCATTTCCATGATTAAGACAAATCATCTTAATTGATATGTTATACTCTTCGCAGATGAAACGCCCAATTTCATCACCGACTACGAACTACATTATGAGTTTACAAAGAACTTGCAATTTATATCTTCTGTAACTTTTCACATAAATCATATACTATGCATCTCATGGACTAAGATAATGTCCCATCTGTTCATTTATAATAGTCTCATATAATTAAATAATTTAATTATTTATAACATGCCAATGAATTGGATTTTAGGGCATACACCCTAACAATTCCCCCCACCACCTAACCACACTTCTAGATCTCCTTGACCGTGGGCTTAACTCCCTTATATTGGCTGGGTACAAGTTGGTGGTGCTCTGGCCTTTATGTGCTTGCTTCGCTATCTTCTGTTTTTGTCTTCTTTCATTCCTACATTGTTTCAACTGTAGCAAAATAGCCTTGTTCCATTCTACTGCGTGTCTCTGTCTTATTTATTCATGTGTTTCCTGCTGTGTTTTTCATTTTCTTTGGTTTGGATTTTCTTTCTTTCACGCAATTCCTACTGCTGACACTTCCTACTATTCCTTGTTTCGTTTCATTGTGTTTCTTCATATTAGTTTTCACACGTATTCTTTCATACAAAGGATTGGGGCCTTTGTGGGCCAAATAATGTTGACTGGATCAAAAGGGTCTTGGGCCTAATTTGTCTTGATTCGCCAAAGCCATTTTGCTGAAGAACTATATTCTGTGGCAGATCTGTATTCTGCTACAGATTTGTATTCTGCTGCAGATCTGCATTCCATTGCAAATCGCTTTCCCTTGCATTTCTTCCTTTGGGCCTTTGGGCCTTGCATTTCATCAGGCTTTTCTCTGTATGGGATTTTGAGTCTTGCTTCTTATTGGGCTTCTTCCTTATGGGCTTTTGGGTACGAATTTGCAAAAATGGGCACCAACATTCAGCCCCCTGAGTATATGGTTTGCTCCTACAATTTATATGCGAACACTTATGTAGTTTTCTTTCGCGAGTTGTTTCACAACTCACATGCGAATGCTCCTCTTCTTTTCTTTGCAGGCCTTTTAACTACTAATCTTGCCATATCACTTCATCGTGCCTGTTATAGCTTTACCTCTCTTTTTATTTCTTGTTACCTCATGGGCTTGCGGGCTGATGCTCCTGCCGTGCTAGCCCACTTCTTCATCAATCGTCTGCTCAGGGCTTACGGGCTAATGCTCCTACCGTGCCAGCCCACTACTTCTCACGTACTCATTTCTCTCTAATGAGATAATACTTACGCTTAATGTGTATCTTCACCACCTAAGATGAACCCTTATCTTGAAATCTAACTTCATGAATCACAATCAAACTACAAGTTAGTATTTGTACATCCAGTAACAATCAAAGCCTCACTTTTGTGGACGAGCATATAATCCCTCATTCCCTTAAGATATTTGTGTATATGCTTTACTCCCATTAAATTAAGTGATCTTTGATTCTATTGATATTTGCTTACCATGCCCACCGCAAAATAGATTTTTAGCCTAGTATTTAGCGCATCATAAAGACTTCCTATCGATTTGATATAAGGAACTGTCTTAATATGCTTCTTTCTTTTATAGGTCTTAAGAATATAGTCCTCTATAAAGGAACGTCAAACTTAAAAGGAAAGAATCATTTCTTGAAGTATTACATGCTATACTTGGCTAGAATCTAATTTATTTAAGTAGTTTGAGATAGACCCAACATCCTAATTTTTGAATTTTAACGAAGTATAATTCTTAGGATGTGACTAGTCTTTCCCAAGTACTTTATATCAAACTGGATTAGACAACAAAAAACTCCATTGATGACAATAACTCTACATCATTCTAAATGATTAGAATGTCATCAACATACATTAAGAAATTTATTATTCTATATAGTTTTTACACACATAAGGCCTTTTGATACTTGATCAAAATCAAACAATTTAATTCCTTGATCAAAGATGATATTTTGTGATTCAGATGCTTGCTTTAATCCTAAAATGGAATTTAAGCAACTTGCATACTAAACACTACTGTTTCTTTGCTAAGTACAAGTCTAGTCACATCATATAGATGTCTTCCTCAAAATTGTTACTAAAAGAAGCTTTTTTGATATCCATTGTCATATTTCATCCAAATGAAATATAATGGATAAAAGAATCTAGAGAAAGTCAAACTTGACTATTGGTGATTTCATAATCAAAACATTTCTTTCTGAATAAATCTTTTCGCCACTAGTCTTGACTTTGAAGGCTTGCACCTTTGAATCTATCAATCTCATTTACTTGTATACCTATTTGAAAACAATAGGCTTAATGCCATTAGACACCTCTACAAGTTCTAAACTTTAAATAGAATCCAATTTTACTCACATAATCTTGATCCAGTAATCCATATTCATATCATCTATTTCCTTTACGTAGGACCAAGGATCAAATTTATATCCTTGTGGAATAACTTCAAAAGTTTATTCCAAAAGTATGAATTTATTTGATAATTGATGATCCTCCCACTACGACACTATACTGGTGTACTAGCTATACATTTAGAATAATGCCTTGTGGTGTATCTAATACAACCATCTCATTTCTAAATGTATTTTATAGTCATCTTTCAACAAATTTTGACATCTTTCTTTTAGAAATGTTAGGACACATGTGATTCATGTTAAGAACATATGTCAATATTTATGTTGTTGGCTAATCCTTTGACAAAATGCATTTTACTTGTAATTGGTAGATCTAGGATGTGTTTAATACTTCTAGAAACATGTTGTTCAAGTCTAGTATTAAATCCATGAAAATTGGACTAAGAAACAAGTGAAGAAGGGCTATTCATTAAAGCTGGACAGATAGCTCGACACCTGCGAACAGATAGTTCGACAGCTGCTTGACAGATAGCTATCTATCGAGATTTAATGAATGAAGCTCGACAAATTCTCGATTGATCGAGGTATCTATCGAGGTCACGAGAATTCAAATTTCTAGATCTGATTTTTGGCCCAAGCTTATGTATTTATGTAGGGTTTCTTTTCTCACAACCCTAGACATATATAAGGCTTATTTTAGAGGTCGTCACATAAGAGAATACAAGGAGAATATATGTAAAAGGTGACCGATGACTTATTCTCTCTGAAAGAAGCTACTGCGTCTTTGCGCCTTAGGGTTTTGTAACCAAGTGCTTCTTGATCTTCATTGTTGATAAAGTGAAGAAGTTTGCAGCCAACATCTTCTTCAAGTTGGTGATTAAGTCGCGTACTGGGATCCGTGCAATTGGTTAGTCACGTACGGGGATTTGTGCATCAAAGGGTGGCGTTCATATATTGAAATATTCAAAGGTTCTGAAGTGGTAGAAGGTTTCTGCTATGAGTTCATCTATGGGGATTGTAGAGTCTAGGGACAAAGGTTTTGTACTAGATTTGAAACCTCTCTTTACTATAGTGGATTGCTTTTCGGGAAGGTTTCCCCCCAGGTTTTTTACTGTGAAACTAGTTTGTTTCATTGGTTTTCTTGGGTCATCATATCTTGTCTTATTTAATTTTTCGCTGCATTTATTTTTGTCATGATATTGATGTTTATTTGTGTTAGGATATGTGCTTTTAAATCCTATTGTATGATGCTATGTATGATATTATGTATGACATTATGTGAGAAATGATGTATGATTTAATATTGTGTTTAATAAAGTTGTTTTATTTTTATCTAAAATAATGGTAAGATGAATATTCGGACATTATCAAATAGTCCATGAGATGCATAGTATGTGATTTATGTGATTTAGTCACAGAAGATATAGATCACAAGTTCTTTGTAAACTCAAAATTTTGGTTCGTAGTCGGTGATGAAATTGGACATTTCATCTGCGAAGACTATAACATATTAATTACGATGATTTGTCTTGATCATGGAAGTGGTGACTTCTAGTTAATATGTTGATATGTTTTAAGAGTTAAGACATATTGAACTGGACCGCTGTGAGATTTATTATTCTCCTAACGACTGTCAATTGAATAATAAATCTCACGACTTGTATTCACATGAACTCTTAATCCTGAGAGAATAATGGACCTGATCATCAAATGTAGGTTGCTTTGATATATCAGGAGTGAGATCTAAAGTAACGGTCAAAACCTTAGTATGTTGGGCAGCCACATTTAGTGTTGATGGAACATATATTCTCAAGATGGAATTCATAGTCTCTTAACGGAGATATAAAATATTCCCTTGAGATAAGTTTAATGGGTACAGTTATTCAGAGAGTCAGGCCTAACCACTTTAGTAAGACTAAAGTATATATTTATGAAATTGGATTTTATAAATATATGGTGAATAACTCAAAAGGATTAAACCGGGTACTCAAGGATTAAGATGTAGTAATTTACAAAGTGGCAGTCTATATTCATGACTTTGTATTACTACGAATATTTTATGAAGGGGTTGCATGCATAATAAAGTCTTGGGATATAATTTATTAATGAGGTCTAGAGTGCAATTATATTTATATAGTGGTATTAAATATAATTAATAGTAACTTTGGACTTGTCAAGAGTTGACTGAAAAGCCCAAGGCCCATTGGAGCTAGTGTCTTATTTGTTCCCTTTTGGTCCCACTCCAAGCCACACACTAAAACCCAATTAGGAAGGCCCAAAAGGCTAGCCCAATTAGATAATCAGTTATGTGGAGAGAAACAAACAGAATTTTATATAGAATAAAATGGTTTGTATGTTTAATGAATAAGATGATATAAAAAAGAGAGACACTCTTTCATATTCTCTCCAGAAAACATAGAACTGATTGAGAGACCACACATCTTGGGCATCAAGTGGAATTGGAGTGAAGATTGAAAGTCTTCCCGAGTACTTCTTCATTCGGTTTTGAATTTCATCGCATCAAGGTACACTCTCTTGTTCTTATATTCTGAAACCTACATAGTGCATGTTATCAATTGCAAATGAAGTAGATCCGTTTATTTTCCGCTGCGTATGTTTTGTATGCGATGCAAACATATATATTTTCTTACATTGGTATCAAAGCGGTCTTCATTTCGTATCTGTATAACATGTTTTGTGCGTTTTGGAATTAGAGATAATAGTTTCAAGTTGATAGAGGATTATACATTTAATTTTCTGCATGGTTGTTGAAACTATGATTTGGTAAAAACTGATATTGATGTTATGATGTTGTTTAAATATGAATTTAAGAATGTTAAATTGATCTTTAAGGCTATAGCGTCAATAGATTTCAGTTTTGATATCAATCTCTGTCTATCATGTTCATATGATGGTTGTTTATTCATGCAAAACCATTGAAAACTGCCTTAGAAGAATTTCTGAAAATTCGAGTTTTACGATTTTCGATCGATTGAAATTTACTTTCGATCGATCGAGTAAAACAGTGATCAATCTTTTGAATCGATTAATATTCGATTGCTAGTCGATCGATCGAATTTTCTTTTCGATCGATTGAGAGGCGATCGAGCATCAATCGAACAAGTTAGAAGGTCAAGTTCGAATTGTTTAATTTTTTCGACCGATCGAGGGGCACGTTCGATCGATCGAAAGAAGGAAAATCTGAATTTTTTCTAAGTGTTTTCAAACTTAAAAGTGTGTGATTAAATTTTTCGTAAGAAAAAGTGCTTAGTATAAAGTGCAAGGCTGTATATAATTAGTTTATGCATGTTTAAAAAATAAAAACCTTTAATTTAAAACATCTAGTGGGAGAGAGATTCAAGGGTTGGATCTCACGGCCTCCATTGTCGGTGTATAGTAGTGTGATTAATCACCTCGCCTTGGCGTATATGCCTTGCTCCCTACAGAGGGTGTTTAATTCATGGTACTACAGGTTAAAATTCTTAATGATAGATGAAGTGTGTTTTTACATTAAGAACGACCACGCTACCGTGGAGTTACTTGGTGACTCACATTGATTCTAGACAATGGTGTACACTAGACTAAATATGATGTTAACCTCCCTTCGGAGTTATGTCATTATCACTTAGAGGCTAAAGGAAAAGCGGCAAATTATTTTTGTTTGGTAAGAGTTACCATGATAGCATTAATAATGAGGATAATCCTCGCTTAATCATAGTGATTGGTATGACCTCGCTACCAGGGAATATTAATTGCGGGATTGGGTTGTCGTTGCATATATTATATTATAGTTTTATTAAGGTTTCATATTATATGTTTATATGCTAAATTGATAATGTCCAGTATACTTATTATATTCTTGTTTATTATTTTCATATTTGAACATGGCATCATTTAGCCCACTTGTTACCATTCTTAATCAAAACAAACTGACTGGATCCAATTATGTTGACTGGAAAAGAAACTTGGACAAAGTTCTCACAGCTGAAGAACACAAATATGTGCTTACAAAACCATGTCCTAGCTTTCCTTCATTAGATGCTCCTCTTGAGGAAAAACAACGATATGATCTTTGGCAGAAATCTAATGAAATGGTCAAATGCTACATCCTAGCGTCCATCTCAAATGTTCTATAGCATCAAATGCAGGATGTAGAACTTACTTCGGATATTATGCTAAGTCTAAAGGAGATGTTTGGTGAGCAAGGCCGTTTTGCAAGGCAAGAAACCATGAGGCAAATTTATAATACCAAAATGGCTGAAGGTAGTTCAGTGAGAGAACATTGTCTTACAATGATCTCTAATCTAAATACATTGGAAGTTTTGGGTGCCGACATTGATGGAGTATCCCAAGTGGATATGATACTCCAGTCACTACCGGAATCATTCAAGGAATTCAGACTTAATTATAACATGAACAAAAAGATTTATTCTTTGTCTGAATTAATGAATGAGTTGGTAGCGGCGGAAGGCATCCTTGGTACTTCTAATGTTGAAGCCAATATGGGTGAAGCTTCTACTTCTCAACCTAAGTCGAAAGGCAAGGGTAAGAAGAAGAAGAAGAAGGACTTCACTAAGCATGGGGGTAAACAAATTGTCTTAGGGGTTGCCGACGAAGGAAAGAAGCTGAAAGGAAAATGTTTCCATTATGGTGAGAAAGAACATTGGAAGAGGAATTGTCCAAAGTTCAAGGCTGCCAATAAGGGTATGAAAATTTCATTCCTTCTTGAAATATGTTTGGTACAAATCCCACGGATTCCTGGTGTGTGGATTCAGGTTGTACTAATCATATCTGCAATTCTTTGTAGGGGTTCCAGGAGACTAGAAGACTTAAAGAAGGAGAGTTGTTTCTGACCTTGGCTGATGGGAGTAGGATTCTAGTTGTAGCTATTGGAGTGTTTAATTTATGCTTTGAAACTAGGGTTTTAATATTGGAAGACTGTTTATTTGTACCTAATGTTCGTAGGAATTTAATTTCTGCAACTTATTTAGGTAAAAATGGATATTGTGTTATCCTTAAAGACAATGTTGTAATAAAGAATGATAAAACGTTTACCTGTTCTGGCAATATTGTGGATGGTCTTTATATTTTAACTCCTGATAAGCATGAATTATATAATTCTGAATTAGATAATAACTCTCATGTAAAATCATTAAATAGAAAGTTTCCTTCTACTAATGATGCATATCTTTGGCACTTGCGTTTGGGTCATATTAATCCAAACAGAATTCAAAGACTGATCAAAGATGGTCTCTTAGAGCCATTGGACTTTGATGAATTTCCAGTTTATGAATCTTGTTTGGAAGGTAAAATGACCAAACAACCTTTTTATGCAAAAGATAGAAGAGCCCAAGAGTTGCTAGAATTAGTTCACACGGATGTTTGTGGTCCTATGTCAACCCAAGCAAAAGGAGGTTATGAGTACTCCATCACTTTCACCGATGATTACTCTAGATTTGGTTATGTGTACCTAATGAGACGGAAGTCCGAAACCTTTGAAAAATTCAAAAAGTTTAGGGCTGAAGTTGAGAATCAATTGGGTAAACACATAAAGGCCATTCGATCTGATCATGGTGGCGAATACCTTCTTGGGGATTTCAAGGATTACTTAACTCAAAATGGGATTGTATCCCAATTGACTGCACTTGGAACTCCCCAACAAAATGGTGTAGCAGAAAGAAGGGATAGGACTCTTTTAGAAATGGTTAGGTCCATGATGAGTTACTCAACTTTACCGATTTCTTTTTGGGGTTATGCCTTAGATACAGCAATACATCTTTTGAATTTAGTTCCATCAAAATTTGTTCCCAAAACACCCATGGAATTGTGGAGTGGGCGTAAGTCTAGTATGAAATATCTCCACATTTGGAGTTGTCCAGCACATGTGTTAAAAGGGAAGTCTGATAAGTTGGAACCAAAATCAGAAGTATGTTTGCTTGTGCGTTATCCAAAAAAAAAAACTAGGGGTTATTTATTCTATAGTCATAAAGATAACAAAGTTTTTGTTAGTACAAATGCTAAATTCTTGGAAAATGACTATATGAATAATTTTACTCCTAGAAGTAGAGCTGTCTTGGTTGAAATGAATGAACCTGTAATTGAACAACCAATGGTTGAAACTAGGGATGATGTGGCTGTATTGGATACACCACAAGATACTACTCATGAGATGTCTAGTACACAGTTGCCTCGTCGTAGTGGGAGGAATGTTAGGCCACCTATAAGATTCATAGGTCTTGGAGAGACTTATGAGGCTATCTCAGAGGAGGCCGAAACTGATCCTTACACTTATGAAGAAGCAATGAATGATATAGATGCACATCATTGGGTCCAAGCTATGAAATTAGAATTAGATTCCATGTATTCCAATCAAGTTTGGGATCTTGTAAAGGCGCCTAACGGCATTAAACTTGTTGGTTGCAAATGGGTTTACAAGAGGAAGAAAGGGATAGATGGAAAGGTTGAAACCTTTAAAGCAAGGCTAGTGGCAAAAGGGTATACTCAAAAAGAAGGTATTGATTATGAGGAAACCTTTTCACCAGTAGCAATGCTTAAATCTATCAGAATTCTCTTATCCATTGCTGCTCATTATGATTATGATATTTGGCAAATGGATGTCAAGACTGCATTTCTTAATGGCAATCTTGAAGAGGAAATCTATATGAAGCAACTAGAAGGTTTTATAGCAAAGCACCAAGAGCATATGGTATGCAAGTTGAATAGGTCCATTTATGGACTTAAGCAAGCATCTAGGTCATGGAACATCAGATTTGATCAAGCAATCAAATTATTTGGTTTTGAACAAAATCTTGATGAACCATGTGTGTACAAAAGACATCAAGACAAAGTAGTAATGTTCCTAGTGCTTTATGTTGACGATATTCTACTCATTGGAAATGATGTAGGTATAATGTCATCAGTAAAGGTTTGGTTTTCAAGCCAATTTGATATGAAGGACTTGGATGAAGCTAACTTTATTCTAGGGATCAAGCTTTGGCTAGATCGTAAGAATAAGATGCTAGGCTTATCACAAGCTGTATATATAGATAAGGTTCTAGAACGGTTTAGCATGCAAAACTCCAAGAAAGGATTACTTCCTTTCAGACATGGAGTTCCTCTGTATGATGACCAAAGGCCTAAGACTCAAGAGGAAGAAGATATGATGAGACAAGTTCCTTATGCTTCTGCAGTAGGAAGTCTCATGTATGCCATTCTTTGTACTAGACCAGATATCTGTTTTTCAGTTGGCATGGTCAGCCGATATCAATCAAATCCAGGACCACAACATTGGCAAGCTATAAAGCATATTCTCAAGTATCTACGGAGAACGAGAGATTATATGCTTGTTTACCGTTGTGAGGATTTGATTCCCATTGGCTATACAGATTCAGACTTTCAATCGGATCTAGATTTCAGAAAGTCCACGTCAGGATGTATATTCACCTTGGGAGGTGGAGCCATAAGTTGAAGGAGTGTTAAGCAATCTTGTATTGCGGACTCCAACATGGAAGCTGAATATGTTGCTGCTTGTGAAGCGGCAAAGTAAGCTTTTTGGCTCAAGAAATTCCTTTCTGATCTTGGTGTAGTGAGAATAGAGCAAGTTCCTATCACATTGTTTTGTGATAGGAAAGCACAATCCAAAGATCCAAGGAATCACAAGAAAGGAAAGCACATTGAGAGAAAGTACCATATCATTTGAGACATTGTTGCTCATGGAGATGTGGTGGTAGCAAAGATTGAAAGTACAAATAATCTAGCAGATCCCTTTACCAAAGATTGGAGATGAATTAATTATATTTGGTATTATAATTCATCTTCTTACCACCCTTACCTTTCGGTTCAGGCTAAGAATTTGAATTAAATCATATTGATCCTAGCCTTAGTTTTTAGGATGTCTTCCGTTGCGTAGAACTCACTCATAAATTCAGATAACATAAAAAGAATTTATCTTCAAAACAATCTGAATTGATCAAATGATTCTAAAAATGAAGAAGACCTCATATCCAAACGATTCTAACAATCTGAATTGATCATATCTAAGAATTTATTATTCATTTGAAAGTCGTTAGAAGAATAATAAATCTTACAGCGATCCAGTTTAATATGTCTTAACTCTTAAAACATATTAACATATCAACTAGAAATCTCCACTTCCATGATCAAGACAAATCATCTTAATTGATATGTTATAGTCTTTGCAGATGAAATGCCTAATTTCATCACCGACTACGAACTAAAATTCTGAGTTTTCAAAGAACTGGTGATCTATATTTTCTGTGACTAAATCACATAAATCACATACTATGCATCTCTTGGACTATGATAATGTCTCATTAGTTCATTAATAGATTGTCTCATATAATTAAACTATTTAATTATTTATGACATGCCAATAAATTGGATTTTAGGGTATAAACTCCAACAATCTCCCACTTTCCCTCAAAGACAATTTACCATATATCCGACACTTATCTCCCTTGGGAGTAATTCATAGTCACTCTAAGGCAAGGTTTGGAAACAAGTTTCTACCAGATTTATTGCATAAATTATTTTTTCTACTACTACTACTTCTCACGTACTCATATCTTTCTAATGAGATAATACTTACGCTTAATGTGTATCTTCACCGCCTAAGATGAACACATATCTTGAAGTCCAACTTCATGACTCACAATCAAACTACAAGTCACATTTGTACATCCAGTAACCATCAAAACCTTACTTTTGTGGACAAGCATATAATCCCTCATTCTCCTAAGATATTTGAGTATATGCTTTACTCCCACTAAATTAAGTAATCTTTGATTCTATTGATATTTGCTTACGATGCCCACCGCAAAATAGATATTTAGCCTAGTATTTAGCATAGCATAAAGACTTCCTATTGATATGGTATAAGGAACCGTCTTAATATGCTCTTCCTTTTATGTGTCTTAGGACTATAGTCCTTTATAAAGGAACTTCAAACTTAAAAGGAATGCATCCTTTCTTGAAGTATTGCATGCTATACTTGGCCAGAATCTAATCTATTTAAGAAATTTGAGATAGATCCAACATTCTAATTTTTGAATTTTAACAAAGTTTAATTCTTAGGATGTGACTAGTCTTTCCCAAGTACTTTATATCAAACTGGATTAAAAAAAAAAAAAAAAAAAAAAAAAAAACGCCATTGATCACAATAACTCTACATCATTCTAAATGATTAGAATGTCATCAACAAACATTAAGAAATTTATTATTCTATATAGCATTTACACATATATGGCCTTTTGATACTTGATCAAAATCAAACAATTTGATTGCTTGATCAAAAATAATATTTTATGATTAAATGTTTGCTTTAGTCCATAAATGGACTTTAAGCAACTTGCATACTAAACACTATTGCTTTTTTTCTATGTACAAGTCTAGTTATATCATATAGATGTCTTTCTCAAGATTGCTACTAAAAGAACCTTTCTTGATATCCATTGCTATATTTCACCCAATGAAATATAATGGATAAGAGAATCTAGATAGAGTCAAACTTGACTATTGGTGAAAAAATCTTTTCATAATCGAATCATTTCTTTCAAAATAAATCTTTTCACCACTAGTCTTGACTTTGAAGGTTTGCACCTTCAAATCTACCAATCTCATTTATTTGTAGACCTATTTGAAAAAAATAAGTTTAATGCCATTATGCGCTTCGACAAGTTCTAGACTTTAAACAGAATCCAATTCTATTCACATAACCTTGATCCAATAATCCATATTCATATCATCTATTGCCTTTACGTAGGACTGAGGATCAAATTCATATCCTTATGGAATGACTTTAAACGTTTATTCTAAAAGTATGAATCTATTTGAAAATTGATAATCCTCCCACTACGATATTGCCCTGGTGTACTAGCTATGTACATAGAATAATGCCTTGTGGTGTATCTAATACAACTATCTCATTTCTAAATGTATTTTATAGTTTTCTGTCAACAAATTTTGACATCTTTCTTCTAGAACAATTATATGTTTAGCCTTAAGATTATTCACATAGTCATCATCAAGAACTTTGTATTTGTACTTTACAAACATCATGTCTTCTTTATGACTACCAAAACAATCTTTTGCAATTCCTTTTGGATACCCATCATAAACACACATTTTTATACCTTTTGATTTCAAATTGTTAGACTTCCTTTCTAGCTCAAGTGTTGGACATCTCCAAAAGTGGAAGTATCAAATACTAGGTTTTCACCCAATCCACGATTTGACAAATGTCTTAGGAACAAATTTTGAAATCAACTTTAGAAAATGTATAGTAATTATTAGAGTATATCTCCAAAAGAAATAAGCAAATAGAAATACTTATCATGTGCTTTACTAATTCTAAAAGAATCTTATTCCTCTTTCATGTATGCACTAACTTAAAGAAATCATTGAAACTTTATTCTTTTACAACAAAGGTGCCCTAGATCATATTTGAAAGTTCAAATAGCGTATAAAACACTGAACTTTTAGACCCCCAAATTATAAATTATCAATTCAAGCTTTATATCAAACGATAAACATGCAAAAGATGAATTAAAGCTTAAAACAGAATTGATAAACAATCGAAGTCAAATAAAATCACATCCATAACAGAAATTAAATGACAAAGATAAAGGGAAGAGAGATGCAAACACAAGGACAACACAAGACGTGTTATTGAAGAGGAAACCGAAGCCCTCGGCGAAAAACCTCTCCGCCGCCCTCTAAGCGGTCAAATGATCCACTAAAGAATGTAGTTGGGATACAAGGACAGCAATAAACCCCCCAAGCCTAATCTACCCAGGTACCTAAGCCCTCCAAGCTTCTTGCTCCAATGAGGTTATGCCGAACCTATTTCTTCTTTAGCTTCCCGGATCCCGCTACTAGTCCATAGCATCTACCAATATGAATTGGTTCCTTCCTAATTGCTTCCCAAAGTACCAAAGAGCCTTTTCACAGGTATGGGTATGGTGAAAAAAGGATTTGGGTAATGAACCTCTCAAAGATGTGACAATGGAGAGGAAGAGAGTAGAGGAATTTGAAGAGACACAAGGTAAAGATTGTGGATGAGTCAATCTTGGTTTTCTCTAGGGTTCCTCTCTCAAAATTCTCTCTGGAAGCTCTATATATTTCGTGGGTATAAAGGGTATATATACTGGTGGGTGTTTGGAATGCGAAGAGACAGATTTTACAAAACAAAGTTGGCTAGCGGCTTGGCCTCGTGGCTTGACTAATCTCGAGTTCAAGCCGTGAACAAACTGAAGGACCAAACTCCTGTAGTGCGACAGCTGGCACGACGGTTCAGATTCTAGCGCCTTTCCAGCCGCGAGCCACCCGCGAGATCTAGTCGCAAGTTTTCGTCTGCACACTTCTCTCGTGTGCAACATCTGGCGGCTTGCCAGTCGCGAGACACCAGCGAGGTCCAGTCGCGAGTCCTTGTTCTGCAGCACAGTATTGAGCAATTCTTCACACTCTCTCACACACTACCCTTACATGATTCCCACCTAAATACAGGGTTTCTAAATGCTGAAAATACAAACAAATTGGCACGAAATAAAGCCAACAAAATGGTTGATAAAATTCAACCTTACAATCTCCCATTTTGGCTATTCCGTGACAAAACCCTACAACAAACTCTAGACTTAACGCGTGAGTTAGGAACAGTTGAACAGAACTCATTCACACCTAACTCTAGGATCTGTAACGCTCTTGAATCATAAGTACAAGAATCTCCTGAAAAACAACAACCACACAATAGGATCACTATATGCAGAAAAACTTGTATTGCATATGAAGCAAGCACAATGCGATCAAGCAAAATGTATTAAAGCAATAGAGCATGGCTTGACAAAAAATAAACAATCACTATAAATAGTGATCACAATGCTCATTCACAAATGGAATGAACATCCGGACATGCAAGCAAATAAGCTCAATACAAAGTATCATTTGCATATCCAACACTCAACCAATGCAACAACACAAAGTAATTGCATTAAGGATACAAATCCAACAGAGGGCACAAGAGAGAAGTACTTAAAGTAAAGACATGACATTTAAACAATAAGTACGAAAGCCACAAGGCAAGAAAACATAGTATGCTTACAAAAGCCAAGTACAAAACATAACCATAACGCCACATAAGCAAAGGTACAAATTAAAAGGCTACAGAAGCATAGGTACAAAAGCTAAACTGAAAAACATCTAATATATAGACCAGAGTATCACAACAAGGAACCATATCCAACAGATAAAACCAAAGGTGTTGATGAAAGAACTGTAAATGTACTGAAGATAAATATGTAAATAACACCCCTGTACAACTTCCCTTTTCTGTTACTATACTGTGCTCACTCCCCCTTTCATTGTTCTCCCCCTTTTTGTCACGAATAGCTAAAGACTGTTCTCAACTTTCTGTTGGATAGCATCTAATTGTGCCTCGATGCCGGTGAAGCGCATGTGAACAGAGTTGTTGTATTGGATAAGAAGTCTCTCCAAACTGGAAATACGCTGATTTACACCTTCAATCAGAGTGCTCAATCTATCAGCAGGAACACTAGGTTGAGTGCTGGGTGTCTGTAACTCTAGAGTAGGAGTGAAAGGTGTCTTTGTATACATAGGAGTAGCTTGACCAGGTGTCTCTGTATTTGGCTCAGTCTTCGTTCCCATAGAGGAGTGACACTTGCTTGCTTGAAGAGTGAACATGGAAATTGGTCGAGGATGTGGCACAATTCTTCCATCTGATATTGGATTTATACCTTCTTGAATCATGTCCTTCATAAGGAGACTACTGAAAGGAAGACAAGCTCTTGCTACTGATCGAGTTGCAATTTTCCCAATTGTTTGAAAAATATGGGCACAGATGTCAATTGGAGCACCAGTAATAAGATCACACAAAAACTGGGCTCTTCCAAGATTTATGTAACCAGTATTTGTCAATGGTTAAAGATTTGAAAACATGATCAGTTTCAGAGTAGTCAGTTCAGGTAAAAATTTTGCAGTGCCTATAGACAACCCTTTGCTTCTAACTTCAAGATCAGACCCAAGAACTTGAAAGATGTCTTGCACCTGAGGAACTCTATCATCATATGGAGTCTTGTCCACATTTTTTGGTCGGCTGATGCGAAGAACTTGTGAAAGGTAATCTGGAGTAATAGCAAATTCTTTTCCTCTTACCCAGCATTGTAGTTCAATTCCAATGAATCGAGCATTTGAGTAGAACTCCCTCACTAACTCATCATATGGATCCTTAAAGTTCCCAAAAAGAGCAGCCCAATCTCGTCCTTCAAAAATCCTAGGGATAAATGTGGTTCCCAAGGTATCAAAATGCACTATCCGTTCCGCAATAATGGGAGCATCGACAAAGATGTCTGAGTATGTTTGTGAATCAATGGGTGTCCTGAATCTCTTACTTTTTGGGACTTGAGATGACCGGGTTGAGTGACGAGTTCGCTTAGCAATAGGGGTAGGAATATCACTCACAATCTCCTTTCCTTTAGACGAGTGGCGTGACATCTGCAAAAGAAAAGACACACAGCAGAGTTCCAAGAACAAACACAAGACACAAACATCAACTTGATTAGAAACTAGGTATTTAGAAAAATGATATAACAGTTAACTCATAGTATGAACCAAGCCCGCACCTGGTAAATAGAAGAAACACAAGTACATTGTGTTAAAAGGTATGACATGGATTAAAGTCACAAGGCAAGACTCAAATGTGAATGTCCATAAGCACCATAACAAAGACAAAAACATCACATAGCCACAATAACTCAGGCACATGTCAACTGGACAAATCTCTATGAGTGGAGTATGCACAACAAAGGTCAAAATGGCACAAGAACACAATGAGGGTAGACAAGTATGACAAAAGGCATAACAAGCATAAAATAAGAAGGATCAACAAAACCCATTGAAGCAAGTCTAACAAAATGATTCAAACCCATAGTCAAAATCCAAAATAACTCATCCGTTCAAAAGAACACAAAAATCCAAGAAAATAAGGCATAAAAGCATTAAATAGGTAATAAAAATATGAAAACCCATACCTTTTTCTTGAAGATTGATGAAGAAACGATGAAGAACAAAGAGATCTTTGAGAAGAACACGGTGAGTTTGAGAGAGAACACAGTTAAGGCAATGAACAGTCACAAATATTCGAGGAAAAACTGAAAAGTTTTGAAAAACTGACTTTAAAGGCGCAAAACACGCGATTTTCGCGACTGAAACAAGTCGCATGACAGTCGCCAGGTCCAACCGCCAAAACACTTTAAGGAAAAATTATGAAAAAAATTTTTTTTTTAAGTGTTTTTCGCGACTGGAGGTTCAAACCGCGAGATAACCGCGAGCTGAGTAGTGAAACCTTCTGTATAAATCTCATGACTGTACCTCCACTTACGACAAAGTCGCCACATCAAGTCGCGAGAAGCATAAAAATCCAGATTTTTGAAAAAATTTTCTAAGTCTTTTTTGCGACTAGGGTATTGGCCCGCCAGAAAGACGCGAAAACAATCTAAATAAAGCTTGCGACTAGGGCATGCGACTAGACAGACCCGTGAATGAGTCGCCAAAACAGGATACAACAGTTTTTGAAATTTTTGAAATTTTTTACTAAAACAAAAAGACTTTTTCAAAAACACCTAAAAATACTCAAAAATCTTTTTGTGCTTGATCAACAAAAATTGAGCATGTGAAACACATTTTATCAAGTACAATCACGCAAATGAATAAGGCATTCAATGAACATAAGCATATGTGATATGTGTGGATATCAACAATGAGATAGTCCTTAGTCTAATGTGAAGCGTCAATGATCAATTCAACCAAGGCATACACAATTAGTACTAGATACTGTGATCCATCTCAATTATAGAAATATGCATATATGACTTCCCACAAGAACTTGATAACATCACATGGAAGCTTTTCATTTGGCTTCAAATACAACATTTCATTTGATCTTTTTGAAACAAAACATCTCATTTTGGAGATCGATGCTTGAAATTTTTGATATTACAATTTGATGAGTAAGCCTTTGGCTTTTGGGCATCATACATTATATTTTGAGTCGCTTTCCCTTTTTCCTAGTCAAATACTAGTATGTGCGACAGGCTTTTGCAGCTCAATATCTCTTTCATTTGGAGATTTACATTTGAAGAGCTCTTTTAAGCAAAAACAAAAATAAAGAGTGGGAAGATATATAGACACAAGTCTATGCATGTCTCAAGAACAACAAAATCATTGACTAATAATTCATGACAAGTTTGAAGATCGATTTACAACAATCACATAGATTTCAAGATTTTTCCCACATCGATATGAGTGCATTAAAAACAAGCTACGCTCATGAATGTACAAAGCCATTAGTACAAAGGTACAAGGAAAAACAAGTTTAGGACAAAAACTCAACAAAGTTGATCAAACCTTTTAGATTTTATACTTTTTATATGTTTTTGAATTTTTGACCAAAAGAAATTTTATCAAAAATAAACCATGTAAAAACATTTAAAACAGGAACACAAACAAGTAAGCATAAAACAAACAACCAAGCATAGTCTCTTAAGATAGGAAGAATTAATGCATGGACATGTTGTAATGCTTATGCATGAGTACCCTTTTTGACCCATACGTCACGTGCGTTTGGGGTGATATCCTCATAGGATTGGGTACAAGAGTTAGAGTTTTCAAACCTTCTAGTAAAGATTTCCAAGCAAGTGGTGAATGCACCAATCATCTTCATCACATCCATCACTCCGGAGTCACCATTTCGACCTCTTGATTGCTCAACAACCCAAATTTTCTTGTCATTTCTTGGCCTTTGATCACTTGCATTCTTCAATGCTCTCAGCTTATGACAGTTTTGTTAGGATATGTGCCCTTAAATCCTATTGTATGATGCTATGTATGATATTATGTATGACATTATGTGAGAAATGATGTATGACTTAATATTGTGTTTAATAAAGTTGTTTTATTCTTATCTAAAATGATGGTAACATGAATATTCTGACATTATTAAATAGTCCATGAGATGCATAGTATGTGATTTATGTGATTTAGTCACAGAAGATATAGATCACAAGTTCTTTGTAAACTCAGAATTTTGGTTCGTAGTCGGTGATGAAATTGGGCATTTCATCTGTGAAGACTATAACATATTAACTACGATGATTTGTCTTGATCATGGAAGTGGTGACTTCTAGTTAATATGTTGAGATGTTTTAAGAGTTAAGACATGTTGAACTGGACCGCTGTGAGATTTATTATTCTCCTAACGACTGTCAATTGAATAATAAATCTCACGACTTGTATTCACATGAACTCTTAATCCTGAGAGAATAATGGACCTGATCATGAAATGTAGGTTGCTTTGATATATCAGGAGTGAGATCTAAAGTAACGGTCAAAACCTTAGTATGTTGGGCAGCCACATTTAGTGTTGATGGAACATATATTCTCAAGATGGAATTCATAGTCTCTTAACGGAGATATAAAATATTCCCTTGAGATAAGTTTAATGGGTACAGTTATTCAGAGAGTTAGGCCTAACCAATTTAGTAAGACTAAAGTATATATTTATGAAATTGGATTTTATAAATATATGGTGAATAACTCAAAAGGATTAAACCGGGTACTCAAGGATTAAGATGTAGTAATTTACAAAGTGGCAGTCTATATTCATGACTTTGTATTACTACGACTATTTTATGAAGGGGTTGCATGTATAATAAATTCTTGGGATATAATTTATTAATGTGGCCTAGAGTGCAATTATATTTATATAGTGGTATTAAATATAATTAATGGTAACTTTGGACTTGTCAAGAGTTGACAGAAAAGCCCAAGGCCCATTGGAGCTAGTGTCTTATTTATTCCCTTTTGGTCCCACTCCAAGCCACACACTAAAGCCCAATTGGAAAGGCCCAAAAGGCTAGCCCAATTAGATAATCAGTTATGTGGAGAGAAACATACAGAATTTTATATTGAATAAAATGGTTTGTATGTGTAAGGTGATAAAAAAAAAAGGTAGAGAGATACTCTTTCATATTCTCTCTAGAAAACATAGAACTGATTGAGAGACCACACATCTTGGGCATCGAGTGGAATTGGAGTGAAGATTGAAAGTATTCCCGAGTACTTCTTCATTCGGTTTTGAAGTTCACCGCATCAAGGTACACTCTTTTGTTCTTATATTCTGAAACCTACATAGTGCATGTTGTCGATTGCGAATGAAGTAGATCCGTTTATTTTTCGCTGCGTATGTTTTGTATGCGATACAAACATGTATATTTCCTAACATTGGTATCAGAGCGGTCTTCATTTCGAATCTGTATAACATGTTTTGTGCGTTTTAGAATTAGAGATAATAGTTTCAAGTTGATAGAGGATTATACATTTAATTTTCTGCATGGTTGTTGAAACTATGATTTGATAAAAACTGATATTGATGTTATGATGTTGTTTAAATATGAATTTAAGAATGTTAAATTGATCTTTTAAGGCTATAGCATCAATATATTTCAGTTTTGATATCAATCTCTGTCTATCATTTTCGTATGATGGTTGTTAATTCATGCAAAACTGTTGAAAACTGCCTTAGATGAATTTCTGAAAATTTGAGTTTTACGAGTTTCGATCGATCGAAATTTATTTTCGATCGATCGAGTAAAATAGAGACCAATCTTTTGAATCGATTAATATTCGATTGCTAGTCGATCGATCGAATTTTATTTTCGATCGATCGAGAGGCGATCGAGTATCAATCGAACAAGACAGAAGGTCAAGTTCGAATTGTCTAATTTTTTCGACCGATCGAGGGGCACATTCGATCGATCGAAAGAAGGAAAATTTGAATTTTTCTAAGTGTTTTCAAACTTAAAAGTGTGTGATTATATTTCGTAAGAAAAAGTGCTTAGTATAAAGTGCAAGGAAATGTATAATTAGTTTATGCATGTTTAAAAGATAAAAACCTTTAATTTAAAATATTTAGTGGGAGAGAGATACAAGGGTTGGATCTCACGGCCTCCATTATCGGTTCATAGTAGTGTGGGCTAAGCACCTCGTCTTGGCGTATATGCCTCGCGATCCCAAAGGAGGGTGTTTACTTCATAGTACTACAAGATTGAACTTACCCGTTAAAGTAGTGTAGACAAGCACCTCGTCTTGGCGTATATGCCTCGCGATCCCAAAGGAGGGTGTTTTGTTCTATGGTACTACAAGTTTAAACATCATAAAGGAAGATGAAATGTGGCTACACATGATTCTAGATAATGGTATACAATAGACTAAGTTTAATGTTAACCTCCCAAAGGAGCTATGTCATTATTACTTAGAGGCTAAAGATAATACGGCATATTATTAGTGTTTGATAAGAGTTATCATGATGGCACTAATAATGAGAATAGTTCTCAACTGATTGATGTGTTTATAATAAACTTGCTACCAAGGAATTATAGACATGGATTGGGTTGTCGTTGCATATATTATTTTATGGTTTTATTAAGGTTCCATATTATATGCTTATATGCTAAATTGATAATGTCCAGTTTACTTATTATATTCATGTTTATTATTTCAGATTTGAACATGGCATCATTTAGCCCACTTCTTGGCATTCTTAATCAAAACAAACTGACTGGAACCAATTATGTTGACTGGAAAAGAAACTTGGACATAGTTCTCACAGCTGAAGAGCACAAAAATGTGCTTACTCAACCATGTCCTAGCTTTCCTTCATTAGATGCTCCTCCTGAGGAAAAACAACGATATGATCGTTGGCAGAAATCTAATGAAATGGCCAAGTGCTACATCCTAGCGTCCATCTCAAATGTTCTACAGCATCAAATGCAGGATGTAGAACTAGCTTCGGACATTATGCAAAGTCTGAAGGAGATGTTTGGTGAGCAAGGCCGTTTTGCAAGGCAAGAAACCATGAGGCAAATTTATAATACCAAAATGGCTGAAGGTAGTTCAGTGAGAGAACATTGCCTTACAATGATCTCTAATCTGAATACATTGGACGTTTGGGGGGCCGACATTGATGGAGAATCCCAAGTGGATATGATACTCTAGTCACTACCGGAATCATTCAAGGAATTCAGACTTAATTATAACATGAACAAAAAGATTTATTCTTTGTCTGAATTAATGAATGAGTTGGTAGTGGCGGAAGGCATCCTTGGTACTTCTAATGTTGAAGCCAATGTGGGTGAAGCTTCTACTTCTCAACCTAAGTCGAAAGGCAAGGGTAAGAAGAAGAAGAAGAAGGACTTCACTAAGCAAGAGGGTAAACAAATTGTCTTAGGGGTTGCCCACAAAGGAAAGAAGCTGAAAGGAAAATATTTCCATTGTGGTGAGAAAGGACATTGGAAGAGGAATTGTCCAAAGTTCAAGGCTGCCAATAAGGGTATGAAAATTTCATTCCTTCTTGAAATATGTTTGGTACAAAATCCCACGGATTCCTGGTGTGTGGATTCAGGTTGTACTAATCATATCTGCAATTCGTTACAGGGGTTCCAGGAGACCAGAAGACTTAAAGAAGGAGAGTTGTTTCTGACCTTGGCTGATGGGAGTAGGATTCCAGTTGTAGCTATTGGAGTGTTTAATTTATGTTTTGAATCAAGAGTTTTAATATTAAATGACTGTCTATATGTACCTAATGTTCGTAGGAATTTAATTTCTGCAACTTATTTAGGTAAAAGTGGATATTGTGTTATCCTTAAAGACAAAGTTGTAAAAAAGAAGGGTAAAACATTTATCTGTTCTGGCAATATTGTGGATGGTCTTTGTATTTTAACTCCTGATAAGCATGAATTATATAATTCTGAATTAGATAATAATTCTCATGTAAAATCATTAAAGAGAAAGTTTCTTTCTACTAATGATGCATATCTTTGGCACTTACGTTTGGGTCATATTAATCCAAACAGAATTCAAAGACTGATCAAAGATGGTCTCTTAGAGCCATCGGACTTTGATGAATTTCCAGTTTGTGAATCTTGTTTGGAAGGCAAAATGACAAAACGACATTTTAATGCAAAAGGTAGAAGAGCCCAAGAGTTGCTAGAATTAGTTCATACGGATGTTTGTGGTCCTATGTCAACCCAAGCAAAAGGAAGTTATGAGTACTTCATCACTTTCACCGATGATTACTCTAGATTTGGTTATGTGTACCTAATGAGACGGAAGTCCGAAGCCTTTGAAAAATTCAAAGAGTTTAGGGCTGAAGTTGAGAATCAATTGGGTAAACACATAAAGGCCATTCGATCTGATCGTGGTGGCGAATACCTTCTTGGGGATTTCAAGGATTACTTAACTCAAAATGGGATCGTATCCGAATTGGCTGCACCTGGAACCCCCCAACAAAATGGTGTAGCAGAAAGAAGGAATAGGACTCTTTTAGAAATGATTAGGTCCATGATGAGTTACTCAACTTTACCAGTTTCCTTTTGGGGATATGCACTAAAAATTGCAATGCATATTTTGAATTTAGTTCCATCAAAATCTGTTCCCAACACACCTATGGAATTGTGGAGTGGGCGCAAGCCTAGTATGAAATATCTCCACATTTGGGGATGTCCAGCACATGTGTTGAAAGGGAAGTCTGATAAGTTGGAAGCTAAAACGGAAGTATGCATGTTTTTAGGGTATTCAAAGGAAACCAAGGGTTATTTATTCTATAATCATAAGGATAACAAAGTGTTTGTTAGCACTCATGCCAAATTTTTGGAAGATGATTATGTGAATAATTTTAACCTGAGAAGTAAAGTTGTCTTGGCTGAAATGAATGAACCTGTAATTGAACAACCAATGGTTGAAACTAGGGATGATGTGGCTGTATTGGATACACCACAAGATACTACTCATGAGATGTCTAGTACACAGTTGCCTCGTCGTAGTGGGAGGACTGTTAGGCCACCTATAAGATTCATAGGTCTTGGAGAGACTTATGAGGCTATCTCAGAGGAGGCTGAAACTGATCCTTACACTTATGAAGAAGCAATGAATGATATAGATGCACATCATTGGGTCCAAGCTATGAAATCAGAATTAGATTCTATGTATTCCAATCAAGTTTAGGATCTTGTAAAGGCGCCTAACGGCATTAAACCTGTTGGTTGCAAATGGGTTTACAAGAGGAAGAGAGGGATAGATGGAAAGGTTGAAACCTTTAAAGCAAGGCTAGTGGCAAAAGGGTATACTCAAAAAGAAGGTATTGATTATGAGGAAACCTTTTCACCAGTAGCAATGCTTAAATCTATCAGAATTCTCTTATCCATTGCTGCTCATTATGATTATGAGATTTGGCAAATGGATGTCAAGACTGCATTTCTTAATGGCAATCTTGAAGAGGAAATCTATATGAAGCAACCAGAAGGTTTTATAGCAAAGAACCAAGAGCATATGGTATGCAAGTTGAATAGGTCCATTTATGGACTTAAGCAAGCATCTAGGTCATGGAACATCAAATTTGATCAAGCAATCAAATCATTTGGTTTTGATCAAAATCTTGATGAACCATGTGTATACAAAAGACATCAAGACAAAGTAGTAATGTTCCTAGTGCTTTATGTTGATGATATTCTACTCATTGGAAATGATGTAGGGGTCATGTCATCAGTAAAGGTTTGGTTGGCAAGCCAATTTGATATGAAGGACTTGGGCGAGGCTAACTTTATTCAGGGGATCAAGCTTTGGCGAGATTGCAAGAATAAGATGTTAGGCTTATCACAAGCTGGATATATAGATAAGGTTCTAGAACGGTTTAGCATGCAAAACTCCAAGAAAGGATTACTTCCTTTCAGACATGGAGTTCCTCTGTCTGATGACCAAAGGCCTAAGACTCAAGAGGAAGAAGATATGATGAGACAAGTTCCTTATGCTTCTGCAGTAGGAAGTCTCATGTATGCCATGCTTTGTACTATACCAGATATCTGTTTTTCAGTTGGCATGGTCAGCCGATATCAATCAAATCCAGGACCACAACATTGGCAAGCTGTAAAGCATATTCTCAAGTATCTACGGAGAACGAGAGATTATATGCTTGTTTACCGTTGTGAGGATTTGATTCCCATTGGCTATACAGATTCAGACTTTCAATCAAATCTAGATTTCAGAAAGTCCACGTCAGGATGTGTATTCACCCTGGGCGGTGGAGCCGTAAGTTGGAGGAGTGTTAAGCAATCTTTTATTGCAGACTCCACCATGGAAGCTGAATATGTTGCTGCTTGTGAGGCGGCAAAGGAAGCTATTTGGCTCAAGAAATTCCTTTCTGATCTTGGTGTAGTGAGAATGGAGCAAGTTCCTATCACATTGTTTTGTGACAATAGTGGAGCGGTTGCACAATCCAAAGATCCAAGGAATCATAAGAAAGGAAAGCACATTGAGAGAAAGTACCACATCATTCGAGACATTGTTGCTCGTGGAGATGTGGTGGTAGCAAAGATTGAAAGTACAAATAATTTAGCAGATCCCTTTACCAAAGTCTTGCCTCAAAGGACCTTCGAGTCACATTTGGAGGGAATGGGAGTTAGATTAGTGCACAATAGTCTTTAGGGCAAGTGGGAGATTGTTAGGATATGTGCCCTTAAATCCTATTGTATGATGCGATGTATGATATTATGTATGACATTATATGAGAAATGATGTATGACTTAATATTGTGTTTAATAAAGTTGTTTTATTCTTATCTAAAATGATGGTAACATGAATATTCGGACATTATCAAATAATCCATGAGATGCATAGTATGTGATTTATGTGATTTAGTCACAGAAGATATAGATCACAAGCTCTTTGTAAACTCAGAATTTTGGTTCGTAGTCGGTGATGAAATTGGGCATTTCATCTGCGAAGACTATAACATATTAACTACGATGATTTGTCTTGATCATGGAAGTGGTGACTTCTAGTTAATATGTTGATATGTTTTAAGAATTAAGACATATTGAACTGGACCGCTGTGAGATTTATTATTCTCCTAACGACTGTCAATTGAATAATAAATCTCACGACTTGTATTCACATGAACTCTTAATCTTGAGAGAATAATGGACCTGATTATGAAATGTAGGTTGCTTTGATATATCAGGAGTGAGATCTAAAGTAACGGTCAAAACCTCAGTATGTTGGGCAGTCACATTTAGTGTTGATGGAACATATATTCTCAAGATGGAATTCATAGTCTCTTAACGGAGATATAAAATATTCCCTTGAGATAAGTTTAATGGGTACAGTTATTCAGAGAGTTAGGCCTAACCACTTTAGTAAGACTAAAGTATATATTTATGAAATTAGATTTTATAAATATATGGTGAATAACTCAAAAGGATTAAACCGGGTACTCAAGGATTACAATGTAGTAATTTACAAAGTGGCAGTCTATATTTATGACTTTGTATTACTACGAATATTTTATAAAGGGGTTGCATGTATAATAAAGTCTTGGGATATAATTTATTAATGAGGCCTAGAGTGCAATTATATTTATATAGTGGTATTAAATATAATTAACGGTAACTTTGGACTTGTCAAGAGTTGACAGAAAAGCCCAAGGCCCATTGGAGCTAGTGTCTTATTTGTTCCCTTTTGGTCCCACTCCAAGCCACACACTAAAGCCCAATTAGGAAGGCCCAAAAGGTTAGCCCAATTAGATAATCAGTTATGTGGAGAGAAACATACAGAATTTTATATTGAATAAAATGGTTTGTATGTGTAAGGTGATAAAAAAAAAGGTAGAGAGATACTCTTTCATATTCTTTCTAGAAAACATAGAACTGATTGAGAGACCACACATCTTGGGCATCGAGTGGAATTGGAGTGAAGATTGAAAGTATTACCGAGTACTTCTTCATTCGGTTTTGAAGTTCACCGCATCAAGGTACACTCTTTTGTTCTTATATTCTAAAACCTACATAGTGCATGTTGTCGATTGCGAATGAAGTAGATCCGTTTATTTTCCGCTGCGTATGTTTTGTATGCGATACAAACATGTATATTTCCTAACAAGTTTGGTCTAGTGTGACCTTGAAGTCCACAGTGATGGCAGAAATGGTTCGTTCTTGGACCTCTTTGTGATCTTGGGAATGATTTCCTTCTAACTTTAGGTATGACCTCTGAGTAATTACGGGACTTGTTGAACACCCGTTGATCAGCTACATTCTTCTTCTTCTCAGGCTTCACTTTCTAAAAAACTGGAGTTTCCATCCTCGGCTCCTTTGCTTTTACAAATTTCAAGTCCTTAGAGATTTTGACCACAGAACTACTTTCTCCGGTATATCCCAAACCTGATTTGTCTGAGAAGTGTTTTCGTAAGGAGATTACATCATCTAGCTTCTTTATGGAGACTCTCTCTATCTTGGCATTTTCTTGAATCACCTCAAGCTCAAGAAATATCACCTTTGCATAAGCTTCTAAAAGTTCTCCATTTAGCTTCTCTATTTCACACTTGGCCTCCTTGTGATGCACTAGCAGACTTCTATAGTCCTCTTCAGCTTTCTTCATCTTTCTCACGGCTGCCTTGGCCACATGTGTATTGTCTCCAGATTTTTCAAGAAGTAAGTTGTAGTTTTCTTGAAGACTTTCAGCACACTCATTTTCTTCACCATCTGATTCTTCAACAATCCCCTTTGATTCCTCATCACTGTACTCTCCAAGTTCTTGTACAAGCAAATTCAAGTCCTCCGAAGATTCAACATGAGCAATAGTCATAAACGCGGAGTAATTCCCTTCTTCATCACAGCTTTCCTCAGAGTCGGAGTTGGATGAATACGAACCACTAAGAGTTGTGACATAAGCCTTACCCTTCATTTTCAAATAGTTTGGACATTCTTTCTTGATGTGTCCATGTCTATTGCACTCAAAACATGTGATTCCTTGAGAGGATTGAGACTCCTTACCATCTTTCCTTTTAAAATCCTTTTTCTCCTTTCTGAAACTTGAAAATTTTCCTTTCTCAGCAAACTTTCCATTCTTCTTGAACTTCAAGAACTTTCGAAAGTTCTTCACAAGATATGCAACATCTTTATTGACAACATCATCATCAGATGAGTCATGAGCTTCCACCCTTTCATCAATTGTCTTGAGAGAAAGAGATTTGCTCATCCTTTGCAATGGCAAAGACAACTCATATGTTTGAAGTGAGCCAATTAGTTCTTAAAC
This sequence comes from Lithocarpus polystachyus, assembly GCA_033629205.1. Lineage (NCBI taxonomy): Eukaryota > Viridiplantae > Streptophyta > Magnoliopsida > Fagales > Fagaceae > Lithocarpus > Lithocarpus polystachyus. The sequence goes on along the minus strand of CM066170.1, from coordinate 40,146,186 downwards.
GTTGATTTCATCCAAGTCTTTGCTCTCTTCAATTGCAGTGACTTTTGCACGGAAGCTCTCCGGCAATGAGCGAAGGATTTTTCTTACAATCTTTAAGCCCTCCGTTTTCTCACCCAAGTTACACTTGCTGATCACCACTTCATTCAGCTTGCTATAGAAAGAGTCAAAGGACTCATCGTCGTTCATTTTAAGCTCCTCAAAATGAGTGGTCAGCATCTGCAACTTAGTGTCTTTCACTTTCTTGGTTCCTTCATATGTGGTCTCCAGAATTTGCCATGCCTCCTTAGCCACCGATACATGAGATATTCTATGAAACTCATTTGGAGACACCACAAAAAATAGCATTCAAAGCTTTACTATTAGCATTAGACGCAGCAAGGGCTGCTTTATCCCAAGTGGATTTTTCGGCCTAACCCATCCAATATCAACAGCATCTCACACACTTTCATCAATAGAACATAAAAATGCCCTCATTCGGACTTTCCAAAAAGCATAGCTGCTACCATCAAAATATGGTGGTGCATTCAAAGATTGAGACTGATCCATCTCAATATGGGATCAAGGATCGCATAAAGGTAATTAAACCACAGCAAATGCACCCGCTTTGATACCAATTGAAAATTCAAATAGCGTATAAAACACTATGAACGTTTAGACCCACAAATTATAAATTATCAATTCAAGCTTTATATCAAATGATAAATGTGCGGAAGATGAACTAAAGCTTAAAACAGAATTGATAAACAATCTAAGTCAAATAAAATCACATCCATAACAGAAATTAAATGACAAAGATAAAGGGAAGAGAGATGCAAACACAAGGACAACACAAGACGTGTTATCGAAGAGGAAACTGAAGCCCTCGGCGAAAAACCTTTCCGCCGCCTTCCAAGCAGTCAAATGATCTACCAAAGAATGTAGTTGGGATACAAGGACAGCAATAGACCCTCCAAGCCTAATCTACCCAGATACCTAAGCCCTCCAAGCTTTTTGCTCCAACGAGGTTACGCCGAACCTATTTCTTCTTTAGCTTCCCGGATCCCGCTACTAGTCCATAACATCTACCAATATGAATTGATTCCTTCCTAATTGCTTCCCAAAGTACCAAAGAGCCTTCTCAAAGGTATAAGTATGGTGAGAAAAGGATTTAGGTAATGAACCTCTCAAAGATGTGACAATGGAGAGGAAGAGAGTAGAGGAATTTGAAGAGACACAAGGTAAAGATTGTGGATGAGTCAATCTTGGTTTTCTCTAGGGTTTCTCTCTCAAATTTCTCTCTGTAAGCTCTATATATTTCATGGGTATAAGGGGTATATATATTGGTGAGTGTTTGGAATGTGAAGAGACAGATTTTACAAAACAGAGTTGGCTGGCGGCTTGGCCTCGCGGCTTGATTGAGTCGCGAGTTCAAGCCACGAACAAACTGAAGGGCCAGACTGAAATTTTTGTCCTGTAGTGCGACAGCTGGCACGACGGTTCAGATTCTGGCTCATTTCTAATTGCGAGCCACTCGCGAGATCCGGTCGCGAGTTCTCCTTTACACGCTTCTCTCGTGTGCAACATCTGGCGGCTTGCCAGTCGCGAGACACCAGCGAGGTCCAGTCGTGAGTCCCTGTTCTGCAGCACAGTCTTGAGCAATTCTTCACACTCGTTCACACACTAGCCTTACATGATTCCCACCTAAATACAGGGTTTCTAAATGCTGAAAATACAAGCAAATTGACACAAAATAAAGCCAACAAAATGGTTGATAAAATTCAACCTTACAATATTATCCTCTAAATAGAATTCATAGACTAAGAATATATCAAAATAATAGTTCTAAAAGCCCATCTTTCACCAATCTTAAATATCATTTAGATTAATAAGATCTAGACATAAGTGCCAAAAATTACAATACCAAAGGATGGAAACTTTCTCTTTAAAAGATAAAACATGTAAATTTCCATCTAGAAAATAATCATGGACAATGCTTAGCTTTACCAAAATGGAAATACTTTTCTTTTGGTTATGCTTTTGAGTCCAATTTCCTTTTAGCAACTACTGGGGCAACTTGCTTGTCCAATTGTTTGGTATTATAATTCCTCATCTTACCACCCTTACCTTTCGGTTCAGGCTAAGAATTTGAATTTAATCATATTGCGTAGAACTCGCTCATCAATTCAGATAACATAAAAATAATTTTTTTTCAAAACAATCTAAATTGATCAAATTTATTCTAACAATAACTTGTGGATCATATCCAAACGAAATTAACATTTAATCTCTACATCCAAGAATTCCAATTCATTTAAAAATAAATAATAATAAAATAATTTCATAAAATGACATAGAATTGGAACTCCTTAGGCTTTTCTTAGCACTCAATATGATTCATACCAAACATCTCATTTAGATTTAATATAAAGTCTAAGTCTAGTACTAACTCTTGCATCTCATGCTGTAGCACAATTGAGATTGAAGCCAATGTAACATTTTAGCATTTCAATGGAAACTATGATCACATCACATGTTATCTTCCATAAATGCATCATGTATAGGAAATCATGACAATGCTGAATCAAAACATGTTTATGTACTTCAGTCCCTTAAGCACCATGTCCAAAATTATTTCTTAGTTAATGTGATTCAATTATAATAGTAGCTAGAGAACAAAAAAAAAAACTATGACAACTTTATTTTGAGATTATGAACATAATTACAGGGCATTTTATTTTGCATCCATAACTATATAATATGGAACCCATAAAAATGTATTATATTGGGTGCAACGACAACCTAATTCCGCAATTAATATTCCTCGGAAGCGAGGTCATACCAGTCACTATGATCAGGTGAGAATTATTCTCATTATTAATACTATCATGGTAACTCTTACCAAATAAAAATAATTTTCCACTTTTCCTTTAGCCTTTAAGTAGTAATGACATAGCTCCGTAGGGAGGCTAACATTAAACTTAGTCTAGTGTACACCATTGCCTAGAACCATGTGTAGCCACATAATTCTACCCTTGTAAGGTTTAATCTTGTAGTACCATGATGCAAAACACCCTCTACATGGAATGCAAGGCTCAAGGCCATGACGAGGTGCATGCCCACACCATTATGAACCGGGAAGTTCAATCTTGTAGTACCATGAATTAAACATCCTCCACACGGAACGCAAGGCTCAAGGCCAAGACGAGATGTTTACCCTACACCACTATGAACTGACAGTGGAGGCTGTGAGATCCAACCCTTGTATCTCTCTCCCACTTGAAATTTTAAAACAAGTGGATTGTCATGAAATCATTGTGATCTAATCACAATGTTAACCCTACACATGAAATGTGTTTAATTGTTTAAATTCGATGTGATGTTACTAAGTCACGTCACAATAACGTAACGAATATTCGTGCAATTACAAAGAAGTTTAATCATATAATCCGTGAAGTAAATACCCGTCGCATGGAATGCAAGACTCAAAGTCAAGACAAGGTATCTATTGACATTACAATAAACTTAACAAAAGAGTTATTTCAGCATTCCCACTCGTTGTTTGGTTTTTTTCTTTAAATAATTGTGGTCCCATCATAACTAATAACCTTGCACTTGATAAAGACTCTAATCTTATTAGAATCACTAACTAAAATGGAAGTTCTAAACTATTTAGGATTCCTTAAACAGTAATAAACTAAAAATTAGTTATAAAGAACTCTATCCATAACTTATTTGATTAAGAATTCTAATCTCATTAGAAACTATATACCTTTTAATTAAGCTTTAATCTCATTAAAGCTTCTAATTAAAATAAATTAAGAACTTTCAATCATACAACAATTCCAATCTTATTAGAATGTTTCTTAAAAGACAAGTCCCAAACTATTTAGGACTAAGAGTTCTATTTAACTAATATCTTTGATCTCATTAGGTCTTTTAGTTAGAACCATGTGTAATCTCATCACACACAGCCTTGCTCTTTATACATTTGAAAAAACTTAGAAAATATTCAAACCAAACTTCAAAGGCATTTTCGCTTGAAGCTCGCGACTAAGCTCTTCCCGCGAAAGTGGGTTAAGGCAAAATAATGAAAATACAAAATTTAGACAGAAACTTTCGCGACTGTGTCATGAGTAAAGCTTACCTGCGAAACAGTTTTGTGCTTCAGAGGCATTTTTCGTGGGTTACCTTCTTGTGAAGTTACTCATGAAGAACGCGTGTTTTCAGTTTTTAAAGAGTAGTTGTAGACAGTTTTCAACAGTTTTTCAAGAACAAACAACCACCATATGAACATAACAGGCAGAATTTTATATCAAAACTGAATTCCAATGATGCTATAGCCTTAAAGATCAATTTAACATACTTAAATTCAAATTTAAACAACATCATAACATCAATATCAGTTTTTATCAAATCATAGTTTCAACAACCATGCAGAAAATTAAATGCATAATCTTCTAACAACATGAACCTATTATCTCTAATTCCAAAACTAACAAAACATGTTATAAAAATTCAAAATTGAAGGCTGCTCTGATACCAATTGTTCGAAAAATAGATGTTTGTATTGCATACAAAACATACGCAGCAGATGATTAATGGATCTACTTCATTTGCAATTGATAACATGCACTATGTAAGTTTCAGAATTCAAGAATAAGAGAGCGTGCCTTGGTATGGTGAAATTCAAAACAAAATATTAGAATTACTTGGGAATACTTTTAATCTTCACTTCAATTCCACTTAATGTCCAAGAAGTGTGGTCTCTCAATCAGTTTCCAAGGAGCGAATAAGAGAATGTCCTACACTCACATACAAACCATTTCATTCCTTATATGATTTTAATGAAAACCTTTATGAAATACTTATGAAATTCTATATGTTTCTCTCTTTATATATAACTGATTACTAATTAGGCTAGCCTTTTGGGCCATTCCAATTGGGCTCTAGTATGTGACTTGGAGTGGGACCAAAAGGGAGCAAATAAGACTCTAACTCCAATGGGCCTTGGGCTTTTCTGTCAACTCTTGACAAGTCCAAAGTTACCATTATTTATATTCAATACAACTATAAGAATATAATTGCACTCTAGGCCTTATTAATAAATTATATCCTAAGACTTTATTATACATGCAACCCCTTCATTAAAATATTTGTAGTAATACAAAGCCATGAACATAGACTGCCACTTTGAATATTACTACATCTTAATCATTGAGTACTCGATTTAATCCTTTATGCTATTCATCATATATTTATGAAATCCAATTCCATATATATATATATATATATATATATATACTTTAGTAACTCCTTACTTAAGTGGTTGGGCACAACACTCTTAATAACCAAACCCATTAAACTTATCTCAAGGGAATATTTTATATCTCCGTTAAGAGATTATGAATTCCATCTTGAGAATATATGTTCCATCAACACTAAATGCGGCTGCCCAACATACTGAGGTTGTGATCTTGACTTATAGATCTCACTCCTAATATGTCAAAGCAACCTCCACCTCATGATCAGGTCCATTATTCTCTCAGGATTTATAGTTGATGTAAATAAAAGTCGTGAGATTTATCATCTATTTGATAGTCGTTAGGAGAATAATAAATCTCGCAGCGGTTCAGTTCAATATGTCTTAACTTTTAAAACATATCAACTAGAAGTCTTCACTTCCATGATTAAGACAACATCTTAGTTGATATGTTATAGTTTTTGAAGGAAAATTACATGTTTGTATCGCATACAAAACATACGCAGCAGAAAATTAACGGATCTACTTCATTCGCAATTGATAACATGCACAATGTAAATTTCAGAATATAAGAATAAGAGAGTGTACCTTGGTGCGGTGAAATTCAAAACCAAAGAGAAGAAGTTCTTGAGAACACTTTCAATCTTCACTCCAATTCCACTTGATGCCCAAGATGTGTGGTCTCTCAATCAGTTCTATGTGTTGTTCTATAGAAAATATGAAAAAGTTTCTTTCTTACATTACAGGAACATACATACCATTTCATTCTAATAATAAAATTCTGTATGTTTCTCTCCACATAACTGGTTATCTAATTGGACTAGCCTTTGGGCCTTCCCAATTGGGCTTTAGTGTGTGGCTTGAAGTGGGACCAAAAAGGAACAAATAAGATACTAGCTCCAATGGGCCTTGGGCTTTTCTGCCAACTCTTGACAAGTCCAAAGTTACCATTAATTATATTTAATACCACTTTATAAATATAATTGCACTCTAGGCCTTATTAATAAATTATATCCCAAGACTTTATTATACATGCAACCCCTTCATAAAATATTCGTTGTAATACAAAGTCATGAATATAGACTGCCACTTTGTAAATTACTACATCTTAATCCTTGAGTACCCGGTTTAATCCTTTTAAGTTATTCATCATATATTTATGAAATCTAATTTCATAAATATATACTTTAGTCTTACTAAAGTGGTTAGGCCTAACTCTCTGAATAACTGAACCCATTAAACTTATCTCAAGGGAATATTTTATATCTCCGTTAAGAGACTATGAATTCTGTCATGAGAATATATGTTCCATCAACACTAAATATGGCTGCCCAACATACTGAGGTTTTGACCGTTACTTTAGATCTCGCTCCTGATATATCAAAGCAACCTATATTTCATAATCAAGTCCATTATTCTCTCTGGATTAAGAGTTCATGTGAATAGAAGTCGTGAGATTTATTATTTATCTATTTGATAGTCGTTAAGAGAATAATAAATCTCATAGCGGTCTAGTTCGATATGTCTTAACTCTTAAAACATATCAACATATTAACTAGAAGTCTCCACTTCCACGATCAAGACAAATCATCTTAGTTAATATGTTATAGACTTCGCAGATGAAATGCCCAATTTCATCACCGACTACGAACTATAATTCTGAGTTTACAAAGAACTTGTGATTTATATCTTCTATGACTTTTCACATAAATCACATACTATGCATCTCATGGACTATATGATAATGTCTGAATATTCATGTTACCATTATTTTAGATAAGAATAAAATAACTTTATTAATCATAATATTAAGTCATACATCATTTAATACATAATGTCATACATAATATCATACATAGCATCATACAATAGGATTTAAGGGCACTTATCCCAACAGTTTTCGCAAATGAAATGCCTAATTCATCACTGACTACAAACTAAAATTTTGAGTTTACAAAGAACTTGTGATCTATATCTTCTATGACTAAATCACATAAATCACATACTATGCTTCTCAAGGACTAAGATAATGTCCCATTAGTTCATTTATAGATAGCTTCATATAATTAAACTATTTAATTATTCATAACATGCCAATAAGTTGGATTTTAAGGCATAAACCCTAACACATTTGTTCCTCGCGAACACCATCTTTTGTTTGTTTCCTTGTTTGTTTGACTTTTTGCTTGTTTGCTTGCTTTCCTGCTATGCTTGCCATGTCTATCATGCTTATCTATTTTATGCCTTTCACATACCCTTTACATCCTTTCCGTCCATTTCTTGTCTACTAGTTTCTTGTCTTTTCCTTTGCATGTACACACATAGAGTGACAACGCTTGGAGCTAGGGCACAGTCTCCCAGGCACAAGCAAAAGGGGTGTAGATGCAAGCATGTCAATATGAGCCAAGCAGCTATGTTCAGTAGGTTTAGTAGTTTAGCCTTTCCCTTTGGTTACGTACTCTTTTGAACCCCTTCCTTCCTCCTCCATTTCTCTCTTAGATGGTTTGTATTAGGTATATCATGCCTTAAACCATTCGTCCTCATCTCTAGAGTATGGTGACCCCTGTTTACTTTCCTCACCTATATTATGGGCCTTGCTCTAGGGATATAAGTATTTACTTTTCTGCTATGTATGCTTGCATTGTGCATGATGTATGTATATATATCGGCTCCCCCCCCCCCCCCCCTTTTGGTGTGATTGTCACAATCCATGTCACTTATGGCAAAGCGATTACTAATTTCCGTTGTGAAGGTAAGGTGATACATTACCAAATTTTCGCCATGGAAATCTAGTACTTGGCGTGAATGACATAGGAAAGCATAGATGGGGACCTTGCCCTTTCAAAAGCCAAACCTCAAAGCCCCTATGCATGCAAAGACCTGATAGCCAATGCCGAAATCATGTTTATGAAAATTAAGCCACTGCCAATTTATGAAAATTAAGATTTTATCAAAACAAAAGACTATCCTTGGATAGGTGTTGTGGGGTGCCTAACACCTTCCCCACACGTAACCAAACTTCCGAACCTAAGAATCAAGATTTTTTGCCACCCACATTAGATTAGGAAAAATTCCCTTTTTCTTAGCCTAGGATTGGTAATAAAATCAACTAGAAACAAGTGACCAATCACACCTTAGAAAAACCCAATGATTGGTGGCAACTCCACTTACCTTTGGTAAACACCTAAAAATTGGCCCAGCTTCTTGCCATAACGCCAAAGGATGACCTACCTTCCTCCATCGAGAGAGAGAGGGGGAACCCGAAGCTTCGCGTAAACACACGCACACCGATCATTGAGAGGGTCCCTCCAACGAGGCCCTGTGTGCGCGGGAGCTATCACCATGGTGGGTGGTCGAATGAAGGCACAGCGGCGGCGGTTTTTCCGCTAGCCAATCGGGGTCGGGCGTTAATAGACTGGCGACTTCACTAGGGATTGATAAGAGTTCAGCTTTTAGAGTTTTTGATAAAACCATAATCTTTGGTCATTGGCTTTCAAGACATAGAAATTGGCATTAGCCTTTGGGGCTTTTCTTTTGAAAATGGCTTCTACTACATCATAGTAGAATATTTTTCAAAAGAACAAAAATCATTTTCCAAAAAAATCCTTTTCCAAAAGGGAGACTTTGAGGTATTTTCACCTGGGGCTTTACCGCTTTCCTCACATGCTTTACATCTTTCCTCACATGCTCTACAGCTTTCCTTCACATGCAAACACAAGGTACCAAAATTTAATTTCCGCTACACCTTTATTCTCTTTCATATATATAAATATATATATATATATATATATATATATATATCTGCTGTGCTTTGAAAAAGTCTTTCCCCTTCATTAAGGATTGCATGACATATACACCCTTTTGAGCCGAACCCGGGCTCCACACTGCTGAGGTAGTCACATCTCTTTAAGGATTTTATCACCCCATCTGCAGATGCCCAGATAGAAACATTGGTTGTGTTACCCATAGTTAGATTCGACGCTAATGTTGTGGGCACTTCTGGGTCCATGGGTGGACAGGAGTTGTTGAAAAGGTCCCTTCGATCCTTCCTACTCCGTAACTTTCATAAAGGGAGAGGTATGGCAATTGAGTACTGTAACACCCGTCTCATTCAAATTTAATTTAATCACTTATAGAGAGTGGATTTGATAGATTACATTAATTTTATTTGGAGGAAAATAATTATTTTATATTGTGATTTTTGCTATGATTATAATATTAGTATTAATGGGTTTAGTGGGAATATGTATGGGTCTTAGAAGTTTTTTTTTTTAGTGTAGTGGGCTTCTAAATTTTCAGCCCGACTGAAATTAGCCTTATCTTGAAATAGGCTTCTGAATTTTCAGCCCAAGTGCAACAGCTTTATATGAAAGAAGATTAGGGTTTCTCAAAAACAAAAGAAGAGGAGGCTGTGCACTTCAGGGCAGCCAGCAACTTCATCTTGGTTTTGAGGTAGGCATCATTCTAGGAAAGCTTTCTTTTTCTCTTTTTTTTTGCTGGGATTTCAGCATTGACATGTTAGTGTTAGGGTTAGTATCAATTTTGCTGGAATGTGATAATAACAATTGAATATATTGTTGATTTGGTGTTGCTGGAAAATAATGGTAACAATATATATATATATATATATATATATTAATCATTGAATCAAGGATCAATTTCATGATAGCCGAATTGAGTGTTACTAGACTTTCATTTTAATTGTTGGCCGAATATATATGTAGAATATATTAGATTGCTAAGTCCATCAGGTACTTCACGTTTTGGCCGAAAAGGTATAAATGGTGTTTTGCTTGTTTTCACGTTCTAATGGTTGGCCCAAAAAGGGTGGAATTTGATATTAGGTAGGTATTTATAATGTATATAAGATTTCATGATGAATCACACGGCTGGCCGAAAATGGATTTGTGCCATTAGTTTTTATATAAGTATATGCATATATATATATATATATTACATTATGAGATTACCTGATGAATCACGTGGCTGGCCGAAAATGGAGATTTGTGCAATTAGGTTTCTATACGAGTATATATATATATATATATATATAGGTTAACAAATTATATGTTAGGGGTACTTTACAATTTTTTTTAATCTGGAATAGGGTTGGGGGTATGTTAGAAATATATGTTAATTTATTTACTTTGCCGAATCTTCATAGTGGTTGAGGAATTGTTTTATCAAGAGGACGTTGTGATTATTGAAGAACCTGCCCTTATTGAATTGTTTAATTATCATTTAGGTTCTAGTTGACGTTGTTTCGAGCAATTGAAGTGAAGCTTGGTTTAGCCACTAGAGGTAAGTAGACTTCAGCACATGACGTCTTTCAGGACATATATATACACGTGGTAAAAATATATATTTATCTATATATGTTTATAATTGCAAAGATGAAGTTCCAAAAACTTATACTATTGTTAGTGCTTTGCACATACTCGAATTTTATTATCTATTGTATGTTATTATAAAATTGTATTTGTCAAGAATTGTTTCAAATGGTCAACTAGACAGTCTGCAACCTTTGCCAACACAGGGTTAAGTGTTGGTCTTCGGCCGAAGTAGTGTTAGTGTGGTGTGGTGCAGTGTTATTGTTGCTCTTCGGAGCTAGTGTTGCCTCTTTGAGGTTAGTGTTATTGTTCCCATGGGAAATCACCCACCGAGTGTTTAGCAGCTTTTGTCTATGTTTGACTAATATTTTTCATATTGAATTACTGTGTATTTGCTACTGTTCTTTTAGGTGAAAAAGTGTTTATTTTCATAATAAAGTGTTTCTACCTATTTGGTGCATATTGGCATATTAATGTGGTTATTATTGTATTAATGTTTACAGCGTTATAGTGATATATTTTATTTTAACAGCTTTATGGAATAAATTATATTACAGTTTAAACTAATTGTAATTGTATTGTGAGGACTATATTTTGTCAAAAATATTATCGTTTTGTTCTGGAAGACATCCTCATGTTTGTAGTCTCTTATTGAGCCTTTAGCTCACCCCTTTTTCCATCCTTTCAGATTAGAGACATGGAGTGTATTTTGGTGGTAGATCAGTGAAGCCTTAGATTGACGACTTCGTTTGGAGCTTTGATAGTTGCTGAGTTGTTTTAATAAATTGTTTCAGGAACAATGAGATTATTATTTTGGAACTAGTCAAGAGATGTTATTTGGGGATTTTACATACAAGAATATTATTGTTGTTTTGCTTTTATGGATATTTAAGGAAATCTGTTGATGAAATAAGAAGTTTATTTGAGGTTTTAATTACGCTCTGTTCCATTTTATTAGTGTTGATTATTTCTACGTCAGGTTATGCATCTAAATCCTTGATTTGGGTTTGGGGTGTTACAGTTATGGTATCAGAGCATAGGTTTATGATTCTGTAGACTTATAGGTTTGATCTTAAGACTATTATGGAACAGAGCGTAATTAAAACCTCAAATAAACTTCTTATTTCATCAACAGATTTCCTTAAATATCCATAAAAGCAAAACAACAATAATATTCTTGTATGTAAAATCCCCAAATAACATCTCTTGACTAGTTCCAAAATAATAATCTCATTGTTCCTGAAACAATTTATTAAAACAACTCAGCAACTATCAAAGCTCCAAACGAAGTCGTCAATCTAAGGCTTCACTGATCTACCACCAAAATACACTCCATGTCTCTAATCTGAAAGGATGGAAAAAGGGGTGAGCTAAAGGCTCAATAAGAGACTACAAACATGAGGATGTCTTCCAGAACAAAACGATAATATTTTTGACAAAATATAGTCCTCACAATACAATTACAATTAGTTTAAACTGTAATATAATTTATTCCATAAAGCTGTTAAAATAAAATATATCACTATAACGCTGTAAACATTAATACAATAATAACCACATTAATATGCCAATATGCACCAAATAGGTAGAAACACTTTATTATGAAAATAAACACTTTTTCACCTAAAAGAACAGTAGCAAATACACAGTAATTCAATATGAAAAATATTAGTCAAACATAGACAAAAGCTGCTAAACACTCGGTGGGTGATTTCCCATGGGAACAATAACACTAACCTCAAAGAGGCAACACTAGCTCCGAAGAGCAACAATAACACTGCACCACACCACACTAACACTACTTCGGCCGAAGACCAACACTTAACCCTGTGTTGGCAAAGGTTGCAGACTGTCTAGTTGACCATTTGAAACAATTCTTGACAAATACAATTTTATAATAACATACAATAGATAATAAAATTCGAGTATGTGCAAAGCACTAACAATAGTATAAGTTTTTGGAACTTCATCTTTGCAATTATAAACATATATAGATAAATATATATTTTTACCACGTGTATATATATGTCCTGAAAGACGTCATGTGCTGAAGTCTACTTACCTCTAGTGGCTAAACCAAGCTTCACTTCAATTGCTCAAAACAACGTCAACTAGAACCTAAATGATAATTAAACAATTCAATAAGGGCAGGTTCTTCAATAATCACAACGTCCTCTTGATAAAACAATTCCTCAACCACTATGAAGATTCGGCAAAGTAAATAAATTAACATATATTTCTAACATACCCCCAACCCTATTCCAGATTAAAAAAAATTGTAAAGTACCCCTAACATATAATTTGTTAACCTATATATATATATATATATATATATATATACTCGTATAGAAACCTAATTGCACAAATCTCCATTTTCGGCCAGCCACGTGATTCATCAGGTAATCTCATAATGTAATATATATATATACATATACTTATATAAAAACTAATGGCACAAATCCATTTTCGGCCAGCCGTGTGATTCATCATGAAATCTTATATACATTATAAATACCTACCTAATATCAAATTCCACCCTTTTTGGGCCAACCATTAGAACGTGAAAACAAGCAAAACACCATTTATACCTTTTCGGCCAAAACGTGAAGTACCTGATGGACTTAGCAATCTAATATATTCTACATATATATTCGGCCAACAATTAAAATGAAAGTCTAGTAACACTCAATTTGGCTATCATGAAATTGATCCTTGATTCAATGATTAATATATATATATATATATATATATATATTGTTACCATTATTTTCCAGCAACACCAAATCAACAATATATTCAATTGTTATTATCACATTCCAGCAAAATTGATACTAACCCTAACACTAACATGTCAATGCTGAAATCCCAGCAAAAAAAAAGAGAAAAAGAAAGCTTTCCTAGAATGATGCCTACCTCAAAACCAAGATGAAGTTGCTGGCTGCCCTGAAGTGCACAGCCTCCTCTTCTTTTGTTTTTGAGAAACCCTAATCTTCTTTCATATAAAGCTGTTGCACTTGGGCTGAAAATTCAGAAGCCTATTTCAGGATAAGGCTAATTTCAGTCGGGCTGAAAATTTAGAAGCCCACTACACTAAAAAAAAAAACTTCTAAGACCCATACATATTCCCACTAAACCCATTAATACTAATATTATAATCATAGCAAAAATCACAATATAAAATAATTATTTTCCTCCAAATAAAATTAATGTAATCTATCAAATCCACTCTCTATAAGTGATTAAATTAAATTTGAATGAGACGGGTGTTACATTCTCCCCCTCTTATAAAATTTTCGTCCTCGAAAATTCAAAACATACCTCACTGCAGAAAAAGCTGGGGATATTTGGATTGCATTTCGTCTTTACGCTCCCATGAAGCTTCTTCCATGGAGTGGTTCCTCCATAATACTTTGACTAAATGTAGTCTTATTACGTAGCTCTTGCTCTTTACGATCTAAAATCTGAATCGGGACTTCCTCGTAGGATAAGTTCTCTTTGACTTGAAGTGGCTCATAACTCAAGATATGAGAAGGATCGGGAACATACCTCCTCAACATGGATACATGAAAAACGTTATGTAACCTTGACAAGGTCGGTGGTAAAGCAAGCCGGTAAGCAACAGAACCAACTCTCTCCAAAATTTCAAAGGGCCCCACGTACCTAGGGCTTAACTTACCCTTCTTGCCAAACCTCATAACTCCTTTCATAGGTGACACTCGGATGAAAACCATGTCTCCAACTTCAAATTCCACTTCTCTTCTCCGTGGATCAGCATAACTTTTCTGTCTACTCTGAGCTGCACGCAACCTTTCTCGAATTACATCAATCTTTTCACTGGTCCTTTGAACAATCTCAGGACCCAAGATTCTCCTCTCTCCAACCTCATCCCAACAAACTGGGGATCTACACTTTCTCCCATACAAAGCCTCATAAGGTGCCATCTTAATACTGGAGTGATAACTATTGTTATAAGCAAACTCCACCAAAGTCAAATAGTCATTCCAACTACCCTTGAAATCCAAGACACAAGCTCTCAACATGTCTTCCAAAGTTTGGATAGTTCTCTCGGACTGTCCATCTGTTTGAGGGTGGCAAGCAGTACTAAAGTTCAACTTAGTACCCAAGGCCTTTTGCAAACTATCCCAAAACCCTGAAGTGAACCTCGAATCTCTATCAGATACAATAGAAGCTGGCATCCCATGCAACCTCACAATCTCATTTATATAAAGTTCAGCCAGTTTGTCAAGAGAGTAGTTCATTCTAATTGGAATGAAGTGGGCAGATTTAGTCAACCTATCCACCACCACCCAAATAGCATCATGATTCTTAGGTGATCTCGGTAATCCACACACAAAGTCCATGGTGATATTCTCCCACTTCCTCTCAGGAATAGGTAAAGGTTGTAACAACCCTGATGGCCTCTGATGCTCCACTTTGACTTGCTGGCAAATCAAGCATTGTTCCACAAATTGAGCAATTTCTCTTTTCATGTTAATCCACCAATAAACTTCTCGAAGGTCATGATACATCTTGGTACTACCCGGATGCATTGTATAAGGCGAACGATGTGCTTCCTCCAATATCTCTCTTTGACTTGAAGTGGCTCATAACTCAAGATATGAGAAGGATCGGGAACATACCTCCTCAACATGGATACATGAAAAACGTTATGTAACCTTGACAAGGTCGGTGGTAAAGCAAGCCGGTAAGCAACAGAACCAACTCTCTCCAAAATTTCAAAGGGCCCCACGTACCTAGGGCTTAACTTACCCTTCTTGCCAAACCTCATAACTCCTTTCATAGGTGACACTCGGATGAAAACCATGTCTCCAACTTCAAATTCCACTTCTCTTCTCCGTGGATCAGCATAACTTTTCTGTCTACTCTGAGCTGCACGCAACCTTTCTCGAATTACATCAATCTTTTCACTAGTCAAGAGATGTTATTTGGGGATTTTACATACAAGAATATTATTGTTGTTTTGCTTTTATGGATATTTAAGGAAATCTGTTGATGAAATAAGAAGTTTATTTGAGGTTTTAATTACGCTCTGTTCCATTTTATTAGTGTTGATTATTTCTACGTCAGGTTATGCATCTAAATCCTTGATTTGGGTTTGGGGTGTTACAAGTACCCTAGGACAAAAACCACCGACCAGTTAAGCCCTTACTTACAGTTGGCCTAGTTATGTCAAACCCGTGAGGACTAGATCAAGCCCAGAGCCCATCAGGACTATGTGAAACCTAAAGAGTGAACATTCAAGCCTGGGAAAGGATACCCTTATAGGGCTAGAGGTCAGGGGAAAATGTCTTGTAACAGGTGCGATCTTTTTGCTTGCGTCAAAGGAATTCTACTCCAAGTTCTTTCTATCCTGTTCACACAAAATCCATGATTAAATCCCTCAGAAAAGTGACCCCATTGTTTATACATTCTAGATCATACCCTATCCCTAAGGGTTTACAACCCTACAAGGGCACTCATGCATATATTAATTGGTTCCATCACCTAATTGTGCAAAGATAAAATTTGTGGGAAGTAATTGAAACTCTGTTTAGGAGGAAATGCTGCCGAAAAGTAGTCAAAGGATCCAAAGCGTTAAGAGTTCAAGAGCTTTCCTATAAAAGATCCAAAAAGATTGCCCAGAAGTTTAAGTCATCAAAGAGATCACAAGATGTCAAAATTTCCAAAGGGTCCTAGATGTCAAGAATCCAAGGGCTCCCTCAGGAGATCCAAAGGACCAATAGATCTATGTTGTTCAATTTGCTAGGAGGTCCAAGTGTCCAAGAGCTTCCCCGAGAAGTCCACATTGTTAGAAGTCAAGCTTTTCCTCACAGTTGCATTTCTTGTATTGTAAAAGGCCCATCATTGGAGCCGATAAACCCAACATTGTAAAAGAAAATCTTGTACAAGCTTGTAATCAAAGGAAGGGTCTTTCCCGCATTTTTGGGCATATCATGAAAGTTTTGGTTACTTGCCAATCTTGTGCATTAATTTTGCATCATAATAGAAACTCACCATGATAAATACCCGATTAAGGGTGCAAAGCCAAATTTTTCTAAAAATGGTAGGTGCATGTTAAATAGCAAGAGTATAAACTAACTTGATTTTGGTGTTGTGTTTCCACCTTGTCAAATACACCTCGTTTCTTTCACCTCCTATTCTTCACAAGCATCAAAAGGTTGCCAAAAGATTGCTAAAAAGAAATAGTCTAAGCTACCACCACATTGTAATCCCATCATCACTAGGTCCCCGTGCAAGAGAGATGTCTACTAGTGGGCCTTCAACTCCCGAAGAAAGTCCTACAGAGTTCGCTCCGATGAAAGTGTTGGGAAATATACATGTTTGCATCGAATACAAAACATACGCAACGGAAAATAAACGGATCTACTTCATTCGCAATTGATAACATGCACTATGTAGGTTTTAGAAAATGAGAACAAGAGAGTGTACCTTGATGTGGTGAAATTCAAAACCGAAATGAAGAAGTACTCGGGAACACTTTCAATCTTCACTCCAATTCCACTTGATGCCCAAGATGTGTGGTCTCTCAATCAGTTCTATGTTTTCTAGAGAGAATATGAAAGAGTGTCTCTCTTCCTTATATCATATATTTTTATTACTCATATTAAACATACAAACCATTTTATTCTATATAAAATTCTGTATGTTTACTCCACATAACTGATTATCTAATTGGGCTAGCCTTTTGGGCCTTCCCAATTGGGCTATAATGTGTGGCTTGGAGTGGGACCAAAAGGGAACAAATAAGACACTAGCTCCAATGGGCCTTGGGCTTTTCTGTCAACTCTTGACAATTCCAAAGTTACCATTAATTATATTTAATACCACTATATAAATATAATTGCACTCTAGGCCTTATTAATAAATTATATCCCAAGACTTTATTATACATGCAACCCCTTCATAAAATATTCGTAGTAATACAAAGTCATGAATATAGACTGCCACTTTGTAAATTACTACATCTTAATCCTTGAGTACCCGTTTTAATCCTTTTGTGTTATTCACCATATATTTATGAAATCCAATTTCATAAATATATACTTTAGTCTTACTAAAGTGGTTAGGCCTAACTCTCTGAATAACTGTACCCATTAAACTTATCTCAAGGGAATATTTTATATCTCCGTTAAGAGACTATGAATTCCATCTTGAGAATATATGTTCCATCAACACTAAATGTGGCTGCCCAACATACTGAGGTTTTGACCGTTACTTTAGATCTCACTCCTGATATATCAAAGCAACCTACATTTCATGATCAGGTCCATTATTCTCTCAGGATTAAGAGTTCATGTGAATACAAGTCGTGAGATTTATTATTCAATTGACAGTCGTTAGGAGAATAATAAATCTCACAGCGGTCCAGTTCAATATGTCTTAACTCTTAAAACATATCAACATATTAACTAGAAGTCACCACTTCCATGATCGAGACAAATCATCGTAGTTAATATGTTATAGTCTTTGCAGATGAAATGCCCAATTTCATCACCGACTACGAACCAAAATTCTGAGTTTACAAAGAACTTGTGATTTATATCTTCTGTGACTTTTCACATAAATCACATACTATGCATCTCATGGACTATTTGATAATGTCCGAATATTCATGTTACCATTATTTTAGATAAGAATAAAACAACTTTATTAAACATAATATTAAGTCATACATCATTTCTCACATAATGTCATACATAGCATCATACAATAGGATTTAAGGGCACATATCCTAACAGAAAGAGCAAATGTCAGAATTGATGCGCATGAGGCAACAGCTAGTTGTAGTACAAGGAAAAATCTCTTCTAGCCATAGCCAAGGAAGTCCCCAAACCAAGAATGAAAATCAGCCTCCGCCAGTACAGGAGCAGGGCTACAATGTACCGCCCTAAGGTAACGACCAAGAAATGGATCTTTCAAAGGATAAGGCTCTCGAATCTGGGTACGGCCAAGTCAAGAGCCAAGTGGAAACGCTGGCCGAAAAGCTTCGTATCATAGAGGGCTCTAGTTTCCGTGGAAGTGTTGATCTAGATATTCTAACCAACTTCCTTTAGGTCATTATGCCTCCCAAGTTCAAGGCACCAGAGTTCGTCAAGTATGATGGTACAGGAGACAACTGCGCGCACTTGCGCATTTTCTATAGGAAGATGGCTCCCTATGGGGATAATCACCATCTGCTTTGCCAGATTTCCCTTGATAGCTTGACTGGCTTCGTGGCCACATGGTATGTGAGATTGGAAAAGACCTCTAGCTGGAGGGAAATGGTCAACTCTTTCCTAGAGTACTACAGGTTCAACACCGAGATAGTTCCTAATCACACCGTTCTTCAAAGGACTGAAAAGAAGAGTGAGGAATCCTTCCGTGAGTATGCCCAGAGGTGGCGTGAGCTAGCTGTACAAGTGTAACCCCTCATGATGGAAAATGAGATGATCAAGTGGTTCATTGACAACCTTAAGGCTTCTTACTTTGAGAAAATGATCAGCACCCAAGTCACTCATTTCGCTAGCCTCATCCCTATTGGAGAGCGCATTAACGAGGGTATTAGGAGTAAGAAGATCATGGATGCCAAGTCTTTGAGTTTCATGGTTGAACAACAAGTCAAGAGAATGACCAGCTGCAAGACCATGGAAGCTGATGTTCATATTGTTGATAATGCATCAGCAAGGCCTAAGGGTGTTGCTCCCACCTATGCTACCCCAACTGCTAGACCTTATTAGCAACAAGGATAGTCTACCCAAGCGCCTAACCGAGCTTTTAATTAGAGAAGGAGGCTGGACCTACCTCGTCCTTTAGGAGGGAAAATTGGAAGTATATTTCGTTACCCATTCCCTTGGCAGATCTCTATGCTTACCTGCTGGAAAGAAAACTGGTGACCCCGATGTTTCAAAGGCCTAGGGAAGGCCTTCTACTGCTTAATTTTGATCCATCAAAGAAATGCAAACACCATTTCGGGGCCGAAGGGCATACCCTTGAAGAATGTCATCATTTGAGAGACCATGTCTTGGATCTAATAGATAAAAAGTTGATATAGTTCGATAATGGGGTCGGTCCAAACATCATCACCAACCCTTTGCCTCCCTATCAGGAAGGGAATGTGAATACCATCATCACAGTTGAGGAAAGGGTTCTGGATTTCTCCTCACCATTATTCCCATGGAAGGCCATGCTCTAAGCCTTGGTCCAAGAGAGCCACCTTGATCTTCAAGGTATGGGAACCCCGGGATTTGATTGGGAAATCTACTCATTCTACGATAGTGAAGATAGCCATGCCTTGTTTAACTATAAAGTGCTCCAAGCACAAGTGTAGAGTCCAGCTGAACGCAGTATCATCTGGATTGAAAGGGAAATTATGCGAAAAGGTGATTGTATGGCTGCTAGCTTGTGTCCTTTAACAGTCTAGTCAGGAACTAGTTGCAATGCTATATCAGTTAGATCAAGGAAGGATTGGGATGAATATCTACAAAAATGCCTTAGCCAGGTTACTTCAACACATCCCTCTTCAGTAATCATTAAGGAGATCATAGAATCACCTGTAGATTCGGGGCCGTCAGATTTAGGGAAAGGGTAAGCCCCACTTGCCATTGGAGGATTTGCTTATCTAGTTCTTAAATTACTTGTGGTCACAGGGCCAAGTTCATCGTCAGTTTAGGAGAGAACTGCCATTGTTCCCATAATCTAAGGTTTCGATCCTCTTATTTTGCAGAAGCCTGCCTTAGGAATCTCTGGGGTATTCGGCCGAAAAGCCCTTGAAGCCATTTTGCCCAGTTCTGTGGTCATTAATTTGAAGACGTTCTCTATAGCGCCCAATTTGCAAACTCAGGAGGGTGTTATCATTCGCATGCCGAAGCCGTTCCCTTATGAAGATAGTCATCGTATCCCCTGGAGATACAAAGTGTCCTTAATCTCCACTCGTACTGGAAAAGAGGAGGTCTGTTCCAATATCAATTCAGGTCTATCTGGGCTCACTAGGAGTGGCCGTTGCTATACTCTCGAGAAGCTGGAAAAGAGAAGGAAAGCAAGGGTGCCGCTGAACCTGTTAGGAACAGGGTCACAACTGAAGAAGCAGAGAAATTCTTGAGAGTTATCAAAAACTCAAAGTACAGTATGATTCAACAGTTGAACAAGTCACTAGCTCAGATCTCCATCTTGGCGCTATTGCTATCCTTTGATGTCCACCGCAAGGCTTTCTTGAAAGTCTTGAAAGAGACATGTGTTCCCACAAGTGCTACAAAGCCCACCTTTGAGGGTATGGTCTCAACAGTGTTGGCCACCAGCCAGATTTCCTTTATGGATGATGAACTACCACCAGAAGGTAGAGAGCATACTTTGCCCATGCACATCTAATCTAATCCTATATATAAAAGCAGAAGCCTTTAAGGAAGTGCTGCCACGTTAGGAAAAATGGCCATCTAAAATTCAGCCACGTATAAGTTAAAAAGCGATAAATAATGTTGTTTGACAATGTTATAACACCGTTTAAAAACCTCTCTATAAATAAAAAACTGTACGGTACACTGTTTGGAGTGTCTTCCTCTCATCAAACGTCTTTATAAAAACAAAAACCCACTTAAAAAAGAAAAAAAAAAAACCGCAAACCCAAAATCCCAAACGCCGTATTCCCAATCACTCACTCTAACTTCCGTTTCTTCTCTCTCAGATTCTCTTTCTTTCACTTCCTTTTGAATTTTCTTAACACCTACGCTTGCGATACAAAGATAGAGGAGGAGGTAAAAAAAACTTGCGATATAGAGGTGAGGAGAGAGAGTTCGTATGGCCGGCCATCACCATCATTTTCCTGCCACCGTCTGTTCACTTGCCAGAATTATACCACCGGAACTGGCACCGGTAACCTAAAGTTGCACGCAGGAATTGAGATACGGACATAAAGAGAACTACCACCGGTAAGTTTTTCTTTTTTCATTCTTTCTTAGATCTAGGTATGGGTCTAAAATATCAATTGTTTTTGAGAAATTTGGTAGGATTGATTTTTATTTAGGTATTTGGGTTACATTAGGTTTTGATTTGATTTTTTGAAATTTAGGGGTATAAATGATTTAGGTTTGGAGAGGGCAACGATAGAGAAATAAGAGAGAACGTGTGTTAGTTATTCGGAAAAAGCGTTGGTAATAAGAGAAATCTGACATCTTCTGGTCAGACCGCCGGAAACCTTTCTCGTTAATTTTTTTTTTAATATTGCTTTAAACGTTTGAGTTGATTTAGTCTTAGGTTTGGGTATTTAATTGAATTGATTTTCATTCAAAATCTGTCTTCCTTTTTTTACTTTTTTCCCCCTAAACTACACTTGTGAGAGGGAGATTGAAGAAGTTTGATTTTTTTTTATTTGATTTTGATTGTCAATTTGTCATATACTTACCGCTACAATTATTGTTTCTTCATGTCTTATCTGCTGCTAAATTCTTCTGTGGCTATCTTAGTTATGTTCAAGATGTTGGCTGCTTGACTCTTTTAAGCTTTGTTTCACTTTTTTTTTTTTTGGAAATATTTATTGTATATTCAACAGCAAGCCTTTGTGCACCTTGATTAATTGGGTGTATGTCCTATTGTGTTATAAGGTACAATAAAGGGTCTATCTTAACTTGGTTCCTTAATATATTCAGGCTAGGTCTTCTTTACACCTCAAACGTAAGATGAAACCATGGTTTGTCCTATGAAAAGTAATCTTGCAAGGACTGAAAGGAGCATTTATGTGCTGCTCTATGAAAAGTAAATGACAGAGGACATAAGTCTTATTGTAGTGTTATT
Source organism: Lithocarpus polystachyus (assembly GCA_033629205.1). Taxonomy (NCBI): domain Eukaryota; kingdom Viridiplantae; phylum Streptophyta; class Magnoliopsida; order Fagales; family Fagaceae; genus Lithocarpus; species Lithocarpus polystachyus. Next base: position 40,123,833 of record CM066170.1, on the reverse strand, counting down.
TTTTATATTAACTTCAAATATTTATTTGTTTGCCTTATGTTTCAATGCGTAAAACAAATCATAGTTATTCAGCACATATGTATATAAGAGAAGCGTTACATTAATGATAATAGCTGTGGTGATAGAGTTAGGGTTGGTGGATGTCATTGCAGTGCTAGAAAAATGGTGTGAAAGAGATTTAAGGTAGTCATGGAGAGTAGTTATTTAGAGGTTATCAATCTGGTGGTTGTTATTGTAGTGTTTGGTAGTGTTGAAGATAGGGAAAAGAGTGCTTGAGGCAATCAGCTCTGTTTTCATTGCTTTTAATTCATACTTAGAATAGTTTAAATTTGTTGGCTTTCTTTTATTTTGGATTTAGGTTTGTGGTTGGAAAGTGTATTTAATTGAGTAACTACCAAAGATGGGCTATATTATCCAATTGCAGAAACGTAACAGAAATTGATGTTATTTGTAAATTACAATTAATTACCTAAATCTGTTAAATTAGTTGTTTTTTTAAACCCATTACAAAAATCAATGTTATTGGAGTTTTGAAATGGTGGATAAACTAGCTTTTGTTTTCTTTTTTCTTTTTTTAAATCATTAAAATTAGCAATATGGGACTCAAAAATTGATCTCTATATTTTCTAAACCTAAATCGTTCATAACTAAACCTGCAAATTTCATAAGATTTGTTATTGTTTTTGACCTCAACTCAAATAAACTTCGATTCTAAATATTCTGAAGAAATATGTTTGCATATGTAGATATAGGTCATGAGTTTGTATGAGGACATTCTTTTCCTTGGGTTTGTGTTTGAACAACTTTCGGTGAGTCCGTATCTCTAAATCTCAGTTCCTTTTGTGCTCTATTCTTTTGCTTAATGTTTTCTTTTCCCCCCTTCTTACTGCCTCTTTCATGCTTTAGGGTATTGAATTTTTTATTACTGGATTTTTTAATTGGAGCTCTACCTCTTTTGGGTCTGTTCATTTTGAGTTTTCAGATTGCTAGGTTTTAAATTCCGTGTGATTCCAATAACTTAGTGCTACTCTGAGTTCTTAGTGTAGTGCTGTGGTGTTTGCTTCTGCTGTTTGTTTAGTGTGACTCTGAATTCTTGGTGTTTGAATTTTATGCAGCTATTTTTCAGCATAACTTTGTTTATTATGGTCTTTCATTTAGACATGGTTTATTCCGGCAGTAGTGATGAAACTGTTCCGCTTTGGGACTACCGTATGTTCAATCATCAATGTGCTAATGTGATTATCATTGGTGACACTAAAATGAGTAATGTTTTGCTCTTATTTTTCTATTGTTACTTTTTTCTTTTTCCTTTTGTTCATTTTCATTTGCTCAGTTCAAGATTTGATCTAGATTTGGCATATTGGTACTGTTGTGGGTGTGGATACCGAAACAGGTGTTGAATACAATCTTAATGAACCTGCTACCTAGGAAGTTGTTCACGAATTGCTTTTAGCTAAGGTAGAGGGTAGACCTAAACTTCTTTGCTAACCGTTTATCATTGGAATTGGACTTCTAATAATTGGACTTTTGAATTCATAAATGGGTTAGATGTGAATTAGTTAATGTATCTGGTTTGAGAAATTATATAATATTTTGAGATGCAATTCACTATCACCAGCACTGTAAGCATATATGCACATCCTAGCTACTCTTATAGCACATGATTCCTGGTGTTTGAATTTTTTGTTGTAATTTTTTTGCATAATTGTGTTTATCATGGTCTTTGGTTTAGACATGGTTTGATATTCATGGTTTCAATTTAAGAATTTGTGAATTTGTGAAACTCAAGTGACTGTGCAAGGGTTTTTATGTTATTAGCGTTAGAACATCCCTCACATGCTACTTCAATGACTATCTTCTCAACCTATACATTGGTGCTCTAGAAGTCAGTCAAGGTATGTATGTGGTTAATGATGGATTTATAATTCATCCTTCTATATTAATATTAGTTTTTGTTTAATATATTGTAGATTAAATAGTTTTTACTAATGTATCTTAGTCATTGGCAGCTTGGGGGAGGTTTGATATTTTGGGTCTTCTAAGATAGAAGTTCAATAGCATTTTTGGGTAAATGGGGACAACCAAAGCTGCAATGGACATAGATTATGAATAAATCTTTTGCGGTGATGTTAATAACTACACCATTGTTCAAATGAACTCACAAAACTCCAGGTCTGAACTAAAGACTTTGAGCTAAGTGATATGGTTTGCATGTATCTTTTAGTTTTGTTTTTGATTTTTCCATGCCACTTATCTTTCAAACTTCCGTTCCACTTAGTACTACCAAAATAAAAGACCTAATATTAACAAAGCATTTGTAAGAAAGAGAAAGAAAAGAATCTATGGGGAAGCCACCATATGTATGCGGGATTGGCCTATGTAAGCTCAACATACATAATCATATTGGTATTTTTTATTTTTTATTTTTTTGTGTTTGCCAATTGGGTTTGTGTATGACCTTGGGTCCTTGCTGTTTATTTGTTACTTTCTCTCTCTCAAAAGGCTGAATCTTTGTTATGTTGAGTTATTTGGGTTTCGTTTGAATGATTTTTGCTGCTTTTTACAAGTAAACTTTGGCATTGGGAATTATTATATTCATTATTTTTTTTTTAATTTCTATTAATAAAGCATATTTACACTCAAAAGCTGTTGGGTTAGTAAGTGAAGGGTTCCATCCTATTAATTTTTGACGATTTCTAATTATTCTTTATGTTGGTGGTATTTATCATTTTTTTTTTTATAGTTATAGTCGTTGAGATTGCTCGGAATGAAAGATTATGGGTTAGAAAGTTGGATACTTTTAACCCAATTTTGTTGGGTAAGCAATTGTGGAGATTTGATCAGGAAAGAAATCACCTTTGGAAATGAGTTTCTTGAATAAATTATGGGGAGGTTAGGGGCAATTGGCATTGGATTTAGCAATTGCAACCTTTGGAGAAACAAAAAGGTAGGATGGGATAGATTTACAAGACATGTGACTTTTGTGATTGGGGTTTGTAGAAAAACAAGATTGTAAAAATTGACTAGGAGATCATATGCAGCGAGATCATGATTTCATATCAGTAGGTTACCTATTTGGATGAGTTCACATTTTGCTGATTTTTTTAATTCTTGTAGATTGCTGTTGGCAATGGTATTTTGCTTATAAAATCTGATGCCTAATATCAACCTATCTTAGTAATTCTATTCATGATTCTCATGGTGTTAAAAATAGGAAAGTGAGATACTTTTTTTATGCTCCTCATAGGATAGAATATTCAAAGCATTTTTAGAATTATGATAAATGAGTTGTATATTTTGAGAGTGAGAGAGACCTATGTGTGGTCGATGATACAGACAGTTATGTAAGTCAAGTGTGTATGGTTGGCCCCATTTGGTTGATGATGAAATCTTAGGAATGTTTGGTTTTATGACTTTGACATTGAAATTTGCTATCAATTCATCAATATTTTTTTCTCAAAATTGTGTAGCTTTCATGATGTTCAATAATTTTATCTTATCTATATATATTATAAAACCGAAGCCTTTGACTTTTGGTTGATGCCACATTTAGCTAGTTCCACAAATTTCCACATCAGCATTTTTTTCCTCTATTTTTTAAATCTGAATTAATGTCTTTCCATTTTTTTTTTCCAGACCTGTTACCCAACTCCCCTTATAGTTTTATGTAAACCTTATACATTTAGATTTCAGACAAGTTTAGCTTTTCTCTATCTTTCTTAAAACCTCTGAGGATTGTCACCATGTCAAACCATCATCCCACCTTCAACCCAACCTCCACCCATATACCGCTGAAACCACTACAGTGTAGGTATTTTTAAAAAAGAAATTGATGTTAAATATGATTTAAGTTTTGTCATTTTGGTTTGAGTGTCTTTGATTTAGGTATTTGAGTTATTGATTTTGATTAAGGTTGAATGATGAAGAAAAATGAAAATAAGTAGAGAATGAGTTTTTTTTAGTATTGGTTTCGTTGAATTGTATGTACCAGTTGATATTTTTTTATTGATATTATTGAATTTGGTTTGTGTGTGTGATTCGAATATTGATATTTTTGATGAATTTGAGGATACCCAGATTTCCTATTAGGTTCTAATTTAGAAGACCTATTTGGCTATTGATTTTGAACGATAGTTGTGCTCTAATCATTATTTGGTTCTCTTTTAGAATAGCACTTTGTTATTGCCTATTGGCTTTTCTTTCATATATGGCAGTTAGAGACAATGTTGTGATTCCATCTCTAATCACCTATCCTTTAAATCATATGAAACCGTATATGGTTAAAATATTTCATTATGAAATTAAAGTTGTCTATAGTTTCTTTAGAGTGGTTTCTAAAACAATTTCGCTCTTGAGGAAATTTTCTTGACAATGGGCTGTAATTTTTATAGCTATTTTTTTTCTTCGATAACAATTGTTATAGTTGTTATTGTCTTATCAAAGTTGGTGCTAAATTTGATTTCTAAACTTCTTTACTCTTTTGCAGCTTTAACTTGGCCTCATTTGATCAATTTCTTTAGATGAAGTATTAAGACAAAGAACATGAAACCGACTACAACCATGATTCTCTACCAAATTGATTCCAAAGATATTCTCAACGTTCTCTTTTAGCTGGGATTTTTTTCCCCTTAATTGCTAGAAATATTTTGTATCCATCATAAGGGATGTTACCATTCACCTTTTTTTTTCTTTTTCTTTTTTTGAGAAAAAGTTTCCATTCACTTTAGTTGCTTATAATATGCTTAAAAGAAATCTATTTGTAAGAATCATATTGTGATAGAAATTATGTGTTATCATACGACTCTTTTAAAACTATTTATTATTAATCTCTAATTAATAAATTTTATTAAAATTCTATTTCATATCTCCTCATAATCAATGGCTAGAGTAGAATTTTATCTCCAAAAAAAAAAAAAAAAATGATTCAACTTCATTCTTCGAAAGAAGCACAATTTTTTAAAAATATGTGTACATATTTAGCTTATTAGTTATCAAATATCATAAAATAAAAAACTGTAATTCAATGATTTATAAATTTGATTGTGATGGTTATTTACATATTCAATATGATATTCTTAATAAGAGTTTTTTTTTTTAATTTATAAATTTTATGACATTAGCTAAACAAAATATTTAATCTAGATTAAGCTTAGAGAAAATTCAATTAGATTCTCAATTTTGGGTCATGTGTCTTATTTAATTTTTAATTTTTGGGTTAAGTGAATTATTGAGTGTAAATATAGAAAAGTCCAAATTCAATTGAATTACCAATTTTGTGCTATGTGTCCATTTAATTTTTTAAATTTGGTAGAAAGAGAATTATTGGTACAAAAATTGAAAGGTCTAAATCTAATTAAATATTTTAAAAATGTATGGTTTAATAAATATGTAAGCTAATACTATGTATAATATAAATTTCTTCTAAAAAAAAAAATAATTTGAATTGTATAATTGTGACTGTTTTTAATTGTACTCGTGCATATGCACGGGTTATATACTAGTCTAATCTAACCTAATTTAATTTAATACTATATATAAAAGCAGAAGCCTTTAAGGAGGTGCTGCCACGTTAGGAAAAAAGCCTATCTAAAATTCTGCCACGTTTAAATTAAAAAGCGATAAAATTACCATGTTTCACAACATTAACACCATTTGATAGTCTTTGCCTATATATATATATATATATATATATATAAACAGGTTAAAGTAAAAAAAAAAAAAAAAAAAAAAAAAAAAAAAAAAAAAAGGGCTTGCAACTAAAACAAAACCTAGCGATACAGAGAAGCCTGGGACATGGAGAGAAATAGAGAAAGAGGCGATGAGGCCTAGGATACGGAGATGAAATAGAGAATAGAGGAGACGACGATGATGTTTCTCTCTCAAAATCCTGCTTTTCTCAACCGGTGGTACTCTGTTACAGGATATGGAGTTTTTTTTTTTTTGCTTTCTTTGATTTTTGATTTTTTTAATAAACAAAATCTGAAACACTAATATGATTCAAACAAAACATTGATATACTCCAATCTGTCTTCTGTTTCTTCTTTTTCATTGCCCAAATCTCAAATAAACCCTTCAAAACCTCATAAATCTCCTCTCAAACCCTTCCTTTGCATCTCCAACGTCCCCAAACCACCACTTATTTTCAATTCCCAAGATTTTGCCTCTCAAACCATTTACAAGGTTTAGGTTGGTGTTTACAATATCTGAGTATCAGTCGTATACACTATTTTTGGCATGTCGACAAATTGGCGATTGAGACAGATCAAGTTTCAATGACTAAGACAGTTTTATTGGGGAGACGCTATGCTGTATTCACTTAATGGGTTTTCGCCAGAATCATATCGGCGTTGGGTAGACGATACGGTGTGTTGGTTTTTGTTTTCGATCTTGCTATTACTCTTGCTCTGCCTCTGTGTGCCGTTTGGTTTCATTCGGGTTGCTTTGCATTGCTTTTTGTTTAGTTGCTTTTGCTTTTTTGCCATTTACTCTCTACCATTCTCATGTTATCCTATGTGTGGGTTCAATCCCTTTTGTTTTGTATTTTCCCCTAATCATAGGGACTCGAGGTTTTGCTAAATGGTAATAAGAATTGGGGTAACATGAGTTTTTTTGTTGTTCTTAAATTCTTAATTGACACAAGAGTTCCAGCATATTTGATAGTTTGATTGGTGGTGCATTATAGAGTTTCAATGTTAAGGATAATAATTATAATTACTTTGAATATCCATTGGTTGGTTGTGGGATTTTGAAATCTGAAAATATTTTGTTATTTTGTTTATACATTGTAGATTTTAGACGATATTTTTTAAAAAGATATTTTAAGTCATGATTTTGTTATTTTTGATGTTGGGTTTTCCTGGGTTTTGCATGTTTTAAATTATTAAATCTGAAAGTATAATGTTCTTTGTACAAAATTGATTACTTTGTATGTTATAGTAGAGAATAATTTTCACAGAGTTTTACTTATAAAAAAAAGATAATTTTCTCAGAGATTCCTAAGTGTTGGTTTTGGTGTTTACAATATTTGGTTTTTTGGGTTTTTCATGTTGTATGCCATTCTTGAAAATTCATTGAGAATCTTTTTAGTAATAAGAAACAAAAGTGAAACAATAATAAAAGAAATTGTAACCAGTTTTGAAGGTTTTAATTTGTTTAGTTTAAATTAAATTTGTTAGTTTACTTTGCTAATTTGTGAATTGTGGTGATAAGTAGAGAATTGCAACCAGTTATGATATTTAAATACCATGAAATTTCAGCAAGTTGAGATGATTAGTAGAGAATCTGTCATGCAGTCACATAAGAAAATTTAGTAATTCAAGGCTTTATATAGTACTTAACTCAATTGAGATGATTTCTTTTCAATTTATGAATGATGGAAGTATTTGTTTTGCCTAATTTATAGTGTAATGTATCAAGTTTCTTCGGTTAGTTTTCTTAATCCTCTTATACTTTGAAGTCTATTTTGGAAGATAATTATGGGTGGAAAAAGCTTATAAATAAAAGGGATTCACATATTGAAGCAGCCACAATATCAGTTTATGTCTTTAGTAAACTATGGTATTTGGTTTTGCTACATTTTGAAAGTACTACAATTTAATAGTAGGCATGATATTCTATTTTTGTTTCAGACTTTTTAGGTATTTAGGTTTCATTAGGTTTTGATTTGATTTTTTGATTCAATTTAGTTTCTCAGTATTCTAAAAACTTTTGGGAGTATTTGGATTCAATTAATTTCATGTTTGATTTTGGTTTAGTTTTAGGGTATTTATAATTGGTTTTGGATAATCAAGGTTTAGAAATCTTAAAAGCATTGGAATTAATGTGTCTAATGTTTGCTTCATCTTTATTGCCGCAATTGTGCACTTCTAGAGGATTTTTTTTTTTTTTTGATAATCCACTTATAGAGGACTTTATAACAATTGTTTTTCCACATAAATTTGAGAAGAGTTAGATGAATTTCTCAAAATTGGCTCTTTAAACAAAAGATGGCAGTGTATTGTGACATAATTTTAAGCCAAAAGAAGAGTTAAACAGACCTGTTCTAATAGATGGGTTCGTGCTCTGCACCAATCTCCTCTCTCTGGCATCTGTTGTTTGTATTTGTGCCCTTCCCCCATCCCCTCTTTGCAACATATACGGAAGGTTCACATCATCTCAATGTTTCTTCTCCTATTCGAATTAGCATCTTCAATCTTCAATATATCTATGTTTTAACTTAAAATCTGATGCTTATACTTCAATTATTTTTCTTCTTGAAATACTCTCTATGCAGTTTATGAAATACTTTTTATGCAGTTTCGAGTTTATAAATACAAAAACCCACAGAAAAAGTAATGAGTGAGAGAGAGAGAGAGAGAGAGAGAGAGAGAGAGAGAGAGACAGAGAGAGAGAGTAGTAAGGCGCAAAAGGAATGACATAGATAAATCTCAGACCACCACCACAGTTGGTCTCCAACCACTGAAAATTGAGCATTAAGTATGATTTATGTTTGGGTATTTGGTTGGATTTAGGCATTTGGGTTAGATTTGGTTTTGATTCAAGTATTTGGGTTAGAAAATTAGAATTTGTTTTGTTTAAGTATTTGTTTTTGTTTTGGATATTAAGAATTGAATTGGCTTTGGGGTTGTTCTGTAATTAATTTTACAATCTGCATAGTGAGGGGATGAAAGAATTCAAAGCGTGGCCAATGCTTCCAATCATATCTTCTTTGCTAGATACCGCTTCTCTGCCTACAACAATTTGTCACTAAACATGCATTTATACTTTTATGTCTTTCTTATAAGAGTTAATCTGTACGTTTTCCAATTTATTTATAGGACATCTATTGGATGTTTCTTTACATATATCCTTTTTTAATTATTTTAAAACATAATTGCTTAAGTGTATATTGCCATGATCAACACAAAGATTAATTAATCTTTCAGATGACTCTTGGAAGTAGTGAATCCAACTCTTAAAATTTGTGTTTCTCAAAAAAGCTAAACATGTGCGCATTCTCAAGGATTGATTCATTTATGTACAACTTGCCCAGTTTTGAAACTCACGAATATATGACAAAAATAAGGATACAGTTGAGTGTTTGGTTATAGATGATTTTATTTAGTTCTTGACAATTTTTTTTTAGTTCCATTGACACTTAATATGATGAAAAATGAAATAGTTGGGTATATTTCTAATCAATTAGCTATAGGAAAACAATTTTGATGATTTTTTTCTAGTTTAGTGGTATCATCTTAATATCTTTTGGTCAATTTTTTGTTTATAGTTTGTGAACTTTCTTTTGCTAAATATCTATATGGTAGTAGTATGTTTGGTTTATTACTTTGGTATGAACCTGCCAATTCTTTCATCTGACTTTTAATTTTACTTCCATTGCTTCAGCCTTTCCCGGTAATTAAGGTTGTGATGACACGTTAGGAAATTTGCCTACTTAAAAACTTGCCACGCTTACAATGTGAAAGTTACAAAATACCGCAAGTTGCATCGTTTAAGCCTTTAAATTTTATTGCTTTAGTATGAACCTACAATTCTTTCATATGACTTTTAATTTTACTTCCATTGCTTCAGCCTTTCCTTGTAATTAAGGCTGTGATGACACGTTAGGAAATTTGCCCACTTAAAAACATGCCACGCTTACAATTTGAAAGTTACAAAATACTGCACGTTGCACCGTTTGAGCCTTTAAATTTTAACTATTTATTGTGCAACCTACACAGTTTAAAATAGAATACATGGTTTGATTAAGAGAGAGAGAGAGAGAGAGAGAGAAAGAGAGTTTGATAAACAGTGAGAGAGAATGAGTAGATTAGGCACAGAGAGTGGAGAGAGAGAAAAAAATTGAGAAATTTGCCCTCAGTTGTGTCAAGCAACAGTCCAGCCCTCTGCCATCGTCAAACCCATTCCCTCCACCAGTTAGTCTCTGTTTTTGGTGTTTTGGTTTTGTTTTTAATTTTTTTAAAAAAAAATTTGGGATCAAACTTGATTTAGGTCTAGGTATTTTGACTGGATTGGATTGCATTAAGTTGTTTGGCTTAGATTTGGTTTTGAATAAGGAATTTGGATTAAGAATGGTTTTTAATATCCGTTATTTGTGTTGGATTTGGTTTTACTTTGGGATATTTGGGTTTAATTTGTTTTGAGTATATCTCTACACTTTAAAGCTTTCATTTTATTTAAATTTTTTTTTGAAACATTTTTTCCCGCTATAATTTCGTTTCCCATTTTTCTTTTCTAGCATTGTTATCAAGTTTTTCCAGTATATACTTCTCTATATTAGATTTTTTCCCCATATAGTTCATATATTGCAGTGATTGTGTCAATTTTATTTTTAAATTGTATTTCGTTGGTGTACACACACTTTGTAATGTAGAATGAGGTTGGCCATATTTGATCAATAGGGCTAAGATTGCAGACTTTGCATCTGAATTGGATTTTCGTTCCTATTTATTGATAACAGATGAAAAAAAATACATACAAGACAGCCCTAAAATCCAAATACAGAGGAAACAAGAAGCTGAAAACAGAAAGAACAAGAAGCTGAAAATAGTAGAGAAGTACAGACCAATAGGTATGTGCAAAGAAATTCAGAGCAACAAGTATGCAAATTGCAGAAAACACATACCAACAGGTATGTAGAGAAATACAGACAGTGACAAATATTTTTAGATGTCAAATATTTGAGCTTCAAGTCCCAATATTTATTTATTTGAAATATTTGTTTAATGATGTGCTCCAACTATTGTTTAAAAGAATTGAATCAATAAAATTTTCAGAAATTGTTGTTTCCTTTGAGACATGAGTTTAATAATATGAACAATTTGAAGAACCCTTTACTCTTTAGCTATGGAATTGTTGTTTTAAATTTTAATGCGTTATCCTTTCTTATTTATCCATTCATATGCATTTAGTTTCTTGCTCTTTTCATGTTTGATGCATCTTAATTTGTTATAATATTTTGCTAACTTGAAGGGTTAGTCATGTTGCTCAAGTGTTTTCCACTAGAGTCACTAAGTACATTCTCATGTTTGTAAGATTTCAATTTAACTTTTCAAAGTACAGAATTTTAAAATCTTTCACTGGGTGAATTTCTAAATGCTACTCAATGACATTTTGTGTTTGTAAGGGCATTCAAAAATCAAACAAAGAGGTACTTAAGAAGATTTTTGAAAGCGTGAGAAGGTATATTTACACCAAGGACCATGAGCAAGTCCAAGGATGAGGCTTTAGGCTTTATTTTTTTGGAGTAACGTTTGAATTTCATAATTGATTGTTTTTGTTTTGATAATAAGCAAAAAAGTGAAGTTACCACGTTAGCTTTTCTGTTTATATAAATTGATAGTTTTGTTTGATTTGGATCATTTGAAGTTTTTTTTTTTCCTTTTTTTTTTTTTTGACAATTTTCTTTACTAGGATGTGTTACAATTCAAAATTTATATATATTTCCCTTTATCTCTGTTTTTACTTTTTACTATTTCAGTGCTGTATATGTGCTATACTCAATTTTCTTTACTAAACTTCCTGTGAAAAAAATGTTTTTAAAAAAAACTTATATTGACATTGACTTGACTTAATTTCAATTCAATTTATTTTCCATTTTTATAATTATTCAATCTTTGCTGTGAAGTGTCATAGTTAATGGGTTCCCCCCCCCCCCCCCCCCCAGTTAATTTACATGTAAGGGTTTGTTGTGGCTTGAGCCACATTGTCTAAGGAAGTTAAAACACTTTAGTAAGAGTTCTGTTTTTGTTTATGTGTCCGTATGTATGTTTTATTCTTTGGTTGATTTATTAATTATTTTCCTTAATGTGCTATATCATAATAGGTTGATGTGCTATATCATAACAGGTTGTTGGTGGTTGCTTTTTCATCATGATCAGAAGGTGAAGATGGAAATTTCCCTTATCAATACCTGCTGTGTCTTCGTCATTATCACAAGATATAGATAGACTTCTATTTTTTTCTAAACCTCATCTTGCTTGACAAACGTTATATTTATCCATTTGTACCACATATATTTATCTATTGATTTTTTTTGTATATAATTTTTATCTTAAGTTGTTCTATATAGCTATTTTAGAATTGTTATGAAATATTGTTTTCGTAATTAAAGTTTAATAGTTTAATATTTTTATGTTAATAGTTTTATTGAATAAATTTGTTACAGGCATAGCTGGTTTTGTAGAAATTATTGCCTTGCTGCTAAAAGATTTCTTAAAAAATTAGTTTACTCAAACATATAAATTCCAGTTGCTGCATAAAACAAATAAATAAATAAAGAAAATTCACAACTGCAAGAAAAACTCAGTGATGACACAATTTTTGCTCTAAGTAAACTGAGTCTAACTAAAATTCTACTACTCTGCTATTTGAGAATGCTGAAATCAATCTAAACTACTGAAGTAAAAAAAAAAATGAAAGAAGAGACAAAAGAGGGAAAAGGAAAATCCACGTGCTCACACAAATGAGTTCTATCGAAACTCTCCACTACTCTACTAACAAATAGATGAAAAGGAATTAGAATCAATGTGTTTAGAATATGCAACTACAACCAAAAGGCAAACCAGAAAAAAAGAAAAAAAAGAAGAAGAAAAAGAAAGACATTATTTTAAACAAGGAGATGTCAATAATGTTTAACATGAGTTAACTAATTACATATTTTAGACCTCAAACGCACTAATATGTGTATGTTAGATTACACGTAAATAATATAAACAATGTTTTGAATTATATAAATACACTTTATAGAAACAATTGTTTTTTTAAATATTCTTTCTATTAGACTTTAACTACGAAGATTAATGAAAAGGTTGGACAATCGAGTTATCTTTAGAAAAATCATGTAAATGAGCAGTTTTATCTGTATGTTTAGCTATCTATTTTCATGAAATTTCATACCAATTAAGTCACAAGTGAAAGGAAAAGAGTTGAAAACATATATATGATAAATTTATGAAACAAAGAAGACGAGAAATAGAAAAATATACCTCTGATTGGAAGCATTTCATCTTTTTGGTTAAATTAAGAGTGACAATTTCTTGAATACGATAATTTTTTTCATAATTGCTCTTATTTAAGGATCTATTTTTCATTTTCTCATACATGTGGTGTGTATGTGGGAAAAAGGGATTTACTGTAACTGTGATATTAAATACTTCAGCTTCTTTCTCTTTCAAGTTTGTTTTCTTTTACTAAATTTTTTTTCTTGTTTTTATTTTTTATTTTTTTATTTCATTATTTTGCCAGCATTGTATATGATTGTCATTATTAACATGATGAAGCATCGTATTGAGGTTATCTAATATATGTGTTAGATGAAAATGACATTACCACTTTTATTTTTGTGGAGCAATTGGTTATATGATTTTATTCTAAGGTCATAATTAAATTTCATGCCTTTGATTATTAATAAAGTGAAATTTTGCCCAAAAAATATGAAATAAAGGCAAAATAAAGGAAAGTCAAAGAAATTTAAAAAAAAAATTTAGACAAAATCATAGTTGTTATAGCAATTGCAAAAAAGATCTTGAGTTACGTCACATTTCTAGGTCTTGGAAGTATTTTATGTGTCTTGATATTCCTCCTCTAGCAAATGACATTTTAAAGATTACGAGAAATTTTATCATTAGCAGAATCTATATTATATTTTAGTTATTAACTAGAAAAAAAATTAACATATTTAGTTGTAGTTAAACAGTTGTTACAAATCACAAAAAATGTTGGCTAGAGTAAAAAATATGAGGAACCTTCGTTTCAACCTATATGCATTGATTTGAGGGATAAGACATACTCTTTCAAGTCTATCTTTTTTTTTTTTTTTTTTTTTTTTTTTGTGTTCTATACCTTTATGAAATTCTACGTCCGGTACTTTATGCTTTTGTTAGTACTATAAGTTAAAAATGTGACAACATGAATGTGTAGAACTTTTGAACATTTGGAATTCTATATCAAAACCATGCAAGGTTAATAAGTATTTGAAATTTACAAGAGATGTGGAATGGTTCCTCTTTTTTCTTTCTACATATTGCTTAATACATTTGATTAAATCAAATTTATTATTATTCTCTTTTTTCTATTTTGAAACATTTAAAGATGAAAAGTAACCAAAAAAAAAAATTGAAAGTACAATATAAGTTGCTTTGTAAGGAATTTAAAGATAAAACATAACAAATAAATAAAATAAAAAATTCCCGCACATTGCACGGGTTAAAAGCTAGTTGTAGTAAAGTGTGAAGATATGATCATCGCCAGAGTACTGATTGACAATAGGTCAGCCTTGAATGTTTGCCCAATTTCCACCTTAGAGCATTTGAATGTGGATACCTCTCTTATCCGCCCTACCACCATGATAATTAGAGCTTTTGATGGCCCTCTCCTAGTGGTGCAAGGCGAGATTGAGTTAACCATTGGAGTTAGCCCCACGTCGTTCATGGTTAACTTCCAAGTCATCAAGGTGGATTCCCCTTATAATATGCTCTTAGGGAGGCCTTGGCTACACATTGCGGGCGCAGTTGCTTCTACCCTTCATCAGAGACTCAAGTTCCCATCCGAGGATCTGATGATCACTATTATGGCTGAGGAACCCCTGACTTTCTTCAAGGAGATTTATGTCCCCTACATTGGTGGCAATGCCTTTTTGGAGACAACTTTCCATAGTTTCGAGCTAGTCTCCATGATTTCCAGAGCTTTAGAACTCAAGTCGACATGGCCCTCAGCTACTTTAATGGCCGCCAAGGAGATGCTCAAATTTGGCTATTAGTTAGGCCAAGGCCTTGGTGTTTTAGGACATGGGAAGGCTTCTTTGGTTGAACTCTCGAATAACAAAGGAGGTTTTGGTCTGGGCTATGACCCCTCCGACGAAGAACTTTTTTAGCTTCCAGAGGAAAGAAAAGGAAATGCATTGGCCAAGGGATGTTTATTCCCCACATTAGGGTCACTTTTTCAGCTTCGGCCAAGGTTATCAGATCAGAAGTAACGCAAGAATCATGTGAGGAAGAATCAGATCTGGCTTGTCTCATCTGGCTTTGCCCTGAAGAATTCTCAGTGAACGCCATCATATCCCTAGGGGATGATCCGATTGCCACCATTAGACCCTGCATGCCAGGCGAGACAGTAGGCCATTGGACTGCCAAGCCCTACTTTATGGTTGCACTGGCTGAGTAAGGAGTATTCCATTATCGTGTGGTCGGGTCCTCCAAATGCCTGAAAGAGTTGGAATAGCATATCTAGTTTGTTTTGCATGCTTATTTCCTGTTTCTTGCATTCCTTGTTTGCATTTCCCAGTTATTTTCCAAGAAAAAAAAATGTTTCCTTTTTATTTTTATCAGGCATGAACTTTGTTATCCCCCTATCTATAATCCATTAATGAAATTATCCTGCATATTATTTAGGAAATCCTTGCATTTATATCTTTACTTGCTTTTCTATGAAAATGTATGTGCAAATTGTCTTATGTGTCCTTGTATATGTTCTGTTCTATAGGTTCTACTTTAATTCCCAAGCAGGTACATCGTCCTGTTGCTGTAACGAGGATATTGATGACACGAATGAGACAATAGAGTTGGAACATGATATTGAAAGGTAAGAGGAAATTCCAAGTCTACCTCGTAATATTTTAGAAGCTTTAAATAGAGAGAGCGAAGGATCCGAGCCCAACATAGAAGAGACAGAAGTGGTTAACCTTGCCAACGGAGGCAAGAATGAAAAACCAGTCAAGATTAAGGTAAAATTTCCTAAAGACATGAAGCCTGAGCTCATAGCGCTACTCAAGGAATTTAGGGAGATCTTTGCTTGGTCCTACCAAGATATGCCAGGGTTAGATACTAAGATTGTTGTGCATAGAATTCCAGTCAAACCTGAATGCCCTTTGGTATGGCAAGCCTTGTGATAGCCTACTCAGATTGCGTCACCAACATTGTTCCTATGCCTAAGAAAAATGGGAAAGTACGAATGTGCATTGATTACAGGGATTTAAACCAGGCCAGCCCCAAGGATAATTTTTTACTGCCACACATCGATACCCTAATCGATAATACCGCGACCAAAGTGTTCTTCTCCTTTATGGACGGGTTCTTAGGCTACAATTAGATCAAGATGGCCGAGGAAGAATAAGCTAAGATAGCATTCACCACTCATTGGGGAAACTATGCATATGATGTCATGCAATTCGCCTTAAAAAATGCAGGTGATACTTATCACCAAGCCATGGTAACCTTGTCCCATGATATGACGCACAAAGAGATTGAAGTCTACGTAGACAACACGATTGCCAAATCTCGCACTGCCAAGGATCATTTGGTAGATTTGAGAAAGCTGTTCAAGTGCCTTATCAAGTACAAATTGAGACTAAACCCTAACAAATGCGTCTTCAGAGCTAGTTCAAGGAAACTGCTTGGCTTCGTAGTCAACCAAAGAGGAATTGAAGTGGACCCAGCCAAAGTCCAAGCCATCCGGGATATGTTGACACCGCAAACTGAGAAACAGATTCGTAGCTTAGGCAAGGTCAATTACATAGCTTGCTTCATAGCGCAATTGACTGCCACATGTGATCTGTTGTTCAAGCTTTTGAAGAAAGACACCAAGATAGAATGGATAGATAAAAAGACACGAAGTTCAGGGAAACTACTTGTTAGGACATATGTGATTCACTTGTTAGGAACATATGTCACTATTTTATGTAATTGGCTAATCTTTTGACAAAACGCACTTTACTTATATTTGGGTAGATCTAGGATGTGTTTAATACTTCAAGAAACTTTGTTTCAAGATCAAGTGTTAAAGCCATGCAAGTCTGTCCAAGATTCAAGTCTGAAAAGTGCCTATCATTAAAGCTCGACGGCTAGCTCGACAACTAGCCATCTATCGAGCTTGTAGAGCTGTTCCAACTCTGTGGCTCGACAGCAGCTTGACAAATAGGGTATCTGTCAAGGTTTATGAATTTCAGTTTTTCAGGATTGGTTTTCATTCAATTTGTGATTGTATGATTGGGCTTTATATAAGGATTATTTTAAGGGCCGTATCAGGTTGCACAGCCAAGAGCAAAATTGCACAAAAGCATAATTCCTTAAGTGTGACCAATAACCTAGTTTGCCCTAGTTCTTGAAGAAGCTTCTGTGTTTGTATACCATAGGGTTTTGTGATCAAGCAACTTCGTGATCTTCATGTGTTAAATAATAGAAGAACTTCACAGCCAACATCTCTCTCTAGTTGGTGATTGAAGTCACGTACGGGGATCTGTGCAATTGATTAGTCACGTATTTGGAGTCGTGCATTGAAAAGAAGAGATTATCACTACAGAATAAGTCCAATTGGGTATTGGGGTAAGGGTTCAACTGTAAGTTGATATAAGGTACTGGGATTCCTTTACTTGTAACTGCTTGTTATGATAATAGTAGATTCTCAGGAGTGGTGACCTTAAAATCACCCGGTGGGGTTTTTGCCGTGTTGGTTTTCCCCATTCATAAACAAATCACCTTGTCATTTATTTTCTACTAAATACTTAGTTTAATTGGTGATTTTTTTGTGCTACTACACGTTTGCATGTTAATTTGATTAATTAATAAACTTGGCTAATTAATCAATTAATTCATCACAAGGGGTCAATACGTTGTTGGCCTGTCAAGTGGTATCAGAGTAGGCACACTCTGATTAGGTTTACTCTTTGTGTGTGATCCATTGACCCCTGTTTGTCATGTATAGAGGACAATCTTTGATTATACCTACTTTATTTGATGGTACTAACTATGCATACTAGAAGTACGCATGAGAGCTTTCTTGCAGTCACTAGATGAGAAGGTGTGGCAAGCTATATAGATTGGCTGGACCAAGCCAAAGTAAGCGCTGGCTGATTGGGATGATGCTAAGATCAAGGCAGCAAACTTCAACAGCAGAGCATTGAATGCTTTATTCAATGCGGTCACCAATGAGGAGTTAAAGAAGATATCCTCCACTGAAACTACTAAGGAAGCATGGAGCATCCTCTAGACAACCTATGAAGGAACCAAGGCTATTAAGGATTCAGCTGCAGAGGCTCACTACAAGCTTTGAAGAGATCAAGATGGAGGAGGATGAGTCATTTGATGAGTTCTATGCCAAACTCAAGGACATAGTGAACTCATCTTTAAATCTTGGGGAGACCATTCCTGAACCCAAGATTGTGAGAAAGGTGCTCAGATCTCTGCCCAAGAGATTCCATGCCAAGATCACTGTCATTGAGGAATCAAAGGATATTGACAAAATCCCTTTGACAGAGCTAGTTGGCAACTTGCAGACCTATAAGTTGGGTTTGTCTAGGATCAGAATGTCGAGCAAGAGTGAGAGAATGGCACTAAAGGCCAAGAGCAGTGACACTGATGAGTCTTCAGAAGATGAGGACTTTAAGATGAAGTCCTACATTACTCAGCAGTTCAAGAAGTTCATGAAAAATGCTAATGCAAAGGGCTTCGATAAGGACCGTAGATAGTCAAATTCTTTTTAGTCTAAGAGTTAAGACAAAGGGAAGAAGGATTCAAGGGATGGCGGTCAATACACTATTCCTGCAGGACCAAAGCGCTTTGGGTGTCAAGGTTTCGGTCATATGAAACAAGAGTGCCCTACTTATCTCAAAACCATCGGGAAGAGCAAGGCACTTGCTGCTACATTAAGCGACACCGAGCTTGAAGATGATTTTGACAATGAGGATGACGGAATCTTGAATGCCTTCACTGCCACAGTCAATCCTACTGAAGGGATTGTTGAAGATGTGGATGAAGAAGAAGAATTGGTGGAGTCCAAGTTTGAGAAGATGGATGAACACGATGACATCCACATATCCTATGCAAAATTATACAAGGTCTCCGAAAAGTATGAGAAGTTGTATAGGTTGGCCACTAAGAAGCTCAGTGATGTGGAGATAGAACGTGAAGAACTCTCAACAAAGTTTGATGAAGCTAATCAGACTATTAGAGCACTTAGGTTCGAGAACAATTTCTTGGCTGAGAAAACCAAGAAACTTGAAGCGGAGCTGTTTCAAGTTAGAGCTTAATTGGAGAGGACTTCAAGTGCAAAGCTTAACGAGAAGCTCAGTATTCAAAAATCTGCTTCCGATCGAACCAGTTTAGGGTATGATTTCTCTTTTCCTAGTATTGCTTCTACTAGTTCTACTATTTTTGTTCCTCCTGCTAATAATGTTGAAACTGAGAACATTAATGTTAAAAATGAATTAGCTAGTGAGAACATAGACAAGGGTAAGTCTATCTTAGGATCACCCCCTAAACTTGCTAAGAATGAGATTGAAAACCCTAGGGCTAAGAAGGCTAACTCTCAAAAGCTGAAACAGAAGAAGCAGCATCTCTGTCATCACTGTGGTGCTGTCGGTCATACTCGACCAAATTGCTATAAGTGGTTAGCCACTCAACAAAGCAACGGCATAATCGCATCGGGAAACCAAAATCAGTTTCCACCTTCTTTTGCTCCCCTTGGAGATCTTCTCAAAGCCCTCATGTTCTTTTCAAACTTGAACGGTTTTAATTCTTCTCCCCCACCTCCGGTTCAAGGGTTCACTCAAAGGAAAGGTTTTTCCAAGGTGTGGAAGGAAAAACGAACTAAGTGATTCTATCATTTTTTTCTCTCTCTCTCCCCTTCTTGTTTTTGTTTACATTACTTATGTGTTTTGCTTTCAAGTTTTGAGTCAGTCAAGTTTTATGCATTACTTTGTTTTGTTTGGTTATTTTTCAGTTTTTACTTTGTTTTGTTTTTTAAAAAAAAATTGAAAAATCAGAAAAATACAAAAACAGTGTGTGTTTGTATACATTGGTACTTGTGTACTTTGGATGGCCATTGAAATAAAGTTTTCTAAACTTTGTGTCTTTTGTAACTTAGATGAGCATCTCCATGCACAACTAAGCAAGTAAGCTTTGTGGCTCGTGTTTGTGATGAGTAAAATTAAGTAATCTCTTGTACTTAACACTTGTATCACTCTTTTTGACGGGTAGGACTAGAAAATCCTAAGAGGAAGGCATAAATAACCATCTCACCACTGTTACCCGCCAATCATGAAATGACATCTGTATACTTGGGCATAGCAAAAGTGCAATGTTAAAAGCTTAACATAATTGGGTAATTCTCTTCTCTCTTATTTGCCCATGCATGATATGCTTAATAAAAGAAAATATGCAAAGAAAAATCAAAAGAAAAAAGATCAAAAATGTTTTATATATGATTGCAAGCGTGTATTCTAGGAGATATGGGAGTTGTAGAATGTACCTCGAAGGTGATAGTCCCCATCAAACAGTTATGATTGTGTGTGAGTTAAAGTGATTTTCTCATGTCTCAAATCGTCATAACATGTATACACTTATGCAATCTTGCGATGATTTTCACACACAACACATAATATTCTTTGCTACTCTTGATATATGTGCAGGTACGATGTGATTTAGCCATCATAAGATTTACATGTGTTAATGTATGCTCACTAAACTGTCTTGACTTATTTTTGAAATATAAAATCGATTAGACTTGTTGTGTGTGTGTGTGTGTGTGTGTGTGTGTGTGTGTGTGTGTGTGTGTGTGTGTTTTTGGGATCAATGTGCTTAAATTTTTGTTGAGAGATGATTTTGAGAACTTAATTTTTATCTTGAATCTTTGGTTGAGTTGCATGCTTGATTGCATTCATGTCTGTGTTTTTCTATTCTTGAAAAACTGTTTTTAAGCTATCTCAACACCTCCTCGACACCTGGCTATCTGTCGAGCTCTTAAGTTGGTTCTTATCGCAATCTTGACACCTCTCAACAACTAGGTGGATCGATTGAGATTCCTTTTGTCTCCTCGATAGCTTCTCGACAGCTATATGGATCGATCGAGAACTTTACTGTCTCCTCGATAGCTTCTCGACAGCTAGTGGATTGATCGAGATTCTTTAAGCTATCTCAACACCTCCTCGACACCTGGCTATCTGTCGAGCTCTTAAGTTGGTTCTTATCACAATCTCGACACCTCTCGACAGCTAGGTCGATCGATTGAGATTCCTTTTGTCTCCTCGATAGCTTCTCGACAGCTATGTGGATCGATCGAGAACTCTACTGTCTCCTCGATAGCTTCTCGACAGCTAGTGGATCGATCGAGATTCTTTAATCGTGTCTGATGAATTGTTCCTCGACACTTTCTTGACAGCTTCATCTGTCGACGCCTGTTTTTTTGACACCTCCCTCGACACCACTCGACACCTATATCTGTCGAGATTTACTAAACTCCTACATAAGGGCTCTACGCTATCCAATTCTCATTTTCTCGATCTCTCTCAATCTGTCCGTGTCTCTCTCATTCCCTAAACCTCTCTCACTCACTTTCAACCTCTTCCTCAAGGATTCTTCAAGCTTATTCAAGTTTTTCTTCACTTGGTAAGTCTCTAATCCCTCATTTTCATGCATTTCATGCTTTGAAACCTATGTTTTTGGGTTTTCTGTGAGATTTGGGGTTTTTCAAAATCAAAGGGGTTTTTGTGAAATTTTTGTGACGGGTTTTAAAGATTTTGAATGTTCAAATAGTGTGAAAAACACCTTGAACGTTTAGACCCCCAAATTACAAATTACCAATTCAATCTTAATATCAAACAATATATGTGCGAAAAATGAACATAAGCTTATAACAAAATTGATAGACAATCTAAACCAAATAAAATCACATCCACAACAGAAATTAATTGGCAAAGATAGAGGGAAGAGAGATGCAAACACAAGGACAACACAACTATGTGTTATCGAAGAGGAAATCGAAGCCCTCCGCGTAAAACCTCTCCGCTGCCCTCCAAGCGATCAATAATCCACTAGAGAATGAAGTTAGGATACATGAACAGCAGAAGAACCTCCAAGCCTAATCTACCTAGTGTACCTAAGCCCTCCAAGCTTCTTGCTCCAACGAGGTTACGCCGAACCTTTGTCTTCTCTTGCTTACTGGATTCCGCTATAGCCCATAGCATCAACCAATATCAATTGGTCCCTTCCGAACTGCTTCCCAAAGCACCAAAAAGCCTTCTCACAGATATAGGTATGGTGAGGAATTTAAAGAGTCACTATGTAAAGATTGTGGATGAGTCAATCTTGTTTTTCTCTAGAATTTCTCTCTCAAAATTCTCTCTGGAAGCTCTCTACATTTCGTGGGTATAAGGGGTATTTATACTGGTGTGTGTTTGGAATGCGAAGAGTCAGTTTTTCCAAAACAGAGTAGACTGGTGACTTGGCCTCGCAACTTGACTTAGTCGCGAGTACAAGCTGCTAGCTAACTGAATGGCCAGTCTGGACTTTTTGTCCTGTAGTGCTCCAGCTGGCATGACTGTTCAGCTCCTCTACATGCTTCGCTCATGTGCAACTTTTGGCGACTTGCAAGCCGCGAGATCCAGTCGCGAGTTCCTTGCTAAGTGCACAATCTTGAGCTTTTCTTCACACTCTCTCACACACTTCCCTTACATGATTCCCACCTAAATATAGGGTTTCTAAGCGCTGAATTACAAGCAAGTTGGCACGGAATAAAGCCAACAAAATGGTTGATTAATTTCAATCTTACAATCTCCCCCTTTGGCTATTCCGTGACAAAACCCTACAACAAACTCTAGACTTAACGCATGAGTTGGGAACAGTTGAACAAAACTCACTCACACCTAATTTTAGAATCCGTGAAGCTCTTGAATCATAAGCAGAAGTATCTTCTGAAAAACAACCACACAATATGATCATTGTATGCAGAAAAACTTGTAATGCATATGAAGCAAGCACAATGCGATCAAGCAATATAGATTAAAGCAATAAAGCATGGCTTGACCAAAAACAAACCATCACTATAAATAGTGACGACAATGCTCATTCACATAAGGAATGAACATCTGGACATGCAAGCTAATAAGTTCAATGCAAAGTATCGTTTGCATGCCTAACACTCAACCGATACAACAACACAAGGTAATTGCATTAAGGATATAAAATCCAACAAGGGCACAAGAGTGATGTACTTAAGGAAAATGCATAACATTTAGCAACAAGTACTTAAGTTACAAAGCATGGGTACAAATTAACCAAAAGCTACATAAGCAAGGGTACACATACAAAATACTGAATAGCAGTCTTATATATATATATATATATATATAACAATACCAACAACTTTAAACAAAGTACTAAAACCATATCCACGAGTTTAAACCAAGTGTATTTAGCAAACCCATAAAAACAATTATCCAAAAACATAACACCATTTCAAAACATAACACCAAAACACATAATAACATAAAGTAAGCATTGTTGAAATTAAGTTTTTGGTATGCTTCCCTTCAAAATGGCTCCCCCCTCAAGAGCTACCCTAGCTACCCTTTAAAATTCTCCCCATTTTTGACCGGAGTGGCCAAAGGGTCTCTGTTGGGTGGTGAAGCTATTAAAATTTGCTGAAAGAATGTTTATCTAATCTTGGAGTGCAGCCAACCTGTCAGATTGTTCATTATGGACATCTCTGACCCATCAATCCTGTCAAGGATGATTTGGAATGCATCTAGAGGAACAGTTGATGCGGATAAAGCTCTGCTCCTCTTTCCACAACCTCTTGAGCTTGAGGGTTGTCCTGCAGTCTCAGTCTCAGTCTCCATGGGTTCACCTTCTTCTTGGTCACCTTCCTCTTCATCACTTAGAAGTCGAACTCTTCATCACCTACACCTTTCAATCTAAAAATCCTCATAAGAAGGCTGGGGAAAATCAGCTTGGCCTTGGAGGTTGTTCTGGTCTTATCAACAATGGTGTAGAATATATGAGCACTAATGTCTATGTAAGTCTTTTGCTTGAGCTCTATGAGAAAGATGGCTCCAGCATTGTCGATTATGGTTAGCTTCTTCACTAGGTATAGGTTGAACATCATTATCACAATTAGGCATCTCATATCTACTGGAAAGGCAATGGTGTTGAGGCATCTCCCTTCTCTAACTCCACCAGTATATATCTGAACAGTTTCTAAGGATAGCATCCTATCCTTGTAATGTGTGAAATCATGGTCATCCATGCCCTCAAAACCCAACACATCATCAATGTCATCCACATCTGTGGTGAATTCATGTCCCCTTATCCAACAGTTGATCTCATGCTCTCTTAACACAGCATTAGCATAAAACTCCCTGATTAGAGGGTCACATACCCCAAGCAGGTCACTCAATAGCTTATCCCAACCTCTGCCCACAAAACAAGTTGGAATGAAAGTGTCTTTCAAATCCACCAATTCTACAAATCTCTCTTGGATAATTGGTGCCTTCAAGTAGTACTGAGTGTATCTCTTAAAATGGTGAGTAGACTTGAACTTAGTATTGTCCATCTTCAGCCTCTTGTCCTTTCTTGGTAGTAGTCTTCTTCTTTTTTAAAGGAAGGAGCCATCTGCACAATCACAGCAGCAAAGACCACAAAAACAGAGCACAACAGGAGGAAACTCAAAACGTCAGTAACAGATTAGTAGCACTATAAGGAGCAGAGAGTTATACCAAAGATTTAGTCCACACATGGTTTTAGAAGCAACACAGCATGAGATAACATATCACAGTAGAACACAGTACAGATTTATCACCAACAATGAATCAAAACCCAATGTGACAGTTGTAACACCCGTCTCACTTAAAATTTAATTTAACTGCTTCTAGAGTGGATTTGATGAATTGCTTAATTTTATTTGGAGGAGACATTATTTTTATATTATGATTTCTACAACAACAACAGAAACAACAACAACAACAACAATAATAATAATAATAATAATAATAATAATAATAATAATAATAATAAGGGGTAACATGAATAATTATTTTGTGGTTTATTTAAATTTAGCGTTTGGTCTCCTTATCAGTTAAGGAAAAGAATGAGAGATTAAAACCTAGTTGGATTAGGAGTTTAAGTGTTATTGGAATTCTTTAGAGTCCTAGCCTATGTAAATAACCTTATTATGAGTTTAATTTCCAACCTATGTAGGGAACAATTTTAACGTGTAAAGCTGAAAGTTAGGGCTTCCTACGTGAAAGGCAGAAAGTGAAAAAAAAAAAAAAATTAAATTAGTGATTAGCGTATAAGCTTAAGAGTAGAGTTTAGGGTTTCTCAAACTAAAAGAGTTGGTGGCCGTGTGCTTCAGGGGGGCAGCCAGCAAAGTCGTTGAATTGAGGTAACATCATTGTACGCATGCCTATTTGATATCATTGGACACTATTTGATTTAGGAACCTTTGTCTCTAGGCTGATTGAATTAGTAGATTTATATTAACCGTTGCATAGGAATAAAGTTCTCATGGAAGCATTATTTTATGCATGCACTATTTAATCTTGAATTTGCACCTCATTGATATTCGTGGAGTAGCATCTCATGCAATATAGATTAAGCGGTTATGGTTGTCTTTGGGTGGTATTCATCAGATGGTCTACGTGTAGTTATTTGTACATAGGTATATTAGATGTTAGTTTAGGGAAACTTTTGTCTCTTGCTAGTTCAAGTTATTAGAATTATAATAATGGTTCCATAGGAATAGAGTTTATATTACTACATTTTATAGGCATAATTTCGTTAGGTTGTTGGTGTTTGTTTACTGGAAGTTCTACATTATATTTTCGTTAGGTCATAGGCATCCTTATATATATATCAATATATATATACACTATTATGTAGAGAGTAACGAATTGAAATATAGTTATATATATATTGATGGATGAGTCATGCGACTTCATGTGATCTAATACCCCTTTTAATTTCGATTTCCCCTATATCCAATATGCATACACTATCATGAGGTGTAAGTATGATTGGTGCTGGTGGATTATTCCGGATCTGATTGTAATGATTTAATACTAATGGCCTTTGGTTAGAAATATTGTTAGGTTCTAATATGTAATTATGATATATATATATATATATATAAAGGGTCCATGTGCGATTTTGGAGAGGGATAGCACAAATGTTTATATAAAAAGTGTAAGTATGGCTTAACGCAGCAAAAATTATCTATTTGTGTATTAGGTTCAAGTGACATCAGCTTGGATAGTTGAGATCTAGCGTGTCTTGGTGATTTGAGGTAAGTAGACTTCAGCACATGACGTCTCTCAGGGCGTATATATATATATATATATATACACACGTGGTAAAAATATATTTATCTATATATGTATATAATTGCAAAGGTGAAGTTCCAAAAACTTATACCATTGTTAGTGCTTTGCACATACTCAAATTTTATTATCTATTGTATGTTATTATGAAATTGTATTTGTCAAGAATTGTTTCAAATGGTCAACTAGACAGTCTGCAACCTTTGCCAACACAGGGTTAAGTGTTGGTCTTCGGCCGATGTAGTGTTAGTGTGGTGTGGTGCAGTGTTACTGTGGCTCTTTGGAGCTAGTGTTGCCTCTTTGAGGTTAGTGTTATTGTTCCCATGGGAATCACCCACCAAGTGTTTAGCAGCTTTTGTCTGTGTTTGACTAATATTATCCATATCGAACTACTATTTTATTGTTACAGATCTTTGTAAGTGGAAAATTGTTTATTTATTTTTATAATAAATTGTTCATACCTATTTGGTGCATATTGGCATATTAAAGTGGTTATTATTTTATTTAATGATTACAGCGTTATAGTGAAATGTCTTATTTTTAACAGTTCTATAGAATATATTATATTACAGTTAAAACTATTTGTAAATGTTTCGTGTAGACTATATTTTGTCAATGATACTAATATTTTGTTTTGAAAGACATCCTCATGTTATGTAGTCTCTTATTGAGCCCCTAGCTCACCCCCTTTTTCCACCCTTTCAGATTTGAGCAATGGAGTGTCTTTTGATGGTAGATCAATGGAGCCTTAGATTGACGTCTTCTTTTGGAGCTTTGTTAGTTGGTGAATTATTTTAGTATATTTTTCTTAAGGACAATGAGTTTGACATTTGTGGAACTATTTTGAGATTGTATTTGGAGACTTTATTGTGAAGGATTTTGTGTTTTTATGAATTTCATAGGAGAGTTGATGTTGGATAAAAGTTTATTTGTGGTTAATTAATTACGCTCTGTTCCATTATATTATTGCTGATTATTTTTAAATCAGGTTATGCATCTAAATCCTTGATTTAGGTTTGGGGTGTTACAACAGTGTGCACAATCAAAACAAGACCAACCCTAGGGCACAAAGCTAAACACATAAGTAGATGTGCAATAAACAATTTTTGAACCAAATATAACACATAACCATACCATCTCACTAAATCCCTAATCACTCAAGCACATGTCTACAAGACATTTCACAATGGATATGATATGCACAACTGAGGTCAGATTAACACATGTACTTAAGAAAGAAGAACAAGCATGAGAATAAGCATATCATCAGATTATTAAATCCAACAAATCCCATTGAAACAAACCCAACAAAATAACCCAAACCCATATCTGAATCAACACATATCCCAAAAACCAAACACCAACTCAAAAATCCAAGAAAACAAGGCTATAACCATGAAATATGTAGTGAAAATAAGAAAACCCATACCTTCTTCTTGAAGATTGAAGTTGAAATGATGAAGAACAATGATGGTTTTTATGAAAAACACAATGGGTTTGAGAGAAGTATAAACTGGGAAGGCAATGAACAGTCACAAAAGTTTGAGGGAAAAACTGAAAATGTTTAAAAAATGACCTTAAAATGCAAAACACGCGTTTTTCGCGATTGAGTTAAGATGCAAACAAGTCGCCAGGACAAGTTGCCAAACACCTTAGACAAAATTTTTGAAAAATTTTTCTAAGTGTTTTTCGCGACTGGAAGTTCCACCTGCAAGGTAGTCGCGAAGGGAGCCATGAAAACTTTTGTATAAGCCTCACGACTGGAGCCTCCACTCGTGAACAAGTCGCCACAACAAGTCGCGAGAAATCTAAAAACCCCAAAATACTGAAAATTATTCTAAGTATATTTTGCGACTGGGACATTGACCCGCCAGTGAGTCGCGAGAACCAACTGTATAAGCTCGCAACTGGGGGCATGCGACTAGACAAACCCGCGACCAAGTCGCCAGAACAGGGCAACACTGTTTTTGAAATTTTTGACATTTTTTGCAAAAACAAAATACTTTCCAAAAAAAACTAAAACACTCAAAAATCTTTTTGTGTTTGATCAACAAAAGTTTAGCATGTGAAAGACATTTCATCAAGTATAATCACACAAATGAATAAGGCATTCATTTTACATAGACATGTGTGATGTGTGTGGGTATCAACAATGAGATAGTCCTTAGTCTAATGTGAAGCTTCAATGATCAATTCAATCAAGACATACAAAATTAGCACTAGATAATGTGACTCATCTCAATTATAGAAATATGCATATATGGCCTCCCACATAAACTTAATAACATAACTTTGAAGCTTTTCATTTGGCTCTATATACATCATATCATTTGATCTTTTTGAATTATTACATCTCATTATGAGATCGATGCCTGAAATTTTTAATATTTCAATTTGATAAACAAACCATTGGCTTTTTGGGCACCATACAATTTTTTTTATAAAAGTCGTTTTTCCTTTTTCCTAGTCAAATACTAGTATGTGTAATAGGCTTTTGTAGCACATTATCTCTTTTCATTTTGAGAATTACATTTGTTAAGCTCTTTAAGCAAAATCAATAAAATAAAAGAGTAGGAAGATATATAGGCACAAGTCTATGCATGTCTCAAGATCAACAAAACCATTGACTAATCATTAATGACAAGTTTGAAGATCTATTTACAACAGTCACATACAAGTCCAGATTTTTCCCACACTGATATTAGTGCAAAAAGAACAAGCTACGCTCGTAAATGCACAAAGCCATATGTACGAAGGTACAAGGAAAAACATGCTTGTGACAATACACAACAATGTCGATCAAACTTTTTGGATTTTCTACTTTTTATGTGTTTTTGGATTTTTTGACACAAAAGCAAGTAAAGATTGATCAAAAACAACAAACAAACACAACTATTCAAATCAAACTAGAATGGTAACACAAAACACATAGCCAAGTAAAGTCACATAACATAGGAAGTATTAATACATGGACATGTTGTAATGCTTATGCATGAGTAACCGTCTTTACCCACACAGCACGTGTGTTTGGGGTGATATCCTTAGAGGATTGCGTACGAGAGTTATGGCTGTCAAACCTTCTAGAGAAGCTTGCCAAACAAGTGGTGAAAGCATCAATCATCTTCATCACATCTCCAATATTGGACATAGCTTCTCCCCCTTTCGGTTGCTTGGGGCTTCCTTTATCCTTTGTTTGTCCACTTGGCCTTTGATAGTTACCATTCTTTAATGCCTACAGCTTACGACAATTTGGTTTGGTGTGTCCTTGAATTCCACAATGATGGCAGAAATGTTGAGTTCTCGGACCTCTTTGTGACTTTGGGAGTGATTTCCCTTAAACCTTAGGTTTGACTACTGATTAGTTAGGAGGTTTAATCAAAAACCATTGGTCGGTCACATTCAGCTTCTTTTCCGGCTTCACTTTCTCAACAACTGAAGTTTCCACCACTGGTTCCTTAACTTTTACAAACTTCATGTCCTTGGACACTTTGACACTCAAACTGCTATCTCTAGCGTATCCCAATCTGCTTCTGTCAGAGAATGGTTTTTGACGAGCAAGTCCATCATCAATCTTCTTGGAGGAAACCCGCTCTAGTTTAGCATTCGCTTGAATCACCTCAAGCTCAAGAAATTTTATCTTTGAGTAGGCTTCAGTCAGCTCTCCATTCAGTGTCTTAACTTCACACTTAGTCTCCTTATATCGGACTAAGAGACTCTTGTAGTCTTGCTCTTCTCTCTTCATTTTCGTAATGGCTGCTTTAGCCACTTTTGCATATTCACAGATCTTCTCAATGAGGGAATTGTAGGTCTCTTACAGTCCTACTGTTCCTTCATCTTCCTCATCATTAGATACCTTAATTGTCCCTATTGACTCTAATTCAAAGTGCTCACCAAGCTCTTCTACAAGCATACTCAAGTCATCTGACGATTCAGCATGATCAATGGTCATAAAAGCGGAGTAATTCCCTTCTCCGTCACAGCTTTCATCCGAATCAGAATTAGAAGAGTCTGAATCACTAAGAGTTGTGGCATACACTTTGCCCTTCCCTCTTAAGTAATTGGGACACTCTTTCTTGACGTGTCCATGTCCATTACATTCAAAACATGTGATTCCTTGAGAGGATTGAGACTCCTTCCCATCTTTCTTCTTAGAATCCTTTTTTTCCTTTCTGAAATTTGGGAATTTTGCATTCTCAGCAAACTTTCCATTTTTCTTGAACTTCAAGAACTTCTGGAAATTCTTCACAAGATATGCCACATCTTTATCGACAACATCCTCATCCGATGAGTTGTGAGCTTCTACCCTCTCATTGATCGTCTTAAGAGTAAGGGATTTGCTCTTCCTTTGTGATGGAAAAGACAGCTCATAAGTTTGAAGTGAGCCAATTAGTTCTTGAACTTTGATGTCATCTAAGTCCTTGCTCTCTTCAATTGCGCATGGAAGCTCTCCGGCAATGATCGAAGGATTTTCCTCACTATCTTTGAGTCCTCCATTTTCTCACCCAAGTTGAACTTGCCAATAACCACCTTATTCAGCTTGTTATAGAATGAGTCGAATGACTCATCATCGCTCATTTTCTACTCTTCAAATCGAGTGGTTAGCATCTGCAACTTTGTGTCTTTCACTTTCTTGGTTCCTTCATACTTGGTCTCCAATATTTTTCATGCCTCCTTGGCAACCGAAACGTGAGATATCCTGTGAAACTCATCTGGAGACACACCATAAAAAATTACATTCAAAGCTTTACTATTAGCATTAGATGCCGCAAGGGGTTGCTTTATCCCAAGCGGATTTAGTGGCCCCCAGCCTAGCCCATCCTACATCTACAGCATCCCAAACAATTTCATCAATTGAACACAAAAATGCCCTCATCCGAACTTTCCAAAAGGCAAAGTTGCTACCATCAAAATATGGGGGAGCATTCAAAGATTGAGCCGATCCATCTCAAATGAGGTCAAGGATCACACTAAGGTAACTAAACCACAGCAAGTGCACTTGCTCTGATACCAATTGAATATTCAAATAGTGTGAAAAACACCACGTTTAGACCCCCAAATTACAAATTACCAATTTAAGCTTAATACCAAACAATGTCTATGCGGAAAATGAACATAAGCTTATAACAAAATTGATAGACAATCTAAACCAAATAAATCACATGCATAGCAGAAATTAAATGGCAAAGATAAAGGGAAGAGAGATGCAAACACAAGGACAACACAACGATGTGTTATCAAAGAGGAAACCGAAGCCCTCGGTCTAAACCTCTCCGCTGCCCTCCAAGCGGTTAATAATCCACTAGAGAATGAAGTTGGGATACATGAATAGCAGAAGACCCTCCAAGCCTAATCTACCAAGTGTACCTAAGCCTTCCAAGCTTCTTGCTCTAACGAGGTTACGCCGAACATTTGTCTTCTCTAGCTTACCAAATTCCGCTATAGCCCACAGCATCAACCAAGATCAATTGGTCCCTTCTGAAGTGCTTCCCAAAGCACCAAAAAGCCTTCTCATAGATATGGGTATGGTGAGAAAATGATTTGGCTAAAGAACCTCTCAAAGATGTAACAATGGAGAGGATGAGAGTTAAGGAATTTAAAGAGTCACTATGTAAAGATCGTGGATGAGTCAATCTTGTTTTTCTCTAGGGTTTCTCTCTCGAAATTCTCTCTGGAAGCTCTCTACATTTCATGGGTATAAGGGGTATTTATACTAGTGTGTGTTTGGAATGCGAAGAGTTAATTTTCATAAAACAGAGTGGACTAGCAACTTGGCCTCGCGACTTGACTTAGTCACAAGTACAAATCGTGAGCTAACTCAATGGCCAGTCTGGACTTTTTGTCCTATAATGCTCCAGTTGGTGTGACTGTTCAGCTCCTTTGCATGCTTCACTCGTGTGCAACTTTTGGTGACTTGTAAGCCACGAGATCTAGTCGCGAGTTCCTTGCTAAATGCACAATCTTGAGCTTTTCTTCACAGTCTTTTACACACTACCCTTTCATGATTTTGACCTAAATACAGGGTTTCTAAGTGCTGAATCACAAGTAAATTGGCATGGAATAAAGCCAATAAAATGGTTGATTAATTTCAACCTTACAGATTTGATCTTAAAAACTTCATGCATTGCATTACATTTGCATTATAATAGTATTATCATGCATTTTAGATGTGTGCAATTGATTGTGTGTTGGTAGGATTGGATTGGGCTAAGCCCATGATGCCTTTTATATTGCATGTCACATGTTCATGCATTTCCATGCATACGTTCTTACTTTTCAATATATCTTGATATATTTGAATTGTTTTTGTGACTTTTCTAAGTATTTCTTTCCTCCCCCATCACCCTCTAGTTTACGTTAGTTGCTTCTATGGCACCCAAGCATAAATCTGCTCCATCCCGAAACCCTCTTCATTCCGAGACATCCACTTCTTCTGATCCTACTCCCTCACACATCCAGTTCCATAATGAGAAGGCCAAGAAGGACTTCTTTGAGAACTTTTCTCGACGAGGTGTTCATTCGAAACGCCGAGTAACTTTTTCGGACTTCTCCGACACTGACCTTCCCACTGTCATTCACAGTAGGGGATGGGAGTCACTATGTGACATCCGGTAACATGTCCATCTGTGCTAATCCAGGAGTTTTACTCTAACATGCATGGATTTGATTATTTAGTACCTCTCTCTGCAGCTCACGTTCAAGATACGTGCTTTGTTGTCACTTCGGATATTGTATCCGAGGTGCTTCATGTCCCTAGGGTAGAGCATCATAACTACCCCAGTTGTGAGCGTGTGAGGACAGTGTCCAAGGACGAACTGATGTCTGCTTTTTGTGGGCATCCCTCTGATTGGGGCGAGCGTCAGTTCACACCATGTTTGGCCTTTGCTAAAGGCCCTTGGATCATGAACATGGTTATGACTTTTGTTTTGCATCCACTTTCTCACTATAACTCAATCATAGAGCCCTGTGCTAGATTTTTGCTTTCCATCATTGAGCATCTAACTATAGATTTTCCCTCTCATTTCATTCTTTCTATCATAGATGTCTATAGGGATTCGGCGACCCATGATAAGCTCATCTTCCCTTCGGCTATCACGAGGATTTTACGCCATTTTTCTATTCCCTTTCCCGCATCTGGTCACTTCTCTGTTATGGGTGCTATAGATGCCACTACTGTTAAACGGAGTGAGGCACAGTTTCGATCAAGGTGGTCTGTGTCAGTTGCTCCTCCCACTCCTTCTGCTCCATCCACCTTTACTCCCTCTACCTCAGCGGGAGGTGTGACTCTGGATGCGATCATGGCACAGCTTCAGCGCATGGATGCTCGCCTTAACACTCTCACTGATGAGTTGTGTCAGGTGAACACCCGTGTCGGCCATAGTACTAGACGGCAGGCTCGCCTTGGTGGCTTTGTGGAGTCTTCCTCTCCTCCTCTTGAGGCATCCGCGACATCCAAGGACGACGACTTCGATGACGGTGAGGATGATGATGATGGAGATGCTAGCTCTTCCGATTCAGATGAGATGTCTACTTGACATTCTTCCCTTTGTCACTCGTGACAAAAAGGGGGAGTAATTTTGGTCTATGAGAGTAGTCATACTTAAGGAGAGAGTTAGTATAGAAGATTTTTGATAGGGGGAGTGTTGAATTCTTGAGGGATGTAGTGAGGATTACTTGTATCTTTTTTTTTTTTTTCTTTTAGAGATACATTTATTCTTATACATGGGTCTTGTGACCATTATTGACATACATTGTACTTATTCTCTTTATATGTTGATGTATGTTTCTTTCACCTACCCTTACATGTGTTGTTTCTTTTCTCTCTTTATGCACATGCTTCTTATTACTTGTATGCAATCTATTATTTCTGTTTCACGCAAAGATGCCTTAATGAGTTTTGTTTTAATGTGTTTCAGAAATAGAGGTTGCCAAAATTTACTTGCCATAAACTTTCTTCTTGCAAAGTTTTTCAAGAGTTTGTGTTAGGATAGATTTTATTATATTTAACAAGTGAATATGAGTTGAGTGATTTATGACTTCTCTCATATGTTCATTTGTTTGTTGTGGCTTTGTCACAGATTGCCAAAGGGGGAGATTGTTAGGACATATGTGATTCACTTGTTAGGAACATATGTCACTATGTTATGTAATTGGTTAATCCTTTAACAAAACGCACTTTACTTGTATTTGGGTAGATCTTGGATGTATTTAATACTTCAAGAAACTTTGTTTCAAGATCAAGTGTTAAAGCCATGCAAGTCTGTCTAAGATTCAAGTCTGAAAAGTATCTGTCATTAAAGCTTGACAGCTAGCCATCTATCAAGCTTGTAGAGTTGTTCTAGCCTCGTGGCTCGACAGCAACTCGACAGATAGGGTATCTATCGAGGTTTATGTATTTCAGTTTTTCAGGACTGTTTTTCATTCAATCCGTGATTGTATGTTTGGGCTTTCTTTTCTCACATCCCTAAACATATATATGGATTATTTTAAGGGCCGTATCAGGTTGCACAGCTAAGAGAAAAATTGCACAAGAGTATAATTCCTCAAGTGTGACCAGAAACCTAGTTTTCCCTAGTTCTTGAAGAAGCTGCAGTGTTTGTACACAATAGGGTTTTGTGACCAAGCAACTTCGTAATCTTCATGTGTTAAAGAATAGAAGAACTTTGCAGCCAACATCTCTCTCTAGTTGGTGATTGAAGTCGCGTACTAGGATCCGCGCAATTGGTTAGTCACGTACTTGGAGCCGTGCATTGAAAAGAAGAGATTGTCACTACAGACCAAGTCCAATTGGGTATTGGGGTAAGGGTTCAACTGTAGGTTGGTATAAGGTACTGGGATTCCTTTACTTGTAACCGCTTGTTGTGATAATAATGGATTCTCGGGAGTAGAGACCTTAAAATCACCCGGTGGGGTTTTTGCCGTGTTGATTTTCCCCATTCATAAACAAATCACCATGTCATTTATTTTCCGCTGTATACATAGTTTAATTGGTGATTTGTTTGTGCTACCACACGTTTGCATGTTAATTTGATTAATTAATAAACTTGGCTAATTGATCAATTAATTCATCATAAGGGGTCAATACGTTTTTGGTCTATCAGTCCTAATTAGAGGCATTGTCTTTCATACACATCGGCAGCCCCTTTCAAAGGCAGTTTACAGAGCTATACATATAAGTCCCAATTAGAGGCAAATATAAGTCCTAATCAGCAGCCCTTCTACAGGCGCTTCTACAGGCAATTTCCCTAGAGTTATATATATAAGTCCTAATCAGAGGCATTGTTTTCATACACATCAGCCGCCCCCCTAAGGGCGCTTCCCTGGAGTTATGCATATAAGTCCTAATCAGAAGTATTTTTTTTCATACACATCAGCTACCCTCTTAAAGGCGCTTCCCTAGAGTTATGCATATAAGTCCTAATTAGAGGTATTGTTTTCATACACATCAGCTGCCTTCTTAAAGGCGCATCCCTAGAGTTATACATATAAGTCCTATTAGAAGCATTGTTTTACACATACATTAGTCGCCCTTTTAAAGGTGCTTCCCTCGAATTATACATATAAGTCCTAGCAAGAGGCATTGTTCCATACATTCATCATGCTACAAAGAAATAATATCATACATCAAAGCCCACCATGGGGCAATACAATACATACATGTCCAGGCCTACCGAGAGGCGATACATAACAAACATACATAGCAGGCCCGTCATAGGGCAATGTCTACAGAATACATAGATTGGGAATTTAACAATATAATGGTTTTAAAAGCCCATCTTTCACCAATCTTGAATACCATTTAGATTAATAAGATCTAGACATAAGTGCCAAAGCATACACTACCAAAGGATGGAAACTTTCTCTTTAAAAAGTAAAACATGTAAATTTCCATCTAGAAAATAATCATGAACTATGCTTAGCTTTACCAAAACAGAAACATTTTCCTTTTGGTCATGCTTTTGAGTATAATTTCCTTTTGGCAACTACTAGGGCAACTAATTTGTCCAACTGTTTGGTATTGTAATTCCTCTTCTTACTACCCTTACCTTTTGGTTCAGGCTAAGAATTTGAATTAAATCATATTGATCCTAGCCTTAGCTTTTAGGATGTCTTCCGTTGCATAGAACTGACTCATCAATTTAGATAACATAAAAAGAATTTATTTTCAAAACAATCTAAATTGATCACATGATTCTAACAAGGGATTGTGGATCATATCCATATGAGATTAACATTTAATCTCTACATCCAAGAATTCCTATTCATTTTAAAAATAAAATATTATCATAAAATGACATAGAATTGGAACTCTTTAAGCTTTTCTTAGCACTCCACATGATTCATACCAAACATCTCATTTAGACTTAATATAAAGTCTAAATCTCGTACTAACTCTAGTGTCTCATGCAGTAGCACAATTTAGATAGAAGCCAATGTAAAATTTTAGCATGTCAATGGAAACTATGATCATATCATAGTCTATCTTCCATCAATACATCATGTATAGGAAAATATGACAATGCTGAATCGAAACATTTTTATGTTCATCTCCTTTAAGTGTCATGTCCAAAATTATTTCTTAGTTAATGTGATTCACTTAAAATTGTAGCTAGAAAACAAAATTTTGACAACTTTATTTTGAGACTATGAACATAATTATAGGGACATTATATTTTGCATCCATAACCATATAATATGGAACCCATAAAACATACTATACTAGGTGCAATGACAACCCAATCCATGTCTATAATTCCTTGGTAGCAAGTTTATTATAAACACATTAATCGATTGAGAACTATTCTCATTATTAGTGCTATCATGATAACTCTTATCATACACTAATAATATGCCATATTAACTTTAGCCTCTAAGTAATAATGACATAGCTCCTTTGGGAGGTTAACATTACACTTATTCTAGTGTACACCATTATCTAGAATCATGTGTAGCCACATTTCATCTCCTTTTATAGTGTTTAAAACCTGTAGTACCATGAAACAAAACACCCTCCTTTGGGATCGCGAGGCATATGCGCCAAGATGAGATGCTTATCACACTACTTTAAACGGGTAAGTTCAATCTTGTAGTATTATGAAATAAACACCTTGCTTTGGGATTGCGAGGCATATATGCCAAGACGAGGTGCTTACCCACACTACTATGAACCGATAATGGAGGCCGTGAGATCAAACCCTTGTATCTCTCTCCCACTAGAAATTTTTAAACAAGTGGATTGTCCTAAAATCATTGTGATGTAATCACAATTTTAACCCTACACATCAAATGTGCTTAACTGTTTAAATTCGATGTGATGTTACTAAGTCACGTCACAATAGCGTAACGAATAGTCGCGCAATCACAAAGAAGTTTAACCTTGTAATTCAAGAAATAAATACCCTCCACATGGAATGCAAGACTCGAAGTCAAGACAAGGTATCTATTCACATTACAATAAACTTAACAAAAGGGTTATTTCAGCACTCCTACTCATTATTTGGGTTTTTCTTAAATAATTGGGATCCCATCACAACTAATAACCTTGCACTTGATAAAGATTCTAATCTTATTAGAATCACTAACTAAAATGGAAGTCCTAAACTATTTAGGATTCTTTATACTCTAATGAATTAAAAATTAGTTATATAGAACTCTATCCTTAACTTATTTGACTAAGAATTCTAATCTAATTAGAAACTATATACCTTTTAATTAAGCTTTAATCTCATTA
This sequence comes from Lithocarpus polystachyus, assembly GCA_033629205.1. Classification (NCBI taxonomy): domain Eukaryota; kingdom Viridiplantae; phylum Streptophyta; class Magnoliopsida; order Fagales; family Fagaceae; genus Lithocarpus; species Lithocarpus polystachyus. The sequence goes on along the minus strand of CM066170.1, from coordinate 40,086,022 downwards.
AAACTTCTAATTAAAATAAATTAAGGACTTTTAATCATAAAAAAAAATTTAACACTAGGAGTTCAATATAACTAATATCTTTGATCTCATTAGGTCTTTTAGTTAGAATCATGTGTAATCTAATCACACATAGCCTTACACTTTAAATATATGAAATAACATATCAGAGCCATGGATGGTAGATGTATGAGTTTTATTTCTTTGCAATTAAGAAGTTATTAGGAACTCATATTACTACAAACCCGCTACTTGCTCCTTGATAGCGTTGGTCAGCCTCAGACTCGTTGGCAAACCATAGTTTCGCGTTGTTCAACCCGTTTTGTTAAGCTGACGGACAACCGTTGTTTGGGTGGTCCTGCAATGGAGTTTCTCGAGGAGGTGGTCCCGATAGCAAGGATACTAGTGGTTAGTAATAGTTTCACCAGTAATTATTAATTGCTTAGAAGTAGAATGAATATGTTTAGTCTCTCATTATTTGTTGCTAAGACACACTTAGGTCAGGCACACACTAATCAGAACATGGAAAATGATAGAATAGTTAATTTTGAGGAATATAGCATTGAAGATATAGACAAAAATTTGTTAGAATGGAATAAATGGAATATACCGACAGAAAGAACTGATCAAATCTACAGACAGACTTCTTTTTCTAAATGATCTTTTCTGACAAATTACACTATAAAAACTGTTGAAAGAACTTACTCTTTATTTAATGAATATGAAACAATACAGTTATTTTCAATAGATTCAATTAAAAGACATGCAGAAATATATGCCTTTTTACATGTTGGTTTAGTTCAAGTGGCTGTAAAATCATTAACAAGAGAAGCTTTAAATGCAAGTGTTTTACTTTGTTTAAGAGATGACAGAAATTTAAGGTTTGATGACTCACTCTTAGGAATGATGGAAACAAGTTTACACAACGGGCCAGTATATTTTAATTGTTATCCTAATTTTGCTTTAAGCCTATTTGACAGAAATATCATGGATGCTTTAACTTTGAATATAAAGATAAATGGTTATTATATGAAAGAAGGCTCAGAACCTTTAGCTATTGTTTATAGGATTTATTATAAACTTATGAAAACTAACTTAGACCTTGATTCCATGGTTAAACCTTCTCCCAAAGGTCAGACTCTCCTTCTTCAAGCCTCAACTCTAAATAGTAGACTTCGTGCACCCAGACAGATACAATGGAAAGACATAAACCTTCCTAAAAGATGGCAACTAGAGGCCATTGCTCCTACACCAAAGATAGAAAACACTGAACCAGATTTTATAGCACAAAAGACAGACGGTACAGTTATTATTTCTTTTAAGAATAATAATAGACAAACTGATAGCCTTATTAGACCTAGCAGTTCCTCAAGCAAAAAGACCCCTATGATGTTTACCCCTAGAAGCTCTTTTTCCTCTAGGACACCTTTCTCTGATTCTAGACCTTTACCTCCTCAAAATCTTCCCTCAGTTATACACCTTCCCCACCTTCCCCCTATAAATACTGAAAGAACCCCAGCCCAAACTGAGACAGCTTATTATCCAGCAGAAACCACACAACCAACCCCTAATGTTCATCAAGCCCTTTATCAGCCCCAACCCCAACCTAATTCTCCTACCCACACAGATATATTAGGATTTACAGAGCATGAGCATGATAGACAAATTAATGTTTTATCTAAGGAATTTGTTTTAGATAAAGAATTACTAAAACATGATTATTTAAAACTTGAAAATGTTGACAGAAAAAACCAGTTTTTTGAAAAATATAATGAATAAGTAAGGAATAGTTTAAGAACAAAATATTATGAAATGGTGACAGACTGGCAGACCCACTTTAGTTTCTTTGACTTTTTGGACTACCATAATAAAAAGATAAGTAATAGAAAAGACATTACCTTAGATAAAGACAGAAAATCATGAGAAGGTGTACCAAACTTATCCACCCTTTGAGTCAATTATATTGAATCAAAGTAGTGGAGTCTAGGTTTTGGCTACTCCTATCAAAAGACCTAGTCTAAGTGATGATAATAAGAACCTAGACAGCATAATTCAACAGAATAATTATACTAATATCTATCTACAAACAATTGGTCAAAAGCTACAAGATATAGAATATAGAATAATACCCCCTTCCACCTCTATAAAAAAGGAAAATGAATCTAATACCCCTTTATTTATCCCTCATGAAATACCACCTCACCTCAGATCACCTTTAAAGAAACCCAAGATAGAAAAGACAAATAATCTACTAGATGAAATAAATAAAAAGTTGGACCTAATGAAACTAGAATCACAAAAAGATATGGGTTCACTAAAAAAAAAAACAAAGATATCCAATTAAATACAATAGGAAGAGCTGAGTCTTCAGAGAATGAAGAATCAGAAGACAATGAATTGACAGACTTGACAGACTCTTTAGACATAGATAATTTAGAATCACAATCTACAGAAAAATTACAAATCAATAAATTAACTTTAGCCTCTTCATCACAAGATCGGAAAAAAGGAAGGATTGAAGAAAGATACCCCAAAAAGAATTGGTATCCTAAACCTAGCCCCCCCCCCCCCCCCCCTGATTTACAATTTGAAGAAAGACATACTTTTGTTAATTCATCTTATTCGCCAAATTTAATTTATGAATGTAATATTGATGGAATGTCAGAATATGAAATAATAAATCTTTTACATGAAATGACTTTGCTCACTAATGTTTATAAGAATCACGGAAAGCAAGACCACCAAATAGCCCATTTAATTCACTGGTTTTATTGGCCAATTAAAAGGTTGGTGGGACCATTATTTAATTAATGACGATAGAAATAAAATATTGACAGCTGTTAAAAGAGAAATAGATGGCAGTGTTATAATGACAGATAGACAACCTTCACAAGATGCAGTTAATACTTTAATTTTCACCATAACTAAACATTTTGTTGGAGATCCTAACCAATATAAAGCAAAAGCTTCAGATGTTTTAATCAATTTAAGATGTCCACAACTTTCAGATTTTAGATGGTATAAAGATGTTTTTATTTCAAAAGCTTTGAGCAGAAATGGTTGTCAACAATCCTATTGGAAAGAAAAAAATTATTGCTAGTTTGCCTTATTTCTTTGCTTAAAAAGTTAGACTAGATATAGCCAATAATGATGGAACTATTGACTATCCTAGCTTAACATATGGTGACATAATATCTTCAATCAATAAAACAGGTCTATGGCTATGTAATGATCTAAGACTAAAAAAATCAAATAGAGAAAGAAAAAAAAATATGCTAAGAAGGAGCTAGTGAGCAATATGGATTTGATCCATGAATTGCTCCCTCTAGGAAAAGACGAAAGGAAAAAAGAGATGGGAAAGATGTTGACAAATATAAATATAACCATAGAAAATACAATAAAGGTAGAACTAAAGAAAAGAAAGAAGACTTTAAAAGAAAGAAACAAGATAGACATAGGGAAAGTGACGTCACTTGCTTAAAATGTGGGAAAAAAGGACATATTAGCAAAGACTGTAACTTTCAAAGAAAGATAAATAAACTTGACATATCAGGAAAAATTAAAGATAAATTAATAAGCATAATAGAACTAACCGACAGTGATGAAACAAATAATGAAATTCATCAGATAGAGAATTGTGATATTTCTTCATCATCAATAGATACTTCTTCAAATAATGAAAGAGTTAAATTATGTAATTGCAATAATCCTGAAAATTGCTATTGTAAAAGAAAACTAAAAATAAGTGTTTTATCAAAACAAGAAGATATAATCATGGATATAATAGATAAACTTCCAGATTCACAATCTAGGAAGGATTATTTATCTAAACTAAAAGAATCTTTAACTCAAATTGACAAATTTGAGATAGACTTGAAAGATTATAAGACAACATATAATTTTTCAGAACTTACTGACAGATTTAAACCCAGTAAACCTATAATAGTGACAGACTTACAGGCAGACATTAATGAAACTAAAAGAATTAAAATCAGAAAATTTCATTTTAAAAAACATGGTTGAGCAGATAGCTGCACAAGTAATTAGTGTAAAAGATAGAATCAAATATTGTAATAAACCTTTGATGGACTCTTCAGTCTCTGATAGACATGATTATACTGACCAAAGTTCTTATAAGGATGAAATTTTAAATATAATTGATAGAATGATATTCCAGAAATGGTATACTAAAATAACTCTAGTTGTTCATAAAGAATTTTCATTAACTATTGTTGCACTCGTTGATTCAGGTGCTGACATGAATTGCATATTGGAAGGATTAATACCTTCTAAATATTATGAATCAACAACAGACAAATTAACTCAAGCTATTGGTGATAGACTTAAAATAAGTAATAAATTGACAAAGACATATATATATATATATATATATATAATAATGGAATTAATTTCAGAACACCTTTCTTTTTAGCAAATAAGTTGTCCTCTAAAGTTATTTTAAGGAATCCTTTTTTGGCCTTACTTTATCCTTTCTCTACAACGGACAATGGAATATATACTAACATTTTAGAAACAAAGGTATTTTTTAAGTTCATCCTACCACCAATCCCTAAAGATATACATTTGCTAAAAGAAACCACCATATTTAAAGACATGTGCACTGAAGAAATTGTGTCAGCAACAAATAGTGTTGTCATTATAAACGCAGTGGCTGATGATACTATAACCTCTAGTCAGTTGTAGTAGCACTTAATATATATATATATATATATATATATATATATATATATAAAATAAAAAAAAAGCTACTTTCATAAATATTTTGCAATTCTTCTCTAAGTCATCAGTGACCCCTTCAAAAAGACTTTAGTAACCTGGTCAAAAGTGTCAGTCTTTCAAAAGATCTGCTTTTCTAGCATAGCAAAATATATTATTGCATGAAGGCCTTTAGCCTTTAGCAAAGGCGTCCTTGTAATTGTAATAATTTGTTAATTTTCAAATTAACGGTCAATTGCCTGGCAAGCAAGATAGCCATCCTAATGCTAAAATCTCAGACCACATTTTTCCAAAAACAGAAATCTTCAATAAAGATTTCAAACAATGCATGAAGGCATCTCAATTGAGGCAACATCCCTCCAAGTGGACAGGCTATACAAACACGGGCAGATGGACAGACCCATATAAGTCAAGATAGGCAGATAAGGCAGATAACAGACAGATGGACATACCCAAACAAAATAGGCAGATAAGTCAAGATAGGAAGATAAGGCAGAAAAGTCAAGTCAGATGGACAGACCTAGACAAAATAGGCAGATAAGTCAAGATAGGCAGGTAAGGTAGATAACAGATAGATGGACAGACCCAGATAAGTCAAGATAGGTATGCGATCTAACAGATTCCCAGACAGACTACTGCTCATCAACAGTATATGAATAGTAAAAGCTATTTCTACAAGGTTCCACAAGATTCCACCGACAGAATAACTTAAGTTAACTTTACTAACTTAGGTTACTTTCGAAGGCTTACCATAGTTTAATTTCTCTATAAAAGGACAGACTCCGAAGACAGAAGACAGGTCTAGAATAGAGGTCCAATTTCCAAGTTGAAAGCTCAGGTTCAAGATAGCTCTCTCTCCCTCAGAATGACTTTTGTAATCCTTCTCCTCTTGTAATCTTGTAACCCTTCCCTTCCAGATAGATATAATCTTGTAACCCTTTACAGATTTTATTTTGTAATCTTGTAACTCTTCAGACAGTTTTATTTTCAAAGCTTGTATCAAAGACAGCGGTTTGATACAAGCATGTAATATTATCTCTAATTCCAAAACTCACCTGTCTATCTTGTAACTCTTCTAACATCACGAAACTATTATCTCTAATTCCAAAACTCACAAAACATGTAATACAGATTCAAAATTGAAGACCGCTTTGATACCAATTGTTGGGAAAAAACATGTTTGTATCTCATACAAAACATACGCAGCGAAAAATTAACGGATCTACTTCATTCGCAATTGATAACATGTACTATGTAAGTTTCGAAATTTAAGAACAAGAAAGCGTACATTGTACATGTTCTTAAATTCTGAAACTTACATCAATATCAATCTTTCTTGTTCTTAAATTCCGAAACTTACATAGTACATATTATCAATTGTGAATTCCGAAACTTACATAGTACATGTTAACAAGAAAGATCGCATACTCCCTACAACTCCAGTGAAAGGTGCCCATCTTGGCATGAAATCGTCGCACCAAAGCCTCTCCGATCCCATGCCTCGTGGTGAACGGGGTAATCCGTAAGAAGTCCTCAAACCTCTACTCTCTAAGAAACTCGATGTACTATGGGTGGGTCCTAGAAGCAAACACCAGCCGGAGAAAAGTGGACAAGGCGCCCTGCCTACGGAGCTTGTTGTGTTGGGATTTATGCCCTAAAATCCAATTTATTGGCATGTCATAAATAATTAAATTGTTTAATTATATGAGACTATCTATAAATGAACTAAAAGGACATTATCTTAGTCTATAAAATGCATCGTATGTGATTTATGTGAAAGTCACAGAAGATATAAATCACAAGTTCTTTGTAAACTCAGAATTTTAGTTCGTAGTCGGTGATGAAATTGGGCATTTCATTTGCGAAGACTATAACATATCAACTAAGATGATTTGTCTTGATCATGGAAGTGGAGACTTCTAGTTGATATGTTGATATGTTTTAAGAGTTAAGACATATTTAACTAGACCGCTGTGAGATTTATTATTCTCCTAACGACTGTCAAATGAATAATAAATCTCACGACTTCTATTTACATCAACTCTAAATCCTGAAAGAATAATGGACCTAATCATGAGATGTAGGTGGCTCTGATATATCAAGAGTGAGATCTATAAGTTACGGTTAAAACCTCAGTATGTTAGGCAGCCACATTTAGTGTTGATGGAACATACATTCTCAAGATGGAATTCATAATCTCTTAACGGAGATATAAAACATTCCCTTGAGATAAGTTTAATGGGTTTGGTTATTCAGAGTGTTAGGCCTAACCACTTTAGTAAGGATATACTAGAGTATATATTTATGGAATTGGATTTCATAAATATATGATGAATAACGTAAAGGATTAAACCGGGTACTCAAGGATTAAGATGTTGTAATCTTCAAAGTGGCAGTCTATATTCATGACTTTGTATTACTACGAATATTTTAATGAAGGGGTTGCATGTATAATAAAGTCTTGGGATATAATTTATTAATAAGGCCTAGAGTTCAATTATATTCATATACTGGTATCGAATATAATTAATGGTAACTTTGGACTTGTCAAGAGTTGACAGAAAAGCCCAAGGCCCATTGGAGCTGAAGTCTTATTTGTTCCCTTTTGGTCCCACTCCAAGCCACACAACTTGAGCCCAATTGGAATGGCCCAAAAGGCTAGTCCAATTAGATAATCAGTTATATTTAAGGAGAGAAACATACAGAATTTCATAAGTTTTTTCCTAAGTGTTTTTCATAAAGATTACACAAGGAATGAAATGGTTTGTATGAGAGTGTTGGACACTCCCTTATTCTTTACTTAGAAACTGATTGAGAGACCACACTTCTTGGGCATTAAGTGGAATTGGAGTGAAGATTAAAAGTTTACCCAAGAACTTCTAATCTTTGGTTTTGAATTTCACCGTACCAAGGTATGCTTTCTTGTTCTTAAATTCTAAAACTTACATAGTTCATGTTATCAATTGCGAATGAAGTAGATCCGTTAATTTTCCGCTGTGTATGTTTTGTATGTGATACAAACATGTATTTTTCCAACATGTTGCCCCCTTGCATTTGAGATCAGAAGCTATTCGTTAGGGCATGCATATAACCAAAATATGAATGACCAAGAAAGGAATACAACATACCTCTCTGCTTCACGCCATTGCAGAACGGTGGTCCTTCAGCCCTCGCTAAAGGTGAGTGTCCGGGATGCCTTTGTCTTTGGCTCCGATGTAAGCATTGACCCTAGCCTGATGTGGCTGGACCCTTGGCCTTAGACTACGCCTCTGAGCACCAAACACTGCAGCACCTTGTCCCTAGGAAATTTAGCATCTATGTCTATAACGAGATCTTCACTCTTATCTCTCATCCGGAGGCCTCCTTCCCTATAGTCAGCCTACGCCGTGAAGAAACCCCACTAGAAGCAGTACGAGACTTAGAGGAGACACTGGCTATCTCAACTGAGCGCTGTCTCTTAGACAGTGTCTCTATAGATATACCGTCGGTAGGGCGAGTATCGTCCTCCCCACGGTCAAAATGGCTTTGCAAAACTCGAGCCACCTGCTCACCAGTCGAAGTAGTCTCATCATTAGAAGAATCTTCCCCATAGGACATAGCAGACATAGGTCCTTCCTACGGTCACCCCTAGAGCCAGCTTTCCGGGACATAATCTACAAAACAACAAGAAATTTAGACATAAGCGGTAAGCCCATAATTTAAATGGAAATACAGATGAACTAACACTTTTTCCTAAACATGTTATGCAGGTCTATGTCAATCATATGATCTCACAAAAAAGTAGGTTCTTGCAAACATTCTACAGTGGGTGAATTAGCGGCAAGTGTCTTTGAGCTCATAATCTCTAGCGGGTGAACTAGCGGTAAGCATCTCTAGGCTCGCATTCCACAGTGGGTGAATCAACGACAAGCATCCTTGAGCTCACAATCCCTAGCAGGTGAATTTATGGCAAGCGTCTCTGAGCTCGTAGTCTATAATGGGTGAATCGATCATAAGCGCCCTCGAGCTCACAATCTCCAGCGGGTGAACTAGCAACAAATGTCTCTAGGCTCGCATTCCACAGTGGGTGAATCGAGGGCAAGTGTCCTCGAGCTCACAATCCCCAGTGGGTGAATCAGCGGCAAATGTCTCTAAGCTCACAATCTCTAGCGGGTGAACCAGCGGCAAGCGTCTCTGGGCTTGCATTCTATAGTGGGTGAATCAACGACAAGCATCCTCGAGCTCACAACCTCCAGTGGGTGAACTAGCGACAAGCGTCTCTAGGCTCGCATTCTCCAGTGGGTGAACTAGCAGCAAACGTCTCTAGGCTCGCTAGTGTCTCTAGGCTCGCATTCTACAATGGGTGAATCAGCGGCAAGCATCTCTAAGCTCACATTCTCTGGCGAGTGAACCAACGGCAAGCATCTCTAGGATCATATTCTACAGTGGGTGAATCAGCGACAAGCGTCTCTAAGCTCACATTCTCTAGCGGGTGAATCAGCGGCAAGCATCTTTGGGCTCACATTCTACAATGGGTGAATCAGCGGCAAGCGTCTCTAAGCTCACAATCACTAGCGGGTGAATTAGCGGCAAGTGTGTCTGAGCTCGCATTCTATAGTGGGTGAATTGATGACATGCGTCCTCGAGCTCACATTCTATAGTAGGTGAACCAGCGGCAAGTGTCTTTGGGCTCACATTCATTCAAGAGTTTCCAAAATCCCTAATCTATAGTGAGTAAACCAACGGCTGTGCTCTAGGCTCACATTTCTGCTATTCCTGACTATCAAGTAAGTCCCCTTACCCATATCCCGCATTTTATTTTCAAAATTTAAATTCCCGCATATTCATGCATTTATATATCAAAAGCAAAATGCACGCATATTTTCCTAAGATAGCATGGCATAAATCATGGCAAAAATATGTATGATTTTGAAAATTCCAAAAATATAATAAACACTAGCATGCACCTCTAGTAGTATTGCTACTAACATTTTGCAAAAGAAAGAAAAGAAGAAGGAAAAATAGACATTGACCTCAAGTGCAGAGAAGACTGAAGCGGCAGACTAAAATAGCGGAATCAAGCTGAAAGGAAGGACCCGCCGAGATCCAAGTTGCTCTAGAGATTTTTGTAAGAAGCAAGGAGTGGAGAGAAAATGAGAAATGAGCAAAGAAATGACCCAAAAGGCCTTTTATAGGCCATGGGCTGGCCCACGCACCTTTTAGGGCTGTCGAGCAGTGTTGACTAGGTCAACGTTGACCCAGTCAACACTGACTCGGTCAAACCCTAAAAAAGAAGAAGAAGAAGAAGAAGAAGAATAAAGAAAATAAAAAAAGAAAAAAAGAAAAAAAAACCTCTCCTTTCTCCTTTCCCAAAATGTAAAGACTTGTCCAGGAAATATTCCGATAGCAGCTGTAGTAAATTGGGCCAAGCAGGTAAAGTCCAATCTCGATCCATGAACAATCTCTGCACGCAAATTTAGGGGCAACAAAATTCAAAATCACGTTCTTTATCTGACACCTCTCATTGCACTTGAGATATTAGATAAAGATGGGGCAGCTATTGATACCGTATTTTGTCTGCCCTCGATTTGCGTGCTGGACCACAAAAAATTCAAAAATATCATTTTCTCTCCATGGGTCCTTGAGAGCAGCCAGAATGACGTGGCGCAACTCGTTCGGGCGTTTAAGCACTCAAAGTGCCTTTTTCAGCTAAAGTGACGAAAATGCCCTTAATCAACCCTAGGTTTGACCGAAGGCCAAATGAGGTCCAAACTCTCGCGAAACAATGTTTTTCATAGCTTTACATCAAATCCAAGCTTCTCAAAAATTTTTAACAACTTTGACCAAGTTTGACTAAGTTTGACCCGAAGTCGATCCTAAGTAGGCCCAAAAATCCTAATTTTGATTCGACCGTTAGAACGGGTTCAAACTAATGTTATTGTGAAGATTATCAAATTCTCATTCCAACGATGGGTCATGGGTCAAAATCGAAGTTAGAACGGCCAAGATATCACAAAAACTGGGATGACGCACTGATCGATGCACCCCGAACTTCCAAGAGCCATAACTTTTGATCTGATCGTTGGATTTTCAAGATCCACACCATTTTGGAAACAAGAAGTCAAGATCTTTCCGGTGGTGGTCAGGTTAACACATTTTTGGGCCTTTAAGGCCAGTGGCCTTAGAAGGGCCGCTACCTCGTAATAGCCCCAAGCACCCGTCAAACAAAAAAGGAACACATTTTTTCTGATTTTTTGCTCTTTGCCCAGCTTCTCTATATGTTGTTAGAATTTAGACTCCTGTAAAACTTGATTGTTTAACCTAATTAATTAACCAAGTGGATACTTAGGTTTATTATTCAGATCTAGGTTAAACACAAATAATCATAAACAATAAAGCAGTGGAAAATAAAGAACACAAAGATCTGATGACCCAGGAAAACCAAACCGGTAAAAAACCTGGGGAGGATTTAACCTAGCTATCCTCAAGGTAAAACAACAAATCCACTATGAAAGAATTGAAGTTTATACAATAGCGACTTAGACCACTAACATCCTATTGCTACCTCTAGTAGAAAACTTACTACCACGACTACGTGACAGCTCCAAGTTTACGGACTACTTCTTTCTTTGGCCTTTGCAAAACACAAACACCTACGCTTGTGACTTTGAGATCCCACTCAAAGGTTTAGCAACTCAAATTCTCCTGTTTGTGACTCCAAGACCACCCTTAAAAGTTTAGATCATCAGCACCTTTGATGACTAGAGAAGGTAGCAACTTCAACAACACCAGATCTTGAGATTCTTCAAGGAATAAAACCGGTAGAAGATATGAGAGAGCTTTTTAGGAACAAAACCCTAAATACAAAAGAGGCACGCTCTTCTTTCTCTGAAAAGTCTTATAAAAACGTGCTTAGGGTTTCCTTTATATAGTGGGAGAAGTAGATCTGAAACCCTAATCCTTAATGGGCTTGAACTGCTGTTTGGGCTTAATTAAAATTCTACAGATACGACTTTCGATCGATCGAGCCTGTTTATTGATCAATCGAACCAGGCAAATTATGAAATCTTCTTTCTGCAGCTTACTTGTTCTTGAATCTTGACTTGAATCACCTTGAGCATTGTCTAATAATATCTATAGACCCTATGATCTATGTCTAGACAAGTTTGTGTTCACGATTTGCCAATTGTTCTAAACTTTTAGAACCTAACACATGTTTTTTCTCACTTCCAAACACCAAAAACACACACACACACACACACACACACACACACACAAAACTCAAAAGCACATCAAAGCTTCTTAATTCTTCTCCTTTCACCAAAAACTCAAGGTATTGTTCTTATACCCAATCTTCCTTTCCTTGGTTCTACACTTTGGATTTGGGGTTTAGAGGTATGGATGTGACTTGTCTAGCTATCATCCACACCTCTAATCTCCTAAATTTTTTTTCTAGCATTTATCTTGCTTTTTTTTGCATGAATAACATGTTTTATTGCTTTCCTTAGCATGTTTGTTGTTTTCTTTGTGCTCCTAGCTTAGATCTCTAGGTTGTTATGTCTTATGCCATATTGTTGTGCTTAGATCTATGTTTCTACATGCTTTCCTTTATTTCGTTCCTCTTTTTGCTCTATGTTGATGTTATGGTTACATGCTTACATGCCCGTTTGATGTCGTTGGTTATGCCTTGCTTGGATTTATGTATTTATGCACTTTCCGCCATGGTTCATGCTTAGATCTACATCTGTATATGTCTATATGCTTGGATCCATGTTCTACCATGTCTATATGCTAAGCTTTCACATGTTCACACACGTGTTGCCATGCCTATGCCTAGATCTATGTTTTTACGTGCTTGTGTGCTTGGATCTATGCTCTACGCATTTCATGTTGTTCTCCGTGTGCTTGTGCATTCCATGCCATGTTTGTGTGCCTAGACCTAAGCTATGTTTGTCATGCCATGAGCTATTGTAGCCCTTTTGTCGCTTTATCTTTCTTTCTTGTATTTTAGCCTAGTGTTTAGGACCCGATCTAAACCCTGTGGTCTTTGCCATCGTCCATACACCAAGGCCCACATAAAAGGGTTTGGATCATCCTATTTGCATGTCTATGTTTGCTTGCTTCTATGCTTTATGCTTGTGTTAGAATCTCTTATTCTAGGCTTTGCCACGCTTGACGCCCTTAGCGGGTTTATGGTTACGTGGTTACATCCGACACCCATGAGGCCCTGTTTGGATGTAACCACTTAGGACGCATCGCCATAATGCCAGTTGCTTCATGCATACCATTCCCCCTTTTCAGCTTTGTGCGATGATATGCTTGTCATGCTTGTTTGTGCCACCCGTTGGCTTTATAAGCATATTTACACGCTTGCTTACATGTCCATACATGAGTCTTGCTTGCTAGTGTGTCGTCCATGCTTCAACACAATGAAGTTATGGACATTCGATCCAAACCTACATTTGTCCCTTGCGGACACCATCTTTTTTTTGTTTCCTTGCTTGTTTGCCTTTTTGCTTGTTTGCTTCCTTTCCTACTATGCTTGCCATGTCTATCATGCTTATCTGCTTTATGCCTCTTTCACATACCTTTTGCATCCTTTCCGTCGATTGCTTGTCTGCTGGTTTCTTGTCTTTGCCTTTGCATGTACACACATAGAGCGAGGACACTTGGAGCTAGGGCACAGTCTCCCAGGTGCAAGCAAAAGGGTTGCAAACACAAGCATGTCAATATGAGCCAAGCGGCTATGTTCAGTTGGTTTAGGAGTTTAGCCTTTCCCTTTGGTTATGTACTTTTTTAAACCCCTTCCTTCCTCATTCCTTTCTCTCTTCGATGGTTTATATTAGGTAAATCATGCCTTGTATCATCCGTCCTCATTGCTAGTGTATGGCGACCTCTGTTTACTTTCCTGCACCTATATTTTGGGTCTTGCTCTAGGGATGTAGGCATTTACTTTCCTACTTTGTGTGCTTGTATTGTGCATAATTTATGTATATATACCTACTCCCCCCTTTCGATGTGATTGTCATAGTCCATGTCACCTACGGCAAAGCGATGCCTAATTTCCGCTGCGAAAGTAAGGTGATACGTCACCATATTTTCGCCGCGGAAATCTAGTACTCGGTACGAATGACATAGGAAAGCATAGATTGGGACCATGCCCTTTCAAAAGCCAAACCTTAAAGCCCTCATGCATGCAAAGCCCCTATAGCCAATGCTGAAATCATGTTTTTACTGTCAATTTTCGAAAATTAAGGTTTTATCAAAACAAAGGACTGTCCTTGGATAGGTGTTGTGGGGTGTCTAACACCTTCCCCACATGTAACCAAACTTTTGGACCTAAGAATCAAGATTTTTTGCCATCCACATTAGATTAGGAAAAATGCCCTTTTTCTTAACCTAGGATTGGTAATAAAATCAACTAGAACAGGTGACCAATCACACCTTAGAAAAACCCAATGATTGGTGGTAACTCCATTCACCTTTGGTTATCACCTAAATTTGGCCCAGCTTCTTGCCATAATGCCAAAGGTAGACCTACCTTTTCCCACAGAGAGAGAAAGAGAGAGTACCCGAAGCTCCGCGCGAACACACGCACATCAATCATCGAGAGGGGCCCTACGTGCTCGGGAGCTTTTGCCATGATGGGTGGTCGAATGAAGGCACAACAACTGCGGTCTTTCTACTAGCTGATCAAGGCCCAGCATCTACACTAAGGAAGATGCTGATTTTTTACTTGAGTTTGATTCAGTGTTTGCTACTCCTGTGGGGCTGCCTCCTTTAAGGGATCATAAGCATCAGATCAACTTGAAGGAAGGAGCTCAAGCCATCTGTCAGAGACCTTATAGGTACCCTTACTATCAAAAAAATGAAATTGAGAAAATGGTTAAGGAATTGTTTTCTGTTGGGTTCATTAAAGACAGTTGTAGTCCATTTGCTTCACTTGTTCTCTTTGTAAGGAAGGCTGATGGCTCTTAGAGGATGTTTATAGATTATAGGGCTTTGAATCAAGAAAATATTAAGGATGAGTACCTTATTCCTATTATTGATGAACTGCTAGATGAATTGTTTGGGGCTACTATGTTCTCAAAACTAGACTTAAGATCTAGTTATCACCAAATTAGAATGAAAGAGGAAGATGTACCTAAGACTGCCTTTAGAACTCATGAAGGTCATTATGAGTTCTTGGTGATGCCCTTTGGCTTAACAAATGCTCCTTCAACTTTTCAATCCTTGATGAATTATGTTTTCAAACCATTCTTAAGGAAATTTGTTCTGGTTTTCTTTGATGACATTCTTGTATATAGCCAGAGTTTGGTTGATCATGTTGGTCACCTTCGTTTAGTATTGGAAGCTCTAGCTAAACATCAATTGTATGCCAAGAAACCCAAGTCTGTGTTTGCTTGTAAGGAGGCAGAGTACTTAAGACATCTCATTTCAGGTGAAGGAGTGAAAATTGATCCTAGGAAAATTGCTGCTATGCAGTAATGGCCTACTCCTAAGGATATCAAGGCTTTGAAAGGTTTCTTAGACCTCACTGGATATTATAGGAAGTTTGTGAGGGGGTATGGACAGATTGCAACACCTTTGACTACTTTGCTAAAAAAGGATTCTTTTGCTTGGACCACAGAAGCTTCTTATGCATTCCAACTTCTTAAGGATGCTATGTCTAATCCACCTGTGTTGGCCTTACCAGATTTTACTAAACCTTTTACTGTGGAGTGTGATGCTTCTGGATTGGGATTAGGTGCTATCTTGATGCAGAATCAGAGACCTATTGCCTTTCACAGTCAGGCATTGAAGGGGAAGAACCTTGCCCTTTCAACTTGTGAAAAGGAATGGTTAGCTCTAGTTGTGGCAATGAAGAAGTGGAGACCTTATCTTCTAGGTAGGTCTTTTGTGATCAAAATTAACCATCAAAGTTTTAAATACTTGCTAGAGCAGAGGGTGGGAACTCCAGCACAGCAGAGATGGATCACAAAGCTTCTTGGTTATGCTTTTATAGTAAAATATAAGCATGGAAAAGAAAATTTGGTGGCTAGCTCTTTCTAGAAGGGAAGACACATTAGCTGCTACTGCAAAACCTTCCACTGTTGGAATTGGCACCTTGTGTATAATTTCTTTTCCCACTCTTACTTGGCTCAGTGATCTTAAGTTTAGCTATGTTACTGATCCTGTTGTCCAAAGAATCATTCAACCTATTCAATCTGGGAAAAGTGTTCCCTCAGGTTTTGCTCTTTGTAATGACTTGTTTTTTTATAAAGGCAGACTATATTTAGGAGGTAATGCTAGGGTTTGAAAGCAATAGTGTTGCAACTAGTGCATGATAGTCCTTTAGGGGGTCACTCAGGGTATTTGAAGACCTCCCATAGACTCAAAAAGGATTTTTGTTGGATTGTTATTGTAAAGGATTTGAAACAATATGCAAGGGAGTGTGATCCATGTCAAAGACTCAAGAATGAGACTTGCTTCCCTGCTGGGTTGTTGCAGCCTTTAACCTTTCCAAAAAAACCTTGGCTTGATGTGAGTATGGACTTTGTAGAAGGTCTGTCCAAGTCCCAAATGAAGATAGTGGTGTTTGTTCTAGTGGACAGACTCACTAAGTGTGCTAATTTTATTCCTTTATCTCACCCTTACACCGTTACTGAGGTAGCTAATTTGTACATCCAATTTGTTTTCAAGTTGCATGGTATGCCTTCTACCATTATAAGTGACAGAGATCCTGTCTTCACCTCTAAATTCTGGTCAGAATTGATGAAATTACAAGGCATTAAGTTCTTATCATCCTCAATCTGATGGCCAAACTTAAGTTGTTAAAAAGAGTTTGGAGCATTACTTGAGAGCTTTCGCTACAGACAAACCTCATTCCTAGGTTAATCAGCTTCCATTGGCTGAGTTTTGGTTTAACACAAACTTCCATTCTTCTCTTAAGCTCACTCCATTTAAGGCTCTATATGGTTATCCTCCTCTTAAGGTCATGGATTATGTACCAGGCACTACTAGAATGGAAGTTGTTAATTTGTTATTGAAGGATAGGCAGAAGCTCTTGTCCTTACTTAAAAACAACTTGACTACTACTCAAGAGAGGAAGAAATGGTTTATTGATAAGAAAAGGGTGGATAGGTCTTTTGCTGTGGGAGGTTGGGTCTACCTTAGGTTACAGCCTTATAAGCAAACCTCTATGCAGTCCAAGAAGTTAGGGAAGTTGGCTCCTCATTTTATGGCCCCTTTTAGGTCTTGTAGAAGGTTGGAGAGGTCTCTTACAAGCTTGATTTACCTACAGGATCACTCATTCATCTTGTGTTCCATGTTTCCAATCTTAAGGCCAAATTGGGACAACATGTGCTGCCTAGGCCTACCTTACTAGCTATGAATGCAAACACGGTTCTTTTGATTCAATTCTGGCTACCAAATCTCATTATTTGAAGAGCAGACTCATCACTCAGGTGCTGGTGCAGTGGCATGGTAAGAGCAGGGATGATGCCATTTGGGAGAATTTGTTTGATCTTCAGCAGAGGTTTCCATACCTTATGGGCAAGGTGCTTTAAAGGGAAGGAAATTGTTAGGAGTGTGTGTGGTATGTTGAGATGCTATAAGTTGCTAATGTTGGGTTACTGAGTTGCTAAGTCATTGCGGTGCTGAGTTGATGCTATTGGGGGTTGCTATCGTGCCACTACATCCATGTGTTGCTGATGCTAGGGTGCTATGGTGCTAATGCTATGGTGTTGTGGCAATGCTGCTGGAAATACACAATGTTGCTGTGTCATGGAGTGTATTGTAATTGCTTAGTTGGCATTGTATACCTGTACTATGTTGTATGTACTTGTACTAGAGTATATCTAGGGTTAACCATTGAGTAGCATTAGGTTGCATTGGCATTGTACCTGAGTTAGTTAACTGTTTTAGTTAGGATAGTGAATAGGATTGGCCAACTGGCAAGGCAGTTACACAACTGTGCTTGTGGTTATGGCAGTTAGGGAGTTAGTTAAGAAAGTTCAAATAGTGTGAAACACACCTTGAACATTTAGACCCCCAAATTACAAATTACCAATTCAAGCTTAATATCAAACAATGTATGTGCGGAAAATGAACATAAGCTTATAATAGAATTGATAGATAATCTAAACCAAATAAAATCACATCCATAGCAGAAATTAAATGACAAAGATTAAGGGAAGAGAGATGCAAACACAAGGACAACACAACGATATGTTATCAAAGAGGAAATCGAAGCCCTCGGCGTAAAACCTTTCCGCCTCCCTCTAAGCGATCAATAATCCACTAAAGAATGAAGTAGGGATACATGAATAGTAGAAGACCCTCCAAGCCTAATCAACCCAGTGTACCTAAGCCCTTCAAGCTTCTTGCTCCAACGAGGTTACACCGAACCTTTGTCTTCTTTAGCTTACCAGATTCCGCTATAGCCCATAGCATCAACCAATATCAATTGGTCCCTTCCTAATTGCTTCCCAAGCACCAAATGACCTTCTCACAGATATGGATATGGTGAGAAAAGGGATTTAGGTAATATACCTCTTAAGGATCTAACAATGGAGAGGGTGAGAGTAGAGGAATTTGAAGAGTCACTATGTAAAGATTGTGGATGAGTTAATCTTGTTTTTCTCTAGGGTTTTCTCTCTCAAAATTCTCTCTGGAAGCTCTCTACATTTTGTGGGTATAAGGGTTATTTATACTGGGGTGAGAATGGAATGCGAAGGATCAATTTTTCCAAAACAGAGCTGGCTGGTGACTTGGCCTCACGACTTGACTTAGTCGCGAGTTCAAGCCGCAAGCTAACTGAATGGCCGGGCTGGACTTTTTGTCTTATAGTGCTCCAGCTGGCATGACTGTTCAGCTTCTTTACATGCTTCACTCGTGTGCATCTTCTAGCGGCTTGCCAGTCGCGAGCCACTTGCGAGATCCAGTCGCGAGTTCTTGCTTCACTACACAGTCTTGAGCATTTCTTCACACTCTTTCACACACTACCCTTACGTGATTCCCACCTAAATACAGGGTTTCTAAGTGCTAAATTACAAGCAAATTGGCACGAAATAAAGCTAACAAAATGGTTGATAAATTTCAACCTTACAGGTTATTACTATAGCTATTGAGGGGTATTAAGCTTGAAGGGTGTATGTACAAACACATATAGAAGATTGTTTTTTCCTCTCTTATACTTTTCTCTCTACTCTTCCTTATCTTTCATCTTCTTCCTTCTCTATTCTTGGTGACCTAGCTGTCCTCGAATTCAGCTACCATAAAATTCCTTAAATCATAGCATTTTCACTTCTCTAGAATTTGTAGCTTGATGGGCAAATGGTAGCTATAAAAGAAAAAAAAAAGAATTTGTCATGAGTGGTAGGACTATAATGACAAATGACAGATATGAAAAGCAAGTAAATTATTAGTAAATTTTATGGACATGCTTCTGTTAGGGTCTTTGCACTAAAATCCAATTTATTGGCATGTTATAAATGCTTAAATTGTTTAATTATATGAGACTATTTGTATATGAACTAATTGGACATTATCATAGTCCTTGAGATGTATTGTATGTGATTTAGTTACAGAAGATATAAATCACAAGTTCCTTGTAAACTCAAAATGTAATTTGTAGTTGGTAATGAAATTAGGCATTTCATCAACTAAGATGATTTGTCTTGATCATGGAAGTGGAGACTTCTAGTTGAAGTGTTGATGTGTCTTAAGTGTATAAGACATATTGAACTGGACCGCTGTGAGATTAATTATTCAATTAACAATTGTCACCTGAATAATAAATCTCACAACTTCTAATTTCGTAGACTTTAAATTAGGAGAGGATAGTGAACCCGATCATGAAACGTAGGTCACTTTGATATATAAGGAGTGAGATCTAATTTAACGGTCAAAATCTCAGTATATTGGGTAACCACATGTATTGTAAAGGGAACACATATTCTCAAGATAGAATCCATAATCTCTTTCTGTAAAGACATGAAATATTCCTTAGAATAAGTTTAATGAGAATTGGTTATTCAGGGTCGACCATTTTAGTAAATAGTTACTAAAGTTTATATTTAATGAAATTAGATTTCATAAATATGAATAACTTAAAGATTAAACTGGGGACTCAAGGAATAAAATAGTTGTTTATAAATTGATAGTTTAATTATGACTTTGTTCACTATGGATATCTCATGGAGGGGTCAAATGATATTATATTAGAGTTTTGGGATATAATTTATTAATAAGGCCTAGAGTGCAATTATATTTCTATAGTGGTACTTGTTATATAATTAATGGTAACTATGGGCTTGTCAAGAGTTGACAAATAAGTCTGAAGTCCATTGGAGCTAGAGCCTTATTAGTCCCTTTGATCCCATCCCAAGCCACACACTTGAGCCCAATTGGGCTGGTCCAAAAGGCTAACTCAGTTAGATAATCAGTTATTTATTTAATAAGAGTTATTAAGTAAAGTAACTACCAAGGCAGTTAAAATGTACATATGATTAAAAGAAGAGAAAATAGTTTTCTATCAAGAGTATCTTTTGAATACACTTTTCTTTTGGAAAATAATCATACTTAAGATAAGTGGTGTCTCAATCAGAGCTAGTCTATAACAACCAAAGGCTTAAAGACTAAGCAAAAAACCAACGAAGATAAGCAACCCATATCTAGCTCCTACTCAAACTCAACAAGCTAGAACAAATCTTGTGCAACAGTGAAGCTCATCCATTTGTGTAGCAGATTAAACTCATGCAATAGCTGCTGTTTGAAAAGGAATATTTTGACTAACTCCATAAGCTACTCTTCCAGAATGTTCTACTCTTTCCAAATAAGTTGGTCTCCCAAAAAGCACCTACTCACCAAAAGCAAAAGACCAAACGCGACCAACATGGACATACGTCATGACCAAAACCTGACGAGTGAGACCAAGCACACTAAACTCATGTTACAATGCCAACATCACCTAAGACTCTCCTACATACACTCGGCTGACAGTAATGGGATAACGCTTATCTCCTACAAATCAGTTAAGGATAACTCCTTACTCCCTACGAATCAACTATGGGATAGTTCCTAACTCCTACACTTTAGTTGAGGGATAACCCCATATCCATACAATTTAGCTACAGTGATCATCCGAAAACCCCTATATAAACACTAAGACACTCCAATCCCAAGGTACGCAAAAAAACTTTTCAAAAACCCCTTTTCAAGAAATTCACAATTGGTTTCTAACTTGACATTCAAAGGGTCTTAGGCTAACACCACACTGATGCTCTTTGAAGGTGTTTCTATTTTTTGCAGGTTCAATACTCTTCACCTTTCACTAAAGACTGTGGGTTTGGGCGATAGACCTATTGATGATTTTGAGCATCATTACTTGGCACCATCCGTCTGTGGGAACTCAATTGATAAGCCATTGCTCTACTTTTAAGACAAAGCGTCATATGGTCCAAACTCGATCAATGGCATCAGTCAACCCGAAAGCTAGAAATCCCCCCACCACTATAGAGAGGCAACTGCAAACACTCTCAGCTGCAGTTGAATGACTTACGTAGCTTAATGAAGCCCTAATGCAGTAGAACCTGTTGGATAAATACATGTTTGTATCGCATACAAAACATACGGATCTACTATATTCGCAATTGGTAACATGCATTATGTAAATCTCAGAATATAGAATCAAGAGAGTGTACCTTGGTGTAGTGAATTTCAAAACAAAAATCAGAAGTTCTTGGGAACACTTTTAATCTTCACTCCAATTCCACTAACGCTTAAGAAGTGTGATCTCTCAATCAGTTATATGTGTTTGTTCAAGAGAGAATGAGAGAGTTTCCAACACTCACATACACACCATTTCATGTTCTTACAAAATTCTGTATATTTCTATACTTATAACTGATTATCTAATTGGGCTAGCCTTTTGGGTCTTTTCAATTGGGCTCTAGTATGTGGCTTGGAGTGGAACCAAAAGGGAACAAATAAGACACTAGCTCCAATGGGTTTTAAACTTTTCTATCAACTCTTGACAAGTCCAAAGTTACCATTAATTATATTAATACCACTATATAAATATAATTGCACTCTAGGTCTTATTAAAAAATTATATCCCAAGACTTTATTGTACATGCAACTCCTTCATAAAATATTTGTAGTAATACAAAGTCATAAACGTGGACTGCCACTTTGTGAATTACTACATCCTAATTCTTGAGTACCCAGTTTAATCCTTTAAAGTTATTCATCATATATTTATGAAATCCAATTTCATAAATATATACTTTAGTAATTTCTTACCATAGTGGTTAGGCCTAACTCTCTGAATAACTGAACCCATTAAACTTATCTCAAGGGAATATTTTGTATCTCTAGGGAATATTTTGTATCTCTGTTAAGAGACTATGAATTCCATCTTGAGAATATATGTTCGATCAACAAAAAATGTTGCTGCCTAACATACTAAAGTTTTGACCATTACTTTAGATCTCACTCCTGATATATCAAAGCAACCTACACTTCATGGTCAGGCCCATTATTCTTTCAGGATTAAGAGTTCATGGAAATAGAAGTTTATTATTCAATTGACAGTCGTTATGAGAATAATAAATCTCACAGCGATCTAGATCAATATGTCTTAACTCTTAAAACATATCAACACATCAACTAAAAGTCTCCACTTCCATGATCAAAACAAATCATCTTAGTCGATATGTTATAGTCTACGCAGATGAAATGCCCAATTTCATCACCAACTACGAACTAAAATTCTAAGTTTACAAAGAACTTATGACTAATATCTTCTGTGACTAAATCACATAAATCACATACTATGCATTTCATGGATTATAAGATAATGTTCAAATATTCATGTTACCATTATTTTAGATAATAATAAAAAAACTTTATTAATCATAATATTAAGTTATACATAATGTCATACATAATATCATACATAGCATAATACAATAGAATTTAAGGGCACTAATCCTAACATTGCATACAATAAAGAAACATGTGTATAAAGAGAGAAAAGAAACAACACATGTAGAGGTAGGAGAAGACGACATACATCATATATATATCAAAGATAAGCACAATGTATGTAAACATGGTCACAAGATCGGTGTACAAGAAGCTAAAAGAAGACAAGCTCCCAAAATAATAAGGAGGTAAACACTCCCTCTAATAAGATGAAACATAACTCCCCCTTACAAAGGCATGTATTTCTCCCCTTAACATGTAGAATCTTAAAAAGAAACTGCATTTTCTTCCCCTTTTTGTCATGATTGACAAAGGGTACAAAAAGCTATAAAGCTTCACCCGAGGAACATAAAGATGATCAAAGATAATCAAGGGGGCACAAGGAATCCATATAGATGCATGAATGTAATGAAACAAGATACTATGTATGACAAGATAATAGAAAGATGCAAAACATGTGAGAAACAATGCATGCAAGAAGGTCACAACAGACCTAGAAGTTGTCAAGCTGCTATCGAGCAGCCATCAGCCAGACAACAACTTTCTTGATGGATCGAGAATCTGTTGAAAAGCTATCGAGAAAAATTTCAGAAAGCTTTGATGGATCGAAAATGCAATAAGATCTGTTGAGAAAAGAAGTCCAAAGGTCTAGATAGATATCTATCTGTCGCGATCTGTCAAGAAGTTGTCGAGCTTGATAAATACGAGTTTTTCAAAGAGAGGAAAAACACACAAAATGAATGCAACCAAACAAGCTACTCAACCAAAGATCCAAGCAACATGTTAAGCTCTCAAAAACATCTCTCAACAAGAAAATGCAAAGAATTCATAGATCCAAATACACAAACACACACACACACACACACACACACACACACACACACACACACACACACACACACACACACAAAACAAATCTAATCAATTTTGTATTTCAAAAATAAGTCAAGACAATTTAGTGAGCATATATTAACACATGTATCCCTTGTGATGGCCAAATCACATTGTACCTGCACATGTATCAAAAGTAGTAAAGAATTTGCGTGTTATGTGTGAAAACATCGCAAGAGTGCATAAGTGTCTCAAGTTATGACGATTTGAGATATGAAAAAATCAATTTAACTCACATACTATCATAACTACTTGATGGAGACTATCACCTTTGAGGTACATCTTAAAACTCCCACATTTCCTAGAAACACACTTGTAACCATATTTAAAAGCATTTTGATTCTTTTTGCTTTTATATTCTTTGAATTTTTTTTTCTTTTTGAGCATATCATTCATGGGCATATAAGAGAGAGAGAGAGAGAGAGAGAGAGAGAGAGAGAGAGAGAGAGAAGAAATACTCAATTATGTTAAGCTTTAAACATCACAATTTTGCTATGCCGAAGCACACAGATGTTACTCATGATTGGCAAGCTTTAATGGTGAGATGATGATTTATGCCTTTCTCTTAGGATTTTTTTAGTCCTTACCGTCAAAAAGTGTGATATTAGTGTTAAGTACAAGAGATTTCTTAATCGTGCTCATCATAAACACGAGTCACAAAGCTCACTTGCTTAGTTATGCATAGAGATGCTCATCTAAGGTACAAAAGACACAAAGTTTAGAAAACTTTGTTTCAATGGCAATCCAAAGTACACAAGTACCAATGTACACAAATACACACTGTTTTTGTATTTTTTTTTTCTCTTTTTCTTTTAAAAAACAAAAAAAAAAATAAAAACCAAACAACCAAACAAAAATAGACAAACAACATGAAAGAATGAAGATAGATGCCGATGCATGAAAGCATGATTCCAAAAGTAGATAAGAAATCAAGCAAAGAGAGTCCTACTTTAAATAGAAAGAATTAAAGCAGAGGACAACAGAAAAACAATTAAGTCTTAGGATCCTTTATCATCCATACAACACAAGTCTTTAGCCGTGAAGATAAAAAGGCACGTGTCCTAGTATGACTACTAAAGGACATAGAGGAATTTGAATTTCCCTGAAATTGAGTTAACAAGCTCAAATCTTTTAATAATTCACCAAGAATAGGTATAAAGCCTTTAAACAAAGGATGAGACCTATTGGACACTCGCTTATGAGGAAACAACTTGAAACAATAAGAACGAGTGTGACCTGAAGCACCACAATGGTGACAAACATGAGTAGTTTTAGAAATACTCAGTTTCCTTGAAGGAGATCTAACATTGGGGGTTGACAAAGACCTTAACTTAGGACAATTTTGCCTAATATGACCAACAATATGACAATGATGACAAGTGGGGACAAAAACAGAATTTTTATTCAACCTAGGAGGAGTTTTAGACATAGGTTTAGAAACTTCAGTATTAACATCAGATATCTTACCTTTGTCTATCCTCGTAAAATTAGCCTTCAACTCTTCATTATTCCTTTTAAATGGAGGAATCTAAAAATCTTTTTCTTCTGAGTTAGGATCAACAACAAGTTTGATATTAGTTAATTTTTCAACTTCAGTTTTAAATTCAACAAGTTGCTCTTCCACACTTTTAATTTTGTCCACCTGAGATGAAATTTGATTTTTAAAATTCTCATTCAAATTATTGGCTTCATCCAATTTTGCAATCAAATTATCTGTTTCAAGTTTGACCTTTTAAATTTAGCTTTTAATTTTGTAGAACATTCAAGAAATTTTATACAAAAATTATAAAGCTTGCAATAGGCATCTTGAATATCATCATCATCATTCAACATAAGATCATGTAAATCAAAACAATCAAGAGTTGCGATGACAACGGGGATCAATGGATCAGACAATAAAGATTAATACCTAATCAGAGTATGCCTTCTCTAATAGCACTTGTTGGGAAATTTAGACCCTGGTTGGTAAAATTAACAAGTTTTAAACCCAAGTTGTTAATTAGATTTATTATAAATAAATCTTGTTAAAACAAACAAACATTAATATCATGTCAATATTATACACAGCGGAATAGTAAATAAGACAAAATATGATGACTTAGGAAAACCAATGAAACAAATTAGTTTCAAAGTAAAAAACCTAGAGGGAAATCTTCCCGAAAAGTAATTCACTATAGTAAAGAGAAGTTTTAGATCTATTACAAAACCATTGTCCCTAGACTCTACAATCCCCGTAGATGAACTTATATCAGAAACCTTCACTGCTTCAGAACTTCTGAACTATTCAATATATGACTGCCACCCTTTTGCATGGATCACAATACGTGACTAACCAATGCATGGCTTTCAGTACATTGTTAGGATATGTGCCCTTAAATCCTATTGTATGATGCTATGTATGATATTATGTATGACATTATTTGAGAAATGATGTATGACTTAATATTATGTTTAATAAAGTTGTTTTATTCTTATCTAAAATAATGGTAACATGAATATTCGGACATTATCAAATAGTCCATGAGATGCATAGTATGTGATTTATGTGAAAAGTCACAGAAGATGTAAATCACAAATTCTTTGTAAACTCAGAATTTTGGTTCGTAGTCGGTGATGAAATTGGGCATTTCATCTGCGAAGACTATAACATATTAACTACGATGATTTGTTTTGATCATGGAAATGGTGATTTCTAGTTAATATGTTGATATGTTTTAAGAGTTAAGACATATTGAACTGGACCGCTGTGAGATTTATTATTCTCCTAACGACTGTCAATTGAATAATAAATCTCACGACTTGTATTCACATGAACTCTTAATCCTGAGAGAATAATGGACCTGATCATGAAATGTAGGTTGCTTTGATATATCAGGAGTGAGATCTAAAGTAATGGTCAAAACCTCAGTATGTTGGGCAGCCACATTTAGTGTTGATGGAACATATATTCTCAAGATAGAATTCATAGTCTCTTAACGGAGATATAAAATATTCCCTTGAGATAAGTTTAATGGGTACAGTTATTCAGAGAGTTAGGCCTAACCACTTTAGTAAGACTAAAGTATATATTTATGAAATTGGATTTCATAAATATATGATGAATAACTTAAAAAGGATTAAACCGGGTACTCAAGGATTAAGATGTAGTAATTTACAAAGTGGCAGTCTATTTTCATGACTTTGTATTACTACGAATATTTTATGAAGGGGTTGCATGTATAATAAAGTCTTGGGATATAATTTATTAATGAGGCCTAGAGTGCAATTATATTTATATAGTGGTATTAAATATAATTAATGATAACTTTGGACTTGTCAAGAGTTGACGGAAAAGCCCAAGGCCCATTGGAGCTAGTGTCTTATTTGTTCCCTTTTGGTCCCACTCCAAGCCACACACAAAAGCCCAATTGGGAAGGCCCAAAAGGCTAGCCCAATTAGATAATCAGTTATGTGGAGAGAAACATACAGAATTTTATATAGAATAAAATGGTTTGTATGTTAAAAAATAATTATGGTAATGAAATAAGGAAGAAAGACACTCTTTCATATTCTCTCTAGAAACATAGAACTGATTGAGAGACCACACATCTTGGGCATCGAGTGGAATTGGAGTGAAGATTGAAAGTATTCCCGAGTACTTCTTCATTCGGTTTTGAAATTCACCGCATCAAGGTACACTTTCTTGTTCTTATATTCTGAAACTTACATAGTGAATGTTATCAATTGCGAATGAAGTAGATCCGTTTATTTTCCGCTGCGTATGTTTTGTATTCGATACAAACATGATGATTTCCCAACATACATGACTAACTCACCAACTTGAAGAAGGTTGTTCGCTGCAAAATTCTTCACTTCATCAACAATAAAGATCAAAAAGTACTTGGTTACAAAACCCTAAGGCGCAAAAGACGCAATAACTTATTTCAGAGAGAATAAGTCACTAAGTCACTGTTTGCATGTATTCTCCATGTATGGTCACTCAATACATATGTGACGGCTTTAAAATAAGCTTTATATATGTCTAGGGTCATGAGAAAAGAAACCCTACACATACACATCAGCTTGGGCTGAAAATCAGATTTGGAAATTCTAATTTAGTAGATCTCGATAGATATAGCTTCCGTCAAACTGTTGTCGAAATCCATCATTAAACCTCGATAGATATTATCCGTTGAGCTAACTGTCGAGGTTTAATGAACAACACTTCTTCACTTGTTTCTTGGATAGACTTACATGACTTTAATACTAGCCTTGAACTCTTGATCCTTAAAGTACTAAACACATCCTAAATCTACCCAATTACAAGTAAAGTGCATTTTGTCAAAGGATTAGCCAATATACAATAACATATGTTCTAACAAGTTCCACATATGTCCTAACAAACTTGACCCACCGGGATCGTAAGTTAACAATGGCACTTGACAGGTATTGAGTTAAGTCGCTCAATAGCCAAGTTTTTAGGTGGGCATAGGCCTTTTTGGTGACATCATGATCTCGAAATATGTCCACAAATATGAAATAATTATATTAATTTGATGCAAATTTTGGTGCAAATCTAGGGTTATTGTACCGTACAATAGTGAATCAATAAATAAGATTGAAAGTTAAAAAATTTACTTTTAATCTCAACTTTTGGATAAAGAACACATGTAACCTTTCAACTTTTTACCTTTCCACTTAAAAAATTTTATATATCTCTCAATTATATGGTAACTGCACTGTGGAAATTATTGCATGAGATCCAAATTCAAGTTAATTAACTTAACGAATTTTGACAAACATACATTGAGGTTTGATCATTGAAGCTTTCAAATGTCTTGATTCCACATGTTTGATTTTTGATAAATCAATTATTTTATTGCAAAATTAAGAATAATTACAAAAAACAAAAACAAAAACAAAAACAAAAACAAAAGAATATAAACTGAAAAATATTGTCATTAGAAAAATACAAAAAGTATACTGAAGGGAGAAAAATAACACGAAAAATGTTAGGGATACTAATTTTAGCATAATTTGTACTACAACTCGTCACATTGTGAGTTATAATTAGTAAAAATGTATTAGTGAGCTATGTGTAAAAACACTTACCAATTACAACTCGCTGTGGCGAATTGTGACACAAAATTATGCTAAAATTTGTGCCCCTAACATTTCTCAAAATAACACGCCCCATTTCGTGAGGATAAGCCATAAAACATGCTTGTACTATGCACCATAAATATGATCCAACAGCCCAGTAGCTCCGAATCAACCGTCCAATCTCTACAAATCTGGTCCCACCTAATTGTACCCTCAAAAAAAAAAAAAAAAAAAAAAAAAAAACCTTTGGATAATGCAATTCCAACTTCGGTGCCACTCTCTCACTCGTACTCGTACACTCTCAGCCCTCGTCGACCCTTTCCTCTTTCCCCTATGGCCAATCACTACTGATTAAAAAAAAAAAAAAAAAAATCGAAGGAGAAGAAGAAAATTCTAGAAGATTCCAAAAATTCTTGATCAATGGCGGAGACAAAAAGATCGACGGGCATAGTGAAGTGGTTCAGCGCGCAAAAGGGGTTTGGGTTCATAACTCCAGACGATGAAGGCGAGGATCTCTTCGTGCACCAGACCTCGATCCAATCCGATGGGTTTCGGACTCTTTCGGAGGGTCAAGCCGTCGAGTTCTTCATCGATTTTGGAGACGATGGGCGCACCAAAGCCGTCGATGTGACCAACCTCACCAGATCCCGCCGCGGCGGTGGAAGAGGAGGTGGGAGGGGTAGAGCTGGTAATTTTGGCAGATTTGGTGGTGGAAGGAGTGGTTTTGGACTAAGAGGTGGAACTGGAAGAACTAGTGGCGGTGGTGAGTGTTACAATTGTGGGCGAATTGGTCATTTGGCTAGGGATTGTTATCAAGGCTACAGTGGTGGAGGCGGCGGCGGCGGTGGTGTCGGGACTCGGAGATACGGCGGAGGCGGTGGTGGGCGTGGATATTATGGTGGCGGTGGCGGAGGAGGAGGGTGTTATAATTGTGGAGAAGAAGGACATTTTGCGAGGGATTGCCCTAACGCTTAAAATATTATTACACGTGGCGTGTCCTGATTGGTTAATTGGGCATATAGGTTTTTTTTTTTTTCCTGGCTGGGTTTGTAATTTTTTTTTATTGGGTACTGGGAGATTGTTGTTGGGAATGGAATGCAAAGCGCGCTTGTTTTTGTCACCAAATTATTTCTGGTTGTTGGGTTTTTGCTGGGTAAGCTTGTTTTTAATTTTTTTTTTCTTTCTCCCCTAAGTTTCATAAATATTACATATATGGTCAATAATTGAATTAATGAAAAGGTATATTTGTTGATACATGTCTCTGCCTTTTGTTTTCTTGGGCCATTTCAATTTTCTTTTTCCATGTATGTCATGGTATTGTCATCAAAGTTGAACCGCCATTGTGAATTTTTGAAGGTTTTAATTTGAGTTTCTGGAATTTGATATTAAAACCCAATATAATGTTTTTGTACCATTGGATAAATTTGGAATGACTTGTTGAGTTGTTTATGTGGATAGAATAGATAGGTACTAGTTTGCTTTTGTAATCCTTATCTTGAAAATTTTATTGTGGATGTTCTTTTTTTTTTGGTGGCTGATGAAAGTAGTGAGTAGTGACATTAGAACAAATAAGTGGGGTACAGTAGAGTAATTTGGATGATTTAAGTTATCTTCAGACTCTGTTCATTACCTTAGAAAGTTCGACCAAATACAACAACTTGTATGTATAACCAAATTAATCTATTTCTTGAAGAAAGAAGATGAAGAACCATGGTACTAGGAAAAGAGAATGTGTTAGTGTTTTCTAATCCGTGCATGTTTAGAGGACCTTGAGATCTCATACACCTTATCCCTGTTTGTAGCCATTGAGAGATTGATGTAGATGGTTTAAGATTTCTTTCCGCCCTTTGGATGCGATAGGCCACTTTCCGAAAGGTGTTTACTACTTGGCCTTATCTTTTGGGTCCCTTTTTGTTTTTTGCATTCAATATTTACCTTCATTGTCATTGTGCCTGAAAACCGTCTAGTTTCAGTGAAGGTTCTGTTACAAATTATTGAGAAGAGAAACAGAAATAGTTACAAAAAATCTAAGTTGATGTATGCTTATCACAAAAAATTCAGCATAAATCATGTGTGGTGTGTTGCGGTGATGGTTAGGATGTTAGCCTAGACCTATCTTGCAAAATAGGAACCCTTGCAGATGTCATGGTTCAGTTTTTAATAATTGGACAACTTAACTTTAATATTCTTGGGCAACCTTGACTGTATTTTTGTCTATATTCTGATTTTAAGGACTAAGGAGCCAACTTCACCAATTTTTATAATTGTGATCATTGTGCTCATGCTAACATGTTCACTGACTGATGGCTTTCAGATTTTTTATTATGTCTTCAACACAGGGTCCTACAATGGAGCGGATATCTACTAACTCCTGCTTATGTATAAATTTGCTCAGTAACACTCAAAAGCACTTGTCTTCAACAGGGGTCTGGGTGTTCACTTGGTGGTTTCTGAATCCATTGATCTTATTCATGCTACCATACCATTTGAATTCTATCCATCTTCCTTTCTTATTGGGATGAACTACCTTAGTTCAATTGTTGAAAGTTATTTAGTCTTGTGATTCAATTTTCTTAGGCCTGTAATTAGTAGCATACAACCCCCTCA
Source organism: Lithocarpus polystachyus (assembly GCA_033629205.1). Lineage (NCBI taxonomy): Eukaryota > Viridiplantae > Streptophyta > Magnoliopsida > Fagales > Fagaceae > Lithocarpus > Lithocarpus polystachyus. The sequence goes on along the minus strand of CM066170.1, from coordinate 40,054,759 downwards.
CATCCAATATCTCTCCTCATTTAGTGTACAAAGCAAACAGTTTCTTATGCTTGCATGAGAAGTCAAAATTTTTGAAATAGTACCGAGCAGCTCTATTCCCAATTCAATTTCAAAGGCACTTTCTTTTTGTAAAACTTATTCAAATCACCATTTGCTATCTTGTTTACAGGAAAAGCTGTAATGAAGGGTGTCTGAATGTTTAGACTCAATTTTGCAAGTTGGAGCATTTCTTTGAGTTCAACTTTTAATTTTGTCTTCATTTTTTTTCTGTTTATGCATCTGAGTGAATGCTCTGATCAAACAACTCTGACAAATAGCCCATGCCTTTTAAGGAAATTGGCATTCTCTTCCCAGTTTCTCGATTGAGTCTAAATATATTTGATACTCCAGCAATATTCTCTCCTTTTGCATGATTGGTTAATCCAAATTTGAGATTTGCCTATAGTGATTGATGCTTTAAATTTTGGGTGGAAATGTTTGAACAAACTAGGCTGACATTGTAGGCTTTGCAGGTATATTGAGCCCAAAATAATTTGCATTTTTCTTCAATTTTGACATGCTCAAGTGATCAGCAATTCGACACACATAAGGACAGCTGACTATTGTTTAAGCACCTATTTCCTAAATTAAAAGTATGATTTAATGCCCATTTCCAGTGTTTCTTTTAATGGTCAATTAACTTTGGTTCATGTTGATTTAGGGGAAAATATTGATAACTTGCTTTTTGGTGCTAGCAAAAATTTATTTGAACTGATGTCTGATGTATTTCCTTACATAGGATGATGAGCTTTAGGTTTTGTTTGCTGAGATCAATAGGGGTTGCATAATAAAAGGGAATGATGATGTAACTGAAGAATTGTATTTGTTTTGACTGTGATGTGTTTCAAAATTATGATGTATCTCTCCCACTGCAGGGTAGAGGTAGAGACTAGCCCATAAAAAGTAAGGACCATGATTGTTACACCCATAAAAAATTTTCTTACTCCGTACACGTTATGTTTAAAATTTGGAGATTCTTGAAAAATTTAAACATTTGGTGCCTATATTTTTACACATGGAATGTACGGAGTATATATGAATGTAATAATTTTCCTAAACTTAATAACAACACTATTTGATTTTTCTATCAAAAAAAAAAAAAAAAAAAAAAACACTATTAGATTTCAATCTTATTTCTTACCTTACACACACACGCGCGCGCGCGCACACACAAATTTGCAATTCCTTGGTCAAGAGTTATTTTTTTTCCCTCTAAAGTGAAGTTTTCACCTACAAGGAGCAGTCAGATATTAATGTAAAGACGATTTTTTTCAATTTTCCAATGTTATTTTCAGAATTTGAAGTCATATAGATTTATCCCACTTTTGATTGTCAATGGAAGAGCAATAAGGTTAAGGACAATTTTTTTAAAAATATTTTTTTAACTTGTTAATGAGATATTATGAAAATTTTCGTGTCACTACAACTTTGATTGAAGAATGGCGAGTTAAGTGAATTATGGTTAAAAATGAAAACATATTAGAGAACTACTCAAGAATAATACTTGATGTTAGTATAATTAAAATGTTGGAAGAGAATTGAGGGTGCAAATTGGACGTTTTGCAACTAGGATTCGGAAATTTAAATTAAAAAATTAAAAAATTAAAAAAAAAAATAAAAAAGAAAAGAAAAGAAAAAGAAGAAGAAGATACATGCTTGTTGAGGAATAGAAATGTTCATATAGAACAACATTTAAGAACTAGAATGGAAGCCCATTTAAATTAGAGCTCAGGGGATGGTTTGAACTGTTAGAAAAAAAAAAAATAGTGAATAAACAAGTTTGATACAACAAACAATATCCCAAATAATTAGCAAGAATGTAAATAAGCAATAATAATATAAATTTAAGTAAAATTAGGAACAATCTCACAGTGCTATAGAATCACGCAAAGAGCGTTGTCCTTAAAGGTTGATTCGTGCCACCTAAAGTAAACTTAGTGCGATTGGTTCTCTTGGCCAAACAACCTCCCAGGATTAGAATATAGCGTCGACCTTTGTGATGTACGCACTTCCACTCACAAATGGTTTTAGAACAACCTTCTATTGCCTTTCCTTAAAAAAAAAAAAAAATTATTCTTGTAGAAAAGTATATGGGAGAAAAAGATAGTAAAATTGTGTATATCTAAAAAGTAGAGTAGTAAAAAGACCCTTTAGAAAGTGTGTTAAGATGAGTATTATATAGGCTTATGAAGATAATAGTCAATAGTTATTGGTTACTAATAACCCTTAAAAGCCCAACGACTATATTTTCAATTATTGTCTAATGGCTATTTTTCTCATAATTGCCTAACGACTATTTTACTCATAATTGCCCAACGGCTATTTTACTCATAAATTTCCAACGGCTAGAAAATAAATAAGAATAAAAGTGTTTGAAACACACACCCACACCAACAATCCCCCACATGTTACAAACACAAAAATAGGAAAGGCACGCAACTAAAGAAAGCATGCATCAATATGGTACCAGAAGGTTTTAACCATACATAGGATAAATAAGTAGGAACTAAAAGACAATGGTGGAGTTAAAACTCTTTTAACCAAGCTATTAGTAAACTAAACTTACCACCCACATAACTTTCTTTATCAAGGTAGTTCTTAAGCGCGTTGGTGCCTTATCCAGGCCATGCGCCACAGGGTTTCATGAGAGCTCTAGAGGCCTACCCAAAAATTCTCATAGAAAGCGACACAACTTCCACTCACACTTAGGTGGCATCCATTAGGAGTGCGTGCAGAACACCCCATCCCAACAGGTAGGGATATGGATCCATTAAGAGCCTAAAACTCAACCTCCAATAATCTGCAACTTAGTCGGTGGCATCCATCAGGAGTGCGTACAGATACACCCCATCCCAATAGGTAGGGATATGGATCCATTAAGAGCCTAAAGCTCAACCTCACCAAATTCTGCAACTTAGCACTGTCTCACACCAAAGGAATGGACTCATCACTAATCTCCTTACTGAGATAGTGGAAAACACATAACAAATGACAATGCCCATGGACCACTAATGACCTCTACCCATTTAACCTCTTGTGTGGAATCACCCATCATAGAGGTTGGCCATTAGCCACAGTGTCGCAACTTGGGTATCAGTCCAATCCCCCTAGATGTCTCACTCACTAGCCTTCTTGCTAGTGGTTTGGTCAAAGGACCGGCCAAGTTTCTTTTAGACCTCACAAATCATTATCAATAAGCTGCCTTAGCCTCAATTGGATATGTCAACTTTTCTCATTATAAACTTTGCTCTTAACACGTGTTATGGAAGTCTGGCAATCACAAGGAAAGCAAACAGAGACAACAGAGTTAATAAATGGAGGCATATCAATTAATAAACTCCTAAGCTATAAAGCTTTGGACCTAGCCTTCTCTAAGGCCTTTAACTCTACTTCCATGGTGGATCTCGCTATGCAAGTCTGCTTGGTTGACTTCTAAGAGACAGCCCCTCTAACTAGTGTAAACACATATCCACTAGTGGGCTTCACCTCATCTGTATTAGAGATCCAGTTAGCATCACAATATCCTTCTAAAACAGTAGGATAGCCACAATATGACAAACAAAAACCAAAGTCCTCTTTAAATATCTCAATAATTTAGATATTGCATCCCAATGCTCAATACTAGGATTATGAGTGTATCTACTCAATCTACCAACAACATATGCAATATCAGGACGAGTATAATTTGTCAAAAACATTAAACTACCAATAATTTGTGCATATTTATCTTGTGAAATACTATCACCACGATTTTTAACCAAGCGCACCTTTGAGTCATACGGAGTAGGCATATGACTCAATCTACCAACAGCACTTTTAAAATATTATCTTACTTTGGCAAGTAAGATAATATTTTCTCACTAAACTTTATTTACTAAGAACCAAGGATGAAGCTTTGGAAATGTTTATAAAGTATAAAAATTAAGTTGAGAACCAAAAGAATAAAAGGATTAAAAGACTTAGAACTGATAGAGGAGGTGAATATGAGTCTAACTCTTTTAAAGAATTTTGTGAACAAAATGGCATAGTTCATGAGGTAACTCCTCCTTATTCACCTGAGTCTAATGGAATAGCCGAACGGAAAAATAGAACTCTTAAGAAATGATGAATGCTATGCTTGTTAGTTCTGGGCTATCTTCCAATATGTGGGGGGAAGCCATTCTTTCGGCTTGCCATATATAGAATAAGGTACCTCATAAGAAAACTGGTAAAACTCCTTATGAACTTTGAGAAGGACGTAAGCCTAACTTGGAATACCTTAAACTGTGGGGGTGTTTAGCTAAGGTTATGCTGCTTGAGCCTAAAAAAAGAAAACTTGGTTCTCGAACATGTGATTGTGTGTTTATTGGATTTGCTAGCAATAGTTCATGTTATAGATTCCTAGTTATCAAAAGTGATATTTTAGAATCTTACACTATTATTGAATCTGAAAATGATATATTCTTTGAACACTTGTTTCCTTTAAAATATAAGGAAAAAGTATTGCATGAATCTATTGATACTTCTAATGATCTTGTTGATGACGTGCAAGAATTAAGAAGGAGTAAGCGAGCTAGGAAGGAAAAGAGTTACGGTAATGATTTCCTTGCCTATATTGTTGAAGATGAACCTGTAAGTTATTATGATGCAATTAAATCTATTGATGCACCATTTTGGTTGGAAGCTATTAACAGTGAATTAGATTCTATTATGTTTAATCATACTTGGGAATTAGTTGAGCTTCCTCCTAAGGTTAAGCCTATTGGTTGCAAATGGATATTTAAAAGGAAATTAAAACCAGATGGTACAATAGATAAGTATAAAGCACGCTTAGTAGCTAAGGGCTATAAGCAAAAACATAATGTTGATTATTTTGATACTTATTCTCCGGTTACTAGAATTACATCTATAAGAATTTTGTTTGCCATTGCATCTATTCACAAACTTGTTATACATCAAATGGATGTTAAAACTGTTTTTTTAAATGGTGATTTAGAGGAAGAAATTTACATGGAGCAACCTGAGGGTTATGTTGTCCATGGACAAGAACACAAAGTTTGTAAATTGGTTAAGTCCTTGTATGGATTAAAACAAGTACCTAAACAATGGCATGAGAAATTTGATAATATGATGCTTACACATGGATATGTGATTAATGGTGCGGATAAATGCATATATAGTAAGTTTAATAATAATGAAGGTGTCATTATTTGTTTATATGTTGATGACTTGCTTATATTTGGAACTAGCCATAATGTTATGCATGATACTAAAAGTTTTCTTGCCTCTAAATTTGATATGAAAGATTTAGGCGAGGCAAATGTCATTTTGGGCATTAAGATCCTTAGGGACAATGATTACATCACACTATCACAATCTCATTATGTGGAGAAAATTCTTAAAAAATTTGAACATTTTGATATGTCACCTATGTCTACTCCATATGACTCAAAGGTGTGCTTGGTTAAAAATCGTGGTGATAGTGTTTCACAAGATAAATATGCACAAATTATTGGTAGTTTAATGTTTTTGACAAATTGTACTCGTCCTGATATTGCATATGCTGTTGGTAGATTGAGTAGATACACTCATAATTCTAGTATTGAGCATTGGGATGCAATATCTAAATTATTGAGATATTTAAATAAATTATAGTATTATTGTATCTTCATCATACAAAATGAGTATTCAAGTTCATATGGCACCATTTTTTCTCACTTAACAATAGGAATACCTTCACCATAATTTCTCATTTCATATTTATGTGTCAAGAGATGTAAGAATGATAGCACCTGTACATAGAGCCAATACCCTCTAGCTACTAAAAACCACTCTTAGGAACGTCCAAATTTTACAAGAATAAGACACTTAATATTTTGTAAAATTTAACATCATTATACCAAAATTGTATAATACAAATGTTTAATCATTCACAATTTCTTTTTCACACGACCATAAATGATTGCTTGAATACTTTGGCAAGTAAGATAATATTTAATTAAAACTTTATTTACGGACAAACAACCATTTGTCCGTAAGGTTGTTCTAAAACTTTATTTACGGACAAACTTTAATTACGGACAACTTTAAGATAATATTTTAAAGTAAGGTTGTTCTAAAACCATTTGTGAGTGGAAGTGCATACATCACAAAGGTCGACGCTATAGTCTAATCCTGGGAGGCTGTTTGGCCAAGAGAACCAATCGCACCAATTTTACTTTGGGTGGCAGGAATCAACCTTTAAGATTGTTAGAAAAAAAAAATAGTGAATAAACAAGTTTGATACAACAAACAATATCCCAAATAATTAGCAAGAATGTAAATAAGCAATAATAATATAAATTTAAGTAAAATTAGGAACAATCTCACAGTGCTATAGAATCACGCAAAGAGCGTTGTCCTTAAAGGCTGATTCGTGCCACCCAAAGTAAACTTGGTGGGATTGGTTCTCTTGGCCAAACAACCTCCCAGGATTAGACTATAGCGTCGACCTTTGTGATGTACGCACTTCCACTCACAAATGGTTTTAGAACAACCTTCTATTGCCTTTCCTTAAAAAAAAAAAAATTTATTCTTGTAGAAAAGTATATGGGAGAAAAAGATAGTAGAATTGTGTATATCTAAAAAGTAGAGTTGTAAAAAGACCCTTTAGAAAGTGTGTTAAGATGAGTATTATATAGGCTACTTATAAAGATAATAGTTAATAGTTATTGGTTACTAATAACCCTTAAAAGCCCAACGGCTATATTATCAATTATTGTCTAACGGCTATTTTTCTCATAATTGCCTAACGACTATTTTACTCATAATTGCCCAACAGCTATTTTACTCATAAATTTCCAACGGTTAGAAAATAAATAAGAATAAAAGTTTTTGGAACACACACCCACACCAACATGAACTTCAAATATGGGCTTATGGAATAGATATATCCGCATCTTCAACCAAAATGAGGCATTTCTTGCTGGTGGTCAGGACGTGGAGGTTAATTAGGGACTTCACTTCAGCTCTACACATCTGCAGTTTTGACTATTGGGACAGTTATTTCCTTACTATACATGATTTTAAAACGTAATTTCCCTCCATTTCCATTGAATATTTCAAGGTGAACAGTGATTGTTAAGGTTCCTACTCTTGTTTCAATTTCTTACATAAGGAGAATTTCCTCATTTTTAAGTGTATAACTTCTTCAGCCAAAGTTAATCTCAGTCAAGTGGAAGGGACATCTAATCATAGTGCCATTTCGACCAAAATGACCCAATTTTCTTAAGCAAGAATGAGATTACTGCATATTACCACATAACGGAATTGGGCGCTCATGGGCAGGCCTAAAACCAACCCATAGCCAATTTTCTAGTCCTATTGGCCATAATAGCCCAAAACCATGCAATGCCAGATACAACATCAAGTATTTTTGAGATATCCTCACACAACTTTTTTTGCTACGACTTTCTTTTACTTATAATTTATGGAAGTGGCAAAAATTTTGTCCATACAATTGTTGAAGAATTCATTGTCTAGTAAGGATTGAGATCTAGTGTAATAACTAGGAACATTTCATTATGCAATCAGTGGTGGCTTTATGATTTTTTTCTAGGAAAGTCAACAATGATAGAGCTAGAAATTTGTCACGGGGGATAAGTAAAAAATTAAAAATGATATATTAATTTTCTACACAACAACTTCCATATTATATACAATAATCTAAAATAGTATTCTAAATACAATTCAGTATATAATACAACTATACTTAGCGTGTATGTGGTAAATGGAGGTGTTGTTCTTTCCCCGTTCTCCTGTAGCACGATATGCTTATTCCCTTCACCAAAGCTAGTCTCCCTAACACCCCCCCACCCCCCCCCCCCCCCCCCCCCCCACCGTCGTTACTACCCTTAATCACACTCCATATCCACTACCCATAGCCATCTCTTCAAACCGCATCCAACCATTCTCATCCCCTAGCAGATTTTCCTAATCTCCTCATGGAGGTGTCCAATATAGTTGATCGAACCACTAAAGTCTCATGCCTGGATATACACCTAGAACTCCCCCCAAACCAAGTCAATCCTAATCTTTCCCAACACAAACTTCTAGGCGAACTCATTTCCTCTTAAATAATAGGCTTCAACTCTGTTAAAGATGTGGTCCTAAAAGCATGGAGACCCACCTGCGCATTAGAGGTGAAACGACTGGGAGGAAACGTTTACCTGTTCAATTTCCAACACAAAGCTGACCTTTATAAAGCTTTCCTCAGAAGGCCATGGTCAATTAGAGGTGGCCATCTAATCCTGAAGAAATGGAGCCCAAAACTCACCTGGCAAGAGATTGATTTCTCCTTCTCATCCTTTTGGGTTAAGTTCACAGCTTCCCAAGACTATGGCAATCCGAAGACAACCTAAAAGCCATAGGTCGTAAGTTAGGAGCGGTCTTAGAGGTCGACTTCAATGGCAAAGGAGGTGGTGAATGGAGGAGATTCACCAGAGTTAGAATAGGTTTGGATATATCCAAACCTTTGATCCTAGGCTTCTTCCTCCCTTGTCCCAATCTTAAGGACCTTTGGATTAGTTTGAAAAACGAAATGTTGGCGGATATCTGCTACAACTGTGGCATCATAGGCCACGAGGAAAGCAAATATGTCGAGGAAATTTTCTGCCTCCCAAACTCCGTCCAAGCACCATTCAAGGCAACTAGACCATGGCTGAGAATTGATTTCCACAACCCTTGAGATGGTTTGTTCGACATGCTTAACCCCGCTCAGCTAATGATTGAGGCAAGCACGAATGCAACTCCAATATGCTCGCCACCGATTTAGGACAAACCCCTATGCCAATGTCTGACCTCACACCATTCAAGTCGTTGTCCATCCATGAAATACGACAAAAGCCCTAACCTAATTCAGTCCCAAGATGGCCATTCCATAATGCCAGATACAAACAACTTTGTGGTGGTAAAGAACGTGGCCGAGACTCTACAATCCCACTTGCCTTCAACTCCTCCTTCTGACATGGGGCCCACCAAAGATGATGAGGTCATTCCCAATAGCATTGCCAATGTGTGGACATAAGGGATCATTTTCGGAGTTGCCACCTAGTTTTTGAAAGGGTTTAGAAACTATATATATAGCGTACCTTCGAGGAAGGACCTTTAATCTTACTATCAGAGTATGACTTCAGAGTATAGGTATGCTCTTGGGAAGGTGTTAGGAACTCAAGATCGCCTAACCCTAAGGTTGGCCTCCCATCATTGTGTCTTGTGTCTTAACCTTATTAAAAACAATCTTAACACTTGTATCCTAAACTCACACACACACTAGCATGCATCTAACATACAACCATGGCATCTTTATCCCTAAACAAACATACTTATCTATCCACAAAGCAAAGAAAGCCAAACATGACAAAGAAACCCTAGCTTTCATCTAACATGTGAAAACCCTATCATACATCTAAACAAGGCAACAAGCATATCATCCAACAACATATATCAAAAAGAAAGTATCAACACATTAGAAACCCTAATTATATATCTAAGCATGTTTCATCATATCATCAAAGTAAAACCAAAACACATATGCATGGACATTTCTAATGCATGACTTACCTTTTACTTACATTTCAGCAACATAGCACTCATGGCATTGATGAATAGGCATGTGAATGCATGGCATGGTATATGAAGAAAATCCTAAACTAGCATGTGATAGAAAACAAGCATGTGAGGCAGAGCTACCAGCATGTATAAGCATGTGAACAGGCTCTAAAAAGGAACAAAATATGTGAAACAAACCAAACAAACAACATAAAGAATCTGGATTAGGGTTTCTACGCAAGCACTTGCGTACATAGCCTGAACCTTGTGTACGCAGGGTTTAACTTGCGTACGCATGCTCATGGCATACATGCGTGGGACTTACTCAAAACCCTAACCCAAATATGAACAAGGCAAACAAACATACTAAGAATACCAAAACTTAAACCTAACCTAGAGAAAGAATATTAAAACTTTTTTTAAAAAACAAACAAAGCAAACAGAGAGATTTAAAGACAAAAAAGGAAAGAAAAGAAGTTAAAAATGAATACCTCACAAAAAGCTTTCCAAGCTTGATTTTGACTGTTCCCCTCGGTCAAATCTATCACAATTCAAAAAAATAGTAATTGGCAACGTTAAACTAAAAGGATTGGGGCTAGAGAAGGTCCTAATCAAACCAAATTGACTTGAGGGTTGTGAGAGACTGGAGTAAAAACCTAAGGGTGCTCTCAGAAAAGGGGTTAGGCATCAGCACCTTCCCTTTTCAGGATTATGTCCGAAGTCGCCACTTATTTTTTGTTACAAAAAATAAGAAAAAAGAAAGAAAATACATGTGATACATATCTGAATAATACAACTTCTTATTTATTTAAATGAATTACAGATTAATAAAATGAAATATACATAGCTTTGTTTCCTAGATTACAATCTAGTAAAAAATTACAAAGCTTTGTTTCCTAAATTACAATCTAAAAAAGAAAATTACAAGGCTTTGGTTCCTACATTACAATCTAAAAAGGAAAAGGATAATGCATTATCTACGAACCAAAATCTAAATTCGGAGGCTAGGTTACTGAATGGGAAGATGTTAGGCACCCATTCTGCCCAGATGGAATCTGGTCTTCTAGACTCTAAATGACCATTTTTATACCCATTCAAATGATGCATGACAATACAATTCTGTATTGAAATTCCTAAATTTAGGATTAATTCACTCTTTGAGGATTCAAAATTTGCAATTTTTATTTAAGAAACACAAAAATTGTTGATATTTTATATTGAATAGACCATTTTTTTTTTATTATGAAAAATTTCATATCTATATTTAATGAAAATAAAAATTAGTTTTTATATGCAGAAAAATTCAGACTTGTATTTAATGAAAATATAGACCGGTTTTATGTGCTGAAAAATTCAGATCTGTATTTAATGAAAATACAGATCAGTTTTTTTTTATGTCGAAAAATTTCAGATTTGTATTTAATGAAAATGCAGATCTGTTTTTATGTGCAGAAAAAATTGAAAATCTGTATTTAATGAAAATACAGATCAGTTTTTATTTAGAAAAAAATTTTAGAACTATATTTAATGAAAATATAGATCAGTTTTTATTTTAAAAAAATTTCAGATCTGTATTTGATGAAAATACGGATCAGTTTTTTTTTAATTTTTATTCAGGAAAAATTTCATAACTATATTTTATGAAAATACAAATTAGTTTCTATTTAGAAAAATTTTCAGATTTGTATTTTATGAAATTATAGATCCGTTTTTATTTAGAAAAATTTCAGATCTGTATTTAATGAAAATACAAATCAGCTTTTATTTAGAAAAACTTTTCAGATGTGTATTTAATTTTTAAAAACATGGAGAAAATTTGCAAATTTGATTTTAGTTTAAGAAAATCATGAGAAAAATTGCAGATCTAAAACCTTAGAGAAAGATTCAACCTAGATCTAGACATGCTCATGAATTAATCATGTGAAATTTTTTGAAAACAAAAGAAAACATGTGATAACATATGAGAAATATGATTATTTAAACACAAGAAAGCATCATATCTATGGAAACTAAAACACATATGAAAGCATGTTATGAAATCAAAATTAGAGTTATACATATACGAACCTAACCTTTAAGGAAAGAGTTCTTCAAAAAGAAACAATTTTTTAAGGATTTAGGTGAAGCCTCTTAACAAAAACAAAGTTCCTAGAGCAGGGCTTCCAAAACTTCTTTAACGTAAAAGGAGAGAGAAGTCAGAAAAAAGGGGTCCTGATTTCTGATTTTTCCCCTATTTATAGAAGTTGGATGCTTGAAAAATAAGCTGAATAAGATCATATATGAATTGGGTTGTGTCTTTATCCCTAAAAATTCGAAACAAATGTGTTTTATCTTAATTTAAGGGTGTCCAGGCTGGACCTTGAGTCTGTGCCAATTGGCACTTGGGAAGTGCTAAACAGCACTTGCCATGTGCCGATTGGCCCTCTCTTGAAAAATAAGCCGAATAAGAACATATATGAATTTGGTTGTGTCTTTATCCCTAAAAATTCGAAACAAATGTGTTTTTATCTTAATTTAAGGGTGTCCAGGCTGGACCTTGAGTCTGTGCCAATTGGCACTTGGGAAGTGCTAAACAGCACTTGCCATGTGCCGATTGGCCATCTCGTGTGCTGAGCCCAGTTCCCAAGTTTGGTTCAATTTGGACTCTTTTTTAGTGATTTTATGAGTCGAGAATTGCACATGGACATATTTTTAACTCAACTCATGTTTTAAAATTAATCCCTTTTATTTTGATAATCAGGTCCTTAAAACAATAATTATTTGATAAATAAATATTCTAAAAATACTTAATTATCAACAATTTCATTATTATCTGATTATCCATTTTATTCCCATGCAAGCAAGCTTATTTTTAACAAAATCCCACAACCAATCACAAAATTATTTAATTAATTTAAATTTTTTAACCAATCATAATTAATTTAAATTAATCATACGTGATCGGTTCTATCTAAACAAAATGCATGTAGATCGTGAACATTTGTTCTACTGATATCTTTCAATCCGACAGTCTAATTTAGGAATTGGGCATACCGTCCCAACCGTTAGAATCTCAAGATCATTCTTATGATATGCAATGAATGAATTAATGCATGTAATGTGACTATCAATTAGCTAAACTTAGTTTGTAGAATCTCAAGAGTCGAGGTAGTTTCCAGATGTTGAAGTGCAGGTAGGAGGCATTGTCCCTAGACATTAAAAATGTCATTAATGAAGCCAACTTTCAAACTTTTTTCCGAGCTTTGTTGGATCATGATACCAATGAGTAAAAGGACCTTTAATTGCTTCTCGCATTTTCAGAGTGATTTTGGGATGCCACATGCACTTTTCATTTTCTAGGTATTGGCGAGGTGATACTAACTCCCTATGACTTCTCAACCATTACTAGTTTAAAATTGGGTGGTGAGAGAATTGAAGTTAATGATTCCATCTCATCAGTGGAAATTAGAGGTCTTCTGGGTGTGATGCCTCCAAAAGTCAAGAGTAAGAATGTACCCTTGATATGGCTATACTCCAATACTGATAAATGCGAGACTATAGCAACTAGCACTCGTATGTCCATGCTTCTCTTCATTGGATCTCTCTTATGCCCAGACTTGGGGAGCAATATGAGTTTACGTTACTTTTGGAGTTTGAGGGATATTAGCTAGATAAAAATTATGATTGGGGTGGCATGGCTTATGCGACCCTCTTGCACTTTATGACACAACTTTCTCGGCGCAGTCTTTCAAGCCTAGGAGGTGCGCCATTTGTTTGGTGGGTGAGGTTTAAATTCTTGGTTAAATGTATTTTGTAGGATTATTTGTATTGTTTTGCTATTGATGATATGTGTTGATTTTATTTAGGTTTGGATGTATGAATATTTTGGGGTTAGTCTGCAACTCTTAGAAGATGTGGATGATATGTTTCCAAGGTTTCCTCATTGGCTACCTAAGTATTGTCTGTCAACGCCTCCGAAGCATTCTTTGCAGGTTGGCGTATGGTGATTGATAGTTTAGCTATCGATGATGTGAGTCTTTTTTATTTTTTTTATTTTTAATTGTTGTTGTTTAGTGATTTTGTGTTTTTGTGTTGTGTTGTGTTGTTGCTATTTTTTTTTTTTTTTTTTTGGGTATAGGTACGGCTTTTTTCATTCTAGGTTCTTTGTGATTTTCAGATATCTTTAAATCCTAGGCTTGGATGTGAGGAGCATGTAGAGTGTGCATGGGCTCAAGAGTTGAATGGTCATCAAGTGAGTTTGGCCATGGGAGATATTGGCATCTTGGTGACCAGGTATTGGCTTAGGTTCAACATCTGTACCCTCTTGAGACAATTCTTGCCCCTCCTTGTCCTTCCATCCGATTGGCAAACCTTTTAGCTAATGAAGAAATTGCTCGTGCTCGAGTTGCCCATATTGTTTCAGGGACATCAGGAGACTATCTTGAATTTGTCTAGGCTCAATTGCAAGGTTGCTTAGCTGACATCTCTAAAACATTGGCAATTTTCTTTCTTTCCCATATCAATTTGCATCATGGCTTGCATCATCATCTTCAATCTTCTTTATTTTTCCTTCTGTGAAATATCTGCATGTTGAACTTTCAGGCTTCGTCCTCTGAAGAGTAGAGTCCTCCTCCAAGCAATGCTGGTGGTTCTTCTAGTTCCTTCATGGAGATATATCCTCATTTCCCAGCATGGCAATATGAAGTAATCAACTCTGATGGATCTTTCAACTCCATGAATCTAGACCGGCAAGAGTATACCCCAAATGTCCCTTAGAATGGCCCGGTATATTCCTAAATCCTTTATTCCTCTGTCCCTATTTTTATTCATTGAGTTATCTCTAGAACTTGCGAATTTGTGCTTTAGGTTGGTGTTGATCTTGTGGAGGAAAGCATACGGATGATTGGAAGTTTCCAACTACTGGAATGCACTCAATCTTCTTAATATGTGCTCAATGAAGTGAATTAGGTAAAAGGTGATGTTTCCTTAATGATTTTTGCTCGAAATCAATAATAATGAGTTTAACACTTGTCTCTGGTGATTTTTTAGAACAACTGAATGGTAATTGCTGAGGCCAGCATAAGATCCTTGGAGGATAGAATCAATAATCTTGAATTTTAGAACCGTCAACAAGAATCTCTGTTTTATGCAAGTCAAGAAGGAGACACAGAAGGTGATTCCTCTAGGGGTGGGTTTAGGAGATCTTCCCGCAGGCAAACTTGAAGTTCAAATGATGTTTGACCTATATTTTAATTTTCCTGCAAAGACAAAAATATTCCTCAGTCAGATAATTTGTACTAACTTTCCACTTTTAGCTCTTTATCCTTGGATTGCTTTTAGCCTTGCCGAAACTTAGATGAGGTAAGTTCAAAATTCACCTAATGAAGCTTTGTAGTAAACAATTTGAACTTATCTAACCACTTCTGATGTGATTTGTTCTCAACTAAATGAGGCATAGCTGAATGCCCTTAGTCTGAAAACTTAAGCATGATGATTTTTTATTTAATAAAAAAAAATCCCTCCTCTTTTTTAAGAAAAAGGACTGATTGACTTGATTTGCTTCAAAAAAAGGGACAAGGCATAGCCGAATGCCCCTAGTCTAGAAAATAGATGCATGAATTTGAAAAATCTTGATTTGGTCAATTTTCTCTTCTCTTTTTTGAAACAAATGATGCAGCTGATGATTTTTGAAAAAAAAAAATCATGCAAATTTTTTGAGAAACTTTATGCCTCAATTTGACAGTCCATGTGAATTTTTTGAGAAACTTTATAGCACAACCATTTTTTGGAGTGAAAAATAGAGACAAAACGAACTCACAAAGTGCCTGAAAACACAAAACAAGCTAAATTGGTTATGGCTAGGCTGGGTGCCAGTCGGCATTCTTGGTGAGTGCTGATCGGCACACTTAGAGTGCCGATTGGCACCTTAGGGTGCCGACAGGCACACCCAATTTTGCCCCGACTCCTCACGTTTTTCTGATGCATTTTCTATATTTTTTTAGTTTTTTGAAAAAAAATGTCTCCGTCTAGGACTATGAAACACTTTCCTAGTTAACTGCAAACTCTTTAAACTTATTTAAACCTGGTTAGGGATTGGGAGAGCCTATTTTAGCATTAAACCTGCAAACAAATCTCTGCATCAAAGCTATCAAGAAATAGCAATCACATACAAGAATTATTCATGGCTAGCAATCAAAATTTTCCTCATTCAATTACACATGATATCAACAAATGGGTTCGTAGCGTTGCTTTTGTCACCAAGACCGATTTCACAGCCTACAAGCTAGAGGGGATCAAGGCTCTAAGGAATGTCAAGATCATGTGAGATTTTCTCCGTGTTGCTGTGAAGTTCTGGGATACTGAAGTCCATGTATTCCGGCTTAAAACTACTGAACTTTGTCCCACAATAGAAGAATTTTTAACTATTCTGGGTTATGAACCTGGCAAAAAATCTGTAGCAGTTTCTTGTGATCCCAAACATAGGGAGATCTTATCTGGTGCTCTAGGGCTTCCTATCTCAATTACTAGTAGCATGATTGAAGGCATATGGTGAATCTTCATGCAGTTGTTACAAGGCTTATTAATAAACGTACTTATGGTGTGTCTGACAACATGCAAAAAATTTTTTGCTTAGCTCTTTGCTTCTTGGGAGAATTCTTGCTTTGCTTTGGAAGGCCTAGCTTTGTTGATGCTCGAGCTATAGGTATTGTGAGTCAAGTTAAGGATGGTGATAATCTTGCTTCTCTGATCTTGGCAGAAACTCTTTCAGGGCTAGACTCCGTACTTCTTGGTGGAGAGTCACAACAATTTCTTGGGAGTCCTTTAACTTTGTAAATATGGTTGATGGAAAGACTGGACATGATCGCTATACCCACTGTTGCTAATTATGGCCCTAGTAATTTCCTTAGTAGGGTTTTTCTTAAGACTGAGTGTCAGACTGAAAGTAACTAGGTGAAATTCTTGAACAAGAAATTTAGTATCTCAATTTGATGGGATTGTTATTGGTGGAAGTGCCACCTCCTTTGTTGCGGTCTCCTGGATCAAATCACATCTTCTTGGTTGGATTAAGAATGGCAGCTTTCTATAAGGTTAATAGACTCTTGAAACAATTCCAGTATGATCAGGGAATGCCTAGTGGTAGAGGGAGAAAACCTTTCACTCCTATGGACACAACTCCTACTTCTATAAGGAATATGCTGTTGGGCTTGGACATGGCCGACCAAGTGGATCGATCTTTTGTTAAGGTTCACTTTCATAGGATGACCGTGGATTATTCTAACTGGCTGGTGAACAACATTGCAAATAAAGAAGATGACATGGCTTCTATAAGGAAACAATTTCTTAAAGATAATCAAGACAAGCATGAGGACAACAACTATAAGTTCAAAAGGAGAGACAAAGATGACAAAGTACCTACTACAGATGGAACCAATGGACAACCAAAGGAGAAAAGACTGAAGAAAAAATGATTCTCTTTTAGGCTTAGGAATTATTTAGGACTTTCAGGTTTAAGGTTTTGTTTAGAGTTTGATTTGTTTAGGGTTTGGTTTAAGTTTTTGGTTTTTCACAGTTTGTGTAATGGCATGGTTTAATGAAATGGTTAAATTTTGGCAACAATTTTCTTCTCTCTATCTTTTTTTTTTTTTTTTTTTTTTTTTTGCTTGATGGGTAAATGGTGGGTTTGGGTAAATTGTGACTAGACCAATATATGGTTGCCTATGTACCTCCTTAACAGAAGGATTAGGTCATCACGTAGTTCATTTTATTTGCCTTAACTTTTTCCTAGGTCACCCTTTCGGGTTTTCAACCTAGTAGGCTTTCACTCTCTTTTTTTTTTTTTTTTTTACTCTTCTTTTGTGTAGATCGCCTTTTCGGGTTTTCAACCTACCTTTTTTTTTTTATTTAATTTTTTTACAGAACCTAGGAAAGAAAATAACATAATTTACAACCATTTCAAACGTGGTGTTTTCAGCCTACCACCTCAAACGTGGTATTTCTTCAATTGATCCATATTGGTCGACGTAGTGAAGGGGTTTGCATCTAAGTCCATCAACCTTACCGCTCCTCCAGAGTATATCTGTTTGATAATATATGGACTTGCCCAATTTTGTTTGAATTTTCCATTTCTTTCCTGAATCAGGGCTCGAATCTCCTTCAGCACTAAATCTCCCAACTTCAAATCTCTAGCTCTTACTTTCTTATCAAAAGCTTTTCTGAGTCTTCTTTGGTAACCTTGAATGTGGTATAAGGCCTTGAGTCTCTTCTCGTCCATCATGCATAATTGGTCATATCTACTTTGCAACCAATCCACTTTGGGAATTTCACTCTCCAATATTGTCCTCAGTGAACGAACACCCATTTCAATAGGAAGGACCACCTGCATCCCATACACCAATGAATAAGGAATGGCTCATGTGGATGACCGAATAGACGTCTTATACCCCCAGAGTGCATAAGGTAACTGTAGATGCCAATCCTTGTAGTTCTTCATGCTTTTCTTCAAAATTCGCCCTATGTTCTTGTTTGCAGCCTCAACTGCTCCATTGGTCTGAGGGCGGTAGGGTGAGGATTTATGGTGCTGAATATTGAATTGTCAAAGTAGCTTCTCCATTTCTCCCTTGAATTATAGCTCATTGTCTGAAATAATTTCATGCGGTACCCCATATCTACAAATGATATTAGTTTGAATAAATTGAGCAACTTTCTTTAATTCAAAACCTTATATGAGGCAACTTCCACCCATTTAGTGAAGTAGTCAATAGCAACAAGTATAAACTAATGTCCATTTAATACCATTGGGTGAATCGTCCCAATAATATCTATCCCCCATTTAGAGAATGGCTAGGGTGAAGCCATGGTATGTAATGGCATAGGCGGCATATGCTTCAGATCTCCATGGACTTGGCATAGATGGCATTTCGAGCATGAACTACGTAATCTACTTCCATAGTAGTCTAGTAATAACCATGTCTTTTATCTTTCGTGACAACATATGTGCATTCATATGTGGCCCGTAACTTAACTCATGGACCTCCTCAATTATTTGTTGTGCCTCCTTAGCAGTCACACAAAGGAGATGAATTCCATCATATGATCTTTTGTATAACCTTTCCCCACAAATAATGTAATTTGTGGACAACCTTTTGATGGTCAATTGGTCATTCTTGTCCAAAAACTTTGGGTATGTCCCATCCTTAAGGTACTATAAGATATCTAAATACCATTCACCTTCCCCATTCATTCCTTCATCTCCTTCTATTATCATACAATAATCCAGTTCTTCTTTTTGTTCAACCACTATTGGTCGAGCTTCATCTTAAGTCCATCCATCATGGATACCATTGTTGCTAAATTATCTACAATCTAATTTTACATTCTCAGCACATGCTGGTACTAAATCTTACCAAATTTCGATGCCAATTTCTGAAGACATTCATGATAAGGCATTAGCTTTTCTTCCTTAATCTTCCATCTATTCTAAATTTGAGAAATTATCAAGGCTGAATCACCATATACTTCCAACTCTTTCACTCCAAGACCTAGGGCCGCTTGTAACCCCATAATACAAGCTTCATATTTAGTGGCATTATTAGTGGTACGAAAGTTGAGCCTACCAAAGAATGGGATATGTATCTCTTTTGGAGAAATAAGGAGAACTCCAATGCCACTTCCATTCTGATTAGTTGCTCAATCAAAATACATCTTCCTTGATTCTAACTCTATCCCCATGACATCCTCATCCGTAAAGTCCCCTTGGATTTCTTCAGCCTTTTTAGGTGAACTGTGAGCTAAGTGATCAGCAATTGCTCTTCCCTTTATAGACTTCTGAGTCACATATTTAATATCAAATTCTGACAAGAGAAGAACCCATTTAGCCGTCTTCCCATCTTGCACTGGCTTCTTCGTTAGATATTTCAAAGGGTCCATTCTTGCAATCAACAAGCGCTACACATGTTTTCTCAAATGGTGAATACTTCTCTTCATAATCCAACATCTTCTTGCTAATATAATAAATTTCATTATCTTTTCTAGACTCCTCTAGGTACTGAGCAAGTAAAGCCCCCATTGCTATATCTGTGGTTGTGAGATATAACAATAATGGCTTTTCAGGTACCGGTGGAACCAGTATTGGTGGCTTCATCAAATAACTCTTAATCTTCTCAAAGGCTTCTTGGCATTGCTCATTCCACATTGTGGGAACTTCTTTCTTGAGCAGTCGAAAAAGTGGCTCACATGTCATGGTGAGTTGGGCTATATGAATCTGCTTTTGTATTGTATCCTCCCTAAAAACCCACGGATCTCCTTCTCAGCCCTCAGAGGCTTCATCTCCACAATTTCCTTGATCTTGTTAGGATCTACTTCAATTCCCCTCAGACTTACCATGAATCCCAATTGTTTCCCGGATGTCACGTCGAAAGTACACTTTTTTGGATTTAGCCACAACTTATAGAATTGGATTCTTTCAAAGAACTTTCGTAAAGCCAGTATGTGCCATTCACGGTTTTTGGAATTCACTATCATTTCAACCACATAAACTTATACTTCTTTATGTATCAAATCATGCAACAAAGTAGTGGCTGCACACTGGTAAGTGGCACCAGCATTCTTGAGGCCAAATGGCATGACCTTATAGCAATACGTCCCCCATGGAATAATTAAGGAGGTCTTCTCCATTTCCTTTGGGACCATCTTTATTTGATTGTATCTCGAAAAGCCATCCATAAATGATAGCAAGGTATGTCTTGCTGTGTTATCAACTAGGATATCAATACTAGCTTTATTAAGGTCTTTGAAGTCTACACACATTCTCACCTTCCCATCCTTCTTCGGCATTGGAATCACATTAACTAACCATTCTGGGTAGTTGACCACCCTCAAAAATCCCGCATTGTATTGTTTCTCAACTTCTTCTTTGATCTTGAGAGTCCACTCTGGCATCATCCTTCTCTGCTTTTGCTTGATTGGCTTTATGGCTGGATCTGTTGGAATGCAATGTTGCACTATATCTATATCAATGCTAGGCATGTCTTCGTATGACCATGCAAATACCTCTTTGAATTCCTTCAACTATGCGACTAATGCATCTCTCTCAGAGGAGGCTAAGGTATTACCCATTTGTACCATCTTAGGTTCATCATCAGTTCTCAGGTTAACATGTTGGGTTTCTTCTTTTATAGGTTCTACATGCCCTTGTTTTAATTCTGTTTCTTTACCAATATCTGAAATAAAAGCATTCAAAGCCAACAATAAGCAGAATAAAAAATCACATTATGAGGAATATAGTTCTTAACAGACTCAATAGGAATGGACCCTATAGGAATAGAAACATAGTCACAAATAGACTCAACAAGATCAATACTTGCAAAAACAGACTCAATAGGGATAGAGATAATGTTTTTGGCAGGAGTGAGTGGTTCAATGGTCTTGATCTTCTCCATAGAGTCTTCCATGGGGTGGGCAGCTCCCTCTGATGACCAATTCTTTAACTCAATAATGGATTTGACAATGGCAACTGGTTCCCAGTGAGTTCCTTCTTTCCTCAGCATCAGTACCCTGGGTCTTCATCCATATAATATGTGCTTTCACTATCAACTTCCATATCTATAGGCTTGTCAGATACATAGGCATCTAGGCGTTTTATGCTATTCATCCACTCCCCAAATAGATCTTACTTCCTTTGTTGCTCGGGCGGATGTATTAGGGGAAGTATTCTGATTCTTTCCCTTCCATTCTCTTATCCTCATCTTCAAGATTCTCTAGAGTTAAGTTTCTAAAGCTGTGGATCATGTTGGGGTTTATGCCCTAAAATCCAATTTATTGGCATGTCATAAATAATTAAATTGTTTAATTATATGAGACTATTTATAAATAAACAAATGGGACACTATCTTAGTCCATGAGATGCATAGTATGCGATTTATGTGAAAAGTCACAAAAGATATAAATTGCAAGCTCTTTGTAAACTCAGAATATAGTTCGTAGTCAGTGATGAAATTGGGCGTTTCATCTGCGATGACTATAACATATCAACTAAGATGATTTGTCTTGATCATGGAAATGGAGATTTCTAATTGGTATGTTGATATGTTTTAAAAGTTAAGAGATATTGAACTGGACCACTGTGAGATTTATTATTCTCCTAATGACTGTCGAATGAATAATAAATCTCACGACTTCTATTTACATTAACTCTAAATCATGAGAGAATAATGGATATGATCATAAAATGTAGGTTGCTTTGATATATCAGGAGTGAGATCTATAAGTTACGGTTAAAACTTCAGTATGTTGGGCAGCCGCATTTAGTGTTGATGGAACATATATTCTCAAGATGGAATTCATAATCTCTTAACGAAGATATAAAATATTCCCTTGAGATAAGTTTAATGGGTTTGGTTATTCAGAGTGTTGGGCCCAACCAATTTAGTAAGGAGTTACTAAAGTATATATTTATGGAATTGGATTTCAAAAATATATAATGAATAACGTAAAGGATTAAATCGGGTACTCAAGGATTAAGATGTAGTAATCTTTAAAGTGGCAGTCTATATTCATGACTTTGCATTACTACGAATATTTTAATGAAGGGGTTGCATGTATAATAAAGTCTTGGGATATAATTTATTAATAAGGCTTAGAGTGCAATTATATTCATATAGTGGTATTGAATATAATTAATGATAACTTTGGACTTGTCAAGAGTTGGCAGAAAAGCTCAAGGCCCATTGGAACTAGAGTCTTATTTGTTCCCTTTTGGTCCCACTCCAAGCCACACAACTTGAGCCTAATTGGAATGGTCCAAAAGGCTAGTCCAATTAGATAATCAGTTATATTTAAGGAGAGAAACATACAGAATTTCATAAGTCTTTTCATAAGTGTTTTTCATTAAGATTACATAAGGAATGAAATGGTTTGTATGTGAGTGTTGGACACTCCCTTACTCTTTTCTTACAAACTGATTGAGAGACCACACTTCTTGGGCATTAAGTGGAATTGGAGTGAAGATTAAAAGTCTTCCCAAGAACTTCTGATCTTTGGTTTTGAATTTCACCACACCAAGGTGATAATGTCCTGAAAATTACCCAACTCCATGCTCGTCCATAGGGGTCGTCCAAAGAAGGAGGAAAATGACTTGACCCAGGAAACTCGTCCATGTTAGGGTCGTCCGTCCATTAAGGCCCTTGGACGGCCCACGCTGACTCGACATCATCAGTGCAGTCCCTAGACGAGCTTATACACTTGTCTCAGGACGTGCAGTACCAAAGACTGCCACGAAACCGCTTCTAGTGACCGTTGCGGAACGTACGGCCTGATAAAATAACCTCCACAGCAGTTATGGAGGTTATTTCCAAACCTTCCGACATCCTCCAATTTAGGAGAAGTTATTAAATGAATAACTGCCCATGGCGTACACTATATAAGGACAACGATCGCCAAACGAAGGGGGTATGAGACATTTTTCCCAAGTATTTGGTTATTCCAAAAGGTTAGGGATGACACTGACTTTATCATCGGAGGGTTTCCGGCCGGTCCACCCCGGTCACCTCTGACTGTTTATTCCTCTCTTTAGGTCTTCAACCAGATTACCATCGTCGCCGTTGACATCCGAAGCATCCAGTCTACTGATTTTGTGCTGCATCATCAGTTGGCGCCGTCTGTGGGGATTTCGTAAGTTTATACTGACTACTTTTCTCCAACAAAAGGCTGTATGGTTCGGACAAGATCAAGGGCTACCAGCCCAGGCCACCAGGAGAGTAGGGATGCCTCCAGCAATCCTAACCGCGATCGACAGTCAGCGCTAGTCGCTCAACAGCCTGCCATCCAACACATACAATCCATGGTAGCCGCCATGGTAGAGTTAACCCGTCAGAACCAGGAGTTGACTAGAGAGATTTAATTGCGGAGGCAGCGCCAAGAGAGGTTCGAAGAAGGACAAGCCCAGAGTCAAGAGATTAGAGACAACGTCGACCCCGAAGGCCAATCGAGGGGTACCGTTTCGCGAAGAGTGCCGCACTTGGAGAGGGAAATGGACCAAATACGTAAAGCCATGGACGAAATGAGGGAGAACATGAGGAGGACGAATCCCGTGGAAGACTTGGTTCACCGAACGGACTCCCCTTTCTTAGCCTCCATTAACAGCCATCCCCTGCCTGCCAAGTTGAAGATGCCTTCCTTAGACTCATATGACGGAACGCGTGATCCATGCGATCACATTGCCACCTTCAAAACCACAATGCATCTCCAGGGAGTGCCAGACGAGATCATGTGTAGGGCTTTCCCTACCACCCTCAAAGGACCGGCGAGTGTGTGGTTCAGCAAAATACCTCCAAATTCTGTAAGTTCGTTTGAAGAATTGAGTAAACTGTTTGTCAACAATTTTATTGGAGGGCAAAGGCATAAGCGTTCCTCGTCCAGTTTGTTAACAATTGAGCAAGGAGAAAATGAGAGCTTGCGCTCCTTCATTACTCGTTTCAATAGAGAAGCCCTCACTGTGGACGAGATGGATGACAAACTACTACTGGCAGCCTTCCACAACGGGGTCAATTCTGACTTGTTCATCCATAAGCTCTATGAGCAAGAGCCTCAGACCATGGCTGAGCTCGTCCATTCGGCCCAAAACTTTATGAATGCGAAAGACGCGATCATAGCCAAGAAGAGGAAGAGAGCAGAAAGAAGGGAAGCAGACAACCCCCGTCACCTGGAGCAGGCCCCCCGTCCAAAGAAGGCCCACACTGGGGAGAAAAGGGATCAAGATAATAGAAGGCCGAGCTCGTCTTCAGGAAGAAGTCAGCATTACACGTCTCTGAATGCTCCACTTGACCAAGTGCTCATGCAGATCAAAGACGATCCGTCTCTGAAATGGCCAGAAAAGATGAAGGGAGACCCAAACAAGCGCAATAAGAGTAAATATTGTCGCTTTCACAGAGATCACGGGCATGACACGGACGAGTGTTTTGATTTGAAGCAGCAGATAGAAAACCTTATCAGGCAGGGAAAACTGAGGAACTTCCTTGGACGAGATCAGAAGGATGAGAAATTGAAAGGGAAGCTGGAAGAGGTTCCGCGGCCCCTGCTGGGAGAAATAAGAGTAATCGTAGGAGGAAACCTGACGGGGCAAACTTCTAGGTCCCGGAAGACATACCTAAAAGCAGTGCAGAACGTTCAACTCTCAGGACAACTGGTCAGGACGAGGGAAGCTGAGGAACAGCCTATCACCTTCACGGACGAGGACGCCGCAAGGCTTCACCACCCCCATGACGATGCTATCGTTATTACCCTGCTCATCGCAGGTTATATGACCAGGAGGGTGCTAGTTGACAATGGCAGTTCGGCGGACATCTTGTATTACCCCGCCTTCCAACAAATGAAGCTTGGACGAGACTTGCTGCGCCCGGTGAACTCACCCTTGGTAGGGTTTGGAGGAATGAAGGTACAACCGATGGGGATAGTTACGCTGTCTGTGGTAGTTGGGGCACATCCACAACAGATAACCAAAGAAGTAAATTTCCTTGTAATAGACTGTTCGTCGTCATATAATGCCATCATTAGGAGACCTACCCTGAACAGTTGGAAGGCAGTAACGTCCACTTACCACTTGTCAGTCAAGTTCCCTACAGAACATGGGGTGGGGCAGGTTCAAGGAGACCAACTAGCAGCAAGAGAATGCTACCTAGCCATGCTAGCCATGGACGAGGGGACACAGACGATGAGCATAGAGGAAAGGATAGTTGCAGAGCCTACCGAAGTACTTGAAGACATTCTTTTGGACGAGGGTGATCCCAAAAAGTTTACAAGAATAGGAACAAACATGAGAAATGAAACAAAGCAAGACCTCGTTCGCTTCTTACAGAGGAGTGTTGACGTGTTTGCGTGGAGCCATGAAGACATGCCGGGAATTGATCCAAGTGTCATCACACATCGGTTGAATGTATGCCAGTCGTACAAGCCCGTCCGACAGAAAAAAAGGGTTTTTGCTCCAGAACGAGATAAAGCTATTAAAGAAGAAGTCCTGAAATTGAAGGCGGCGAAGTTTATTCAGGAAGTCTATTACCCAGAATGGCTGGCCAACGTAGTGATGGTTAGGAAGGCAAACGGCAAGTGGAGAATGTGTGTAGACTTCTCTGATCTGAACAAAGCTTGCCCTAAGGATAGCTACCCCTTGCCACGCATCGATCAGTCGGTGGATTCAACAGCTGGCCATCAGTTGTTAAGCTTCATGGACGCATTCTCGGGCTATAACCAGATAAAGATGGACGAGGCAGACCAGGAAAAGACGTCCTTCGTAACAAGCCAGGGGTTATTTTGTTATAAGGTGATGCCCTTCGGTTTAAAAAACGCAGGGGCGACTTATCAAAGGCTGGTTAATCAGATGTTCCAGGAGCAAATAGGGCGAAATGTGGAGGTTTATGTAGACGACATGCTAGTAAAGAGTCTGGACGAGAAAAACCACTTGGACGATCTCCAAGAAACTTTCGACACACTCAGGCAGTACAACATGAAGCTGAATCCTAGCAAGTGCGCTTTTGGTGTATCTTCAGGAAAATTCCTTGGATTCATGGTTTCACATCAAGGCATTGAAGCAAACCCTGACAAGATTCAAGCGATCGTCGACATGAAACCGCCAGGAAATATCAAGGAAGTCCAATCACTCACTGGAAGAGTTGCCGCTCTCAACAGGTTTGTTTCCAAAGCCACTGACAAGTGTTTACCCTTTTTCAAGGTACTTAAAAAAGCTTTCGAGTGGACGGACGAGTGTCAAAAGGCGTTTCAAGACCTCAAGAACTACCTAGCCACAGCTCCGCTCCTAAGCCCATCCGTGCCTGGTGAAGAACTGTACTTATACTTGGTGGTGTCCCCGCATGCAGTAAGCTCGGCGCTGATTAGAGAAGAAGGAAAAGTGCAGAAGCCAGTCTAATATACGAGCCGAGCTCTGAGAGGGGCGGAAGGACGATATCCAATGATGGAAAAATTAGCCTTTGCTTTGATTACGGCCTCGAGAAAGTTGAGACACTATTTTCAAGCGCATGTCATTAATGTCTTGACAGACCACCCGTTAAAAAAGGCAATGAATAGGTTGGAAGCAGTAGGGTGACTAGTCCAATGGGCTATTGAACTTGGGGAATTTGATATCAGGTACCTACCAAGGAGTGCGATCAAAGCACAGGTATTAGCAGATTTTATTGCGGAATTTACTCCAAGCATCGAAGCTTTGGACGAGACGAGCAACGCTCGAAGATGGCTTGTTCATGTAGACGGATCCTCCACATTGCATATAGGTGGGATATGAGTCATTTTGAAATCCCCAGAAGGAGATGAATTGGAGTACAACGTCCGCCTGCAGTATGCAGCAACCAACAATGAAGTAGAATACGAGGCTCTTCTGAAAGGACTGGAGCTGGCGAAGTCATTGGGAGCAGAATCATTGCTCGTCTGTGGAGATTCTCAGCTAGTCATGGGCCAAGTAAACGGGACGTATGAGGCAAAAGAAGAACGCATGAAGAAATATCTCAATAAAGTGAGGTGTTTTATGAAAAAATTCAAAGAAGCCAGTTTCGTTCAAATCCCAAGAGAAGAGAACATGAAAGCAGATGCTTTGGCAAAAGAGGCCTCGACAAGTGAGGCTTTGGACACCTTCAACGAAATTCAATATATGCCAAGCATAGATCTTTCGGAGATACATCAAATAAGGAGCGAAGAGAATTGGACAATTCCAATAGTGGCGTATTTGAAGGATGGACAACTACCAGAAGGGAAAAACGATGCAAGGAAACTAAAGATCAAGTCGGCCAGATACGTCCTCATAAATGAGGTACTATACAAAAGAGGTTTTTCTCAACCTTATCTAAGGTGCTTAGCTCCAGACGAAGCAAATTATGTACTACGAGAAGTTCATGAGGGAGCATGTGGAAACCACTCGGGGGCAAGAGCACTGGTACATAAAGTCGTCCGTGCAGGATACTACTGGCCCACCATTCAAGCAGATGCCAAAGCTTATGTCAAAGTATGTGATCGATGTTAGCGATTCAGCAACATCCCCAAGTAACCCGCAGAGCACCTCACCCCTATGATGGCCCCTTGGCCCTTTGCACAATGGGGATTGGACATTTTGGGCCCTTTCCCACTCGGAACCAGACAGATGAAGTTTTTAGTGGTAGGCATTGACTACTTTACCAAGTGGATAGAAGCAGAACCATTAGCGAAGATAACGCAGCAAAATGTTAAAAATTTCGTCTGGAAGAGCATTTTATGCCGGTTTGGGGTACCCAGGGTGCTAGTATCAGATAATGGACGGCAGTTTGACAACGCGCTATTCAGGGACTTTTGCGAACACTTCGGTATCCAGAATCACTATTCCTCCCCCTCTCACCCACAAGCGAATGGCCAAGCAGAAGTAGCAAACCGATCCTTGTTGAAAATCATCAAGACTCGGCTTGACGGGGCAAAGGGTGTATGGCTAGATGAACTACCAGGTGTTCTTTGGGCTTACAGGACGACAGCGAGAACCCCCACAGGGGAAACTCCTTTCAAACTGGCCTACGGGAGCGAAGCAGTCATACCTGCAGAAGTGCACATGGCCAGCCATAGAGTGATGAACTACAAGGACGAAGAAAATGGTGACCAGCTTCATCTTAACCTCGATCTCCTAGACGAAGTACGGACGAGCGCAGAACAGAGAACAACGAGGTATAAGAACTTGATGGCCAAGCACTACGATGCCATGGTCAAGCCCAGGCGCTTTAACATAGGGGACCTTGTCCTAAAAAAGGTTTCCTTGGCCACCAAAAATCCTGCTCATGGAAAGCTGGGACCAAATTGGGAAGGACCCTACAGGGTTATTAACTGTAAAAGGCCAGGATCCTACTATCTGGAAGCTCTGGATGGACGGAAGCTGGAACATCCTTGGAACGTTGAACATTTGAGAAGATATTATCAGTAAACACCATGGACGAGCATCAAACGTCATGGATGTCTGAAGAAGCTTTCTAGTATATGTTTACTACTAGTATTTTAAATGTATCCTACTTATGAACTACTTTGTGTTTACTTATGAACTACTTTGTGTTAAAACGTTTGTAATTCCCTAAAGGCACTAGCTCTCAAGCATGTGCCATTCCTATGGACGAATATTTACATTTTCTTAACGCATATATGTGATGTATTTTTTTTAAGTATATCTGAGTATGTGTGAAAATGAAATAAAGACGAGGAAGATCCTTGGACGCAAGGATGTATTGTCCATGAGCTTTCCTCAAAATCAGGATAAAGCCAGGAAAATTCGTCCAAACCAAGCGGCGAGTTGACACATATATCGTCCACAAGCTTTCCTTAGAACAGGATAAAGCAAAAATGAGGCACGTTTGTCCAATCAGTAGACGAATTGATGCCACAATGTGTTAACTGAACCATGGACGAGGGACAACCCAACCCGACCATGGACGAGGAAATGCACAGTCCAGAGTATATTAACTAAAACAGCCACAGTTTGGACGAGTAAAGGAAAGTTGAATTTTTAACAAAAACTGGAAACTCGTTCATAGGCAAACTCTCGTCCAACAAAAAAAAAAAAAAAAAACAGGCGAAGAAATAATGTAGGGATCAACACTCATAGATGAGTGGATAAAGTTTACCTGTTTTAGCTAAACGCGAACAAATCCTTATGAGGGACGAGCCAAAACATTATTGGAATGCAAAATGAGTTCATCCATACAATGAGAATGAAAAATAAATGAACATGCATTCATTGACAATAAAGGGAGGACGACTTGCGCCCAAAAAACCCTTAAGTGAAACTGAACATTGTTTAAAAAGTCGTCCTAAAGCTGTGGACAAGGAAAATGTACTTATATTACATCCAAAGATCTTGAACAATAGATCACATAAAAACAAGAATACAAAGAAAAGCTAAGTCTTCATAGGGGAGGATCAGCATTAGGGCCGTCTTGAGCAGGCTGAGTGGTGGCGTCGTCCTCGATGTTCACGTCCTCAGAGCTCGTCTGAAGAAGAGAGCTTGAAGTAGCACCACCAAGGTTGAGCTTTATGGAACTGAAGTCGAGGTTGGGGAAGTTCTCCATGGCATCAATCCTAAAATCCTCAAACCCAGCTGCATAGTTCGCGTCCAAAGAGTCAGTATACTCTTTAGACGCCTTGAACTCTGCAACTGCGTCCTCCCTAGCCTTCTCAAGAAGAGCACTCAGCTCGTCATTTCTCTTCTGGAGATGATCAAGATGAGTGTCCTTCTCTATGACATCAGTTTTAAGCTCCTCCATATGGTCTTACAACTCCTTCACCTCGTCCTTCGCCTTACCAGCCACTTCAGCCCACCTCTTGCTCTCGTCTTTGACCTCCTGAACTCTCCTCTCCAACAGAATCCTCGTCTTGTCCAGTTTAGTCACTTGTCTGGACGCAGCAATGAACTTAGACATTGCCTGCACAAAATTTGGTTTAGGCAAAACATAAGTATTGGAAAGACGAGACACACAACACGAAGGACGAGATAAAATTATACTTACCTTAAAAAGGTCGTGAACACCAGAGTGCTCAAAATCTCTCAAGGACATGTTGTAGCAGGCCGCCACGTCCTGATCAGTCACTACCCTTTCAAACCTCTCCCAAGCTAGGTCCTCGTCTCCAAGAAGGGTCAGAGGGACTTGGCCAGAGGGTTGGGGTGAGACAGGCATTTGAGTTGTGGACGGCACGTGCTTGGATGGAGGATTGTAGGGCTCGTCGTCGATGTCATGGACATGGACGGGAGTCTGTCAGATAGGAGGCGCAGAGCCAAACTGGACGAACCCAGTCTTGGATGGTCCGTGCTTGACCCTTTTCTCTTTACGTCGACTTGGAAGTTTTCCCAAATCGATCCCCTTGGACAAAGCCTTTCTTTTGTCACCAGCTGATGGACGAGGTTGGGATTGAACCCCCTGCCTAGCCACCTCGTCCACCACTTCCTTGCCTTTATTTTGGTTCATTGTAGCCATTCCTACAAAAATGGATGAAGATAATGAATAAATAAAGTAAAGACGAGGATAAAACAAAAGGAGAAAGAGCACAAAAATGAACACTTACGTCTACGGACAGTACGTTCGTGAGCAATGGCTTCAACAGATGGCTCTAGACCTAGGCCCCAAGCTGCAAGACGTCGCAAGCTTACTAGAAAATGGAACGTCCTGTCAGTGTAAAGACGAGCCTTTTGAACTCGTTCAATGTAGAACTTGCTCAAGTGAGGTCGTCTAAAACCTGAAAGAGAAAAGAAAATGTTAGACGAAAGCAAAACAAAAAATCAAACATACATAACATCTTAGGACAGACGACCTCATACCTTCAGGACGAAGGTTGCCTAGTTCTCCTATGTAGGGACCAAATGGATCCCTATCAACTTCACTTGGCTTCCCAGCCCAGGGGCCAGAGACGAAGAAAAACTCCGTCTTCCAGTTCCTGTCTGAGGTAACCAAGGACTGGATCAATCTGCAATCTGCCCCTTTAGCTATGAATTGATGGAAGCCAGGGGATTGATTGATCTCAGAGGGCTTGTAGCAATAAAGAAACTCATCCACAGTAAGAGGACGATCCCCCCCAAAGACTTCCCTCTATAAGACTTGCATAGAGACAATTAGTCTCCATGCATTAGGATTGAGTTGACAGATGGCCAAACCTAACCTAGAAAGCAACTCCCTAGCAAAGGCATTGAGAGGCAACCTCAAACCCCCCAAGAGGTAAGCCTCATAGATACCAACTCCAAAGTGGGGTTGGCAACACCATTCCCCACGGACGGGTAACCTAGGGTTTAGGTTGTCAGGAATTTGATACTAAGTCTTCAGAGACTCTAACTTTTTGTTATCTGTCCTAGACGAGACATTTAGGGCACAACTGTAGACGATCTCCTCGTCGTCCTGAGCCACGGACGAGGGAGCACTGGTGCCTGCCCTCGACCCAGACTCGGTCCTCGTCCTAAGCTCTTCCTGGAGAACCTCTAAAGGAACTCCAGGGACCCTGGACGTGTACTCGTCTGAGGTATTCCCATTACTACCACTACTATTACTGCTACTGTCACTCGACCCACTAAAGCTACTGGGTTCATGGAACTCGTCTATGGCTTTCTCAGTACTATTACTAGACGAGGAAAGGACAATTTTAGACATATTTTGGAAAGTTGAAACCTAAGGACAAGAGTAAGGAAAATACCTAGATCTAGATGACTATGGACGTGGAAAACTTCTAGACGAGGCGCTAAGACGAGGAGTGTCAGGGAAGAAAATTTTCAGAAATGAGGGGGTAGCTCAGGAATTGCACTATTTATAGGCGAAGACTTTAGTACCTGAAACGTCACAACCAATCATAAGCTGACACGTGGCACACTCCTCGAAAAATGAGTCGGTGTGCATCTCCACTACTTAGATCGTAACACGTGGTGGGTTTAAACGTGGAATACAAACACAAATGTCCAAAGAACAACACCATGCTACGTCTTCCTAGACGACCCACGGACCGGGGGCAACTGATAGTGTCCTGAAAATTACCCAACTCCATGCTCGTCCGTAGGGGTCGTCCAAAGAAGGAGGAAAATGACTTGACCTAGGAAACTCGTCCATGTTAGGGTCGTCCATCCATTAAGGCCCTTGGACGGCCCACGCTGACTCGACATCATCAGTGCAGTCCCTGGACGAGGCTTATACACTTGTCTCAGGACGTGCAGTACCAAAGACTGCCACGAAACCGCTTCTAGTGACCGTTGCGGAACGTACGGCCTGATAAAATAACCTCCACAGCAGTTATGAAGGTTATTTCCGAACCTTCCGACATCCTCCAATTTAGGAGAAGTTATTAAAGGAATAACTGCCCATGGCGTACACTATATAAGGACAACGATCGCCAAATGAAGGGGGTATGAGACATTTTTCCCAAGTATTTGGTTATTCCAAAAGGTTAGGGATGACACTGACTTTATCATCGGAGGGTTTCCGGCTGGTCCACCCTGGTCACCTTTGACTGTTTATTCCTCTCTTCAGGTCTTCAACCAGATTACCATCGTCGTCGTTGACATCCAAAGCATCCAGTCTACTGATTTTGTCGTGCATCATCACAAGGTATGCTTTCTTGTTCTTAAATTTTGAAACTTACATAGTACATGTTATCAATTGTGAATGAAGTAGATCCATTAATTTTCCACTGCGTATGTTTTGTATGTGATACAAACATGTATTTTTCCCAACAGATCATTAGCTTTCTGTCCAGTGTCACCAATCTAGCATCTATGTCATCTTCTTCCTTAGTGTATGGGGTCAGTGAGCCAAGTTCTGAATTATGGAATGACCCTAACATAGGAATTTCTCTACCATGCTTGTCATATCAAGGGCCAAATCTTGAACTGACATCAATAATACAACCCCAATCCAAGGGTTGCCCATAGGGGTATTCGTCATAACCTATACCTTCACCCTCAGCTTCACCCTCAGCTTCTGCATCATCCTCTATATCTTCATCCTCGACTTATGCATCATTCTCTATATCTCCATCATAGTAATCCACATCATCATCAAACTGGTCTTCATAAAAGATCCCCTATCTTCATCTCTCTATCACTAGGGAGTTCTCCTCTATCATTGCCACTATCTTGGCTATCATAATCATCACTACTGCTCTCTTCACTATCACTATCATTGTTGTTATTGTCCCTATTATCTCCACTGTCACTACTACTGCAACCATCACTATTATCACTTTCGCTGTTGCTACCTTCATCATCATCACTGTTGGGAAATCATCATGTTTGTAACGAATACAAAACATACGCAGCGGAAAATAAACGGATCTACTTCATTCGCAATTGATAACATGCACTATGTAAGTTTCAGAATATAAGAACAAGAGAGTGTACCTTGATGCGGTGAATTTCAAAACCGAATGAAGAAGTACTCGGGAATACTTTCAATCTTCACTCCAATTCCACTCGATGCCCAAGATGTGTGGTCTCTCAATCAGTTCTATGTTTCTAGAGAGAATATGAAAGAGTGTCTCTCTTTCTTATTTTCATTACATTTTTTTCATACAAACCATTTCATTCAATATAAAATTCTGTATGTTTCTCTCCACATAACTGATTATCTAATTGGGCTAGCCTTTTGGGCCTTCCCAATTGGGCTTTAGTGTGTGGCTTGGAGTGGGACCAAAAGGGAACAAATAAGACACTAGCTCCAATGGGCCTTGGGCTTTTCTGTTAACTCTTGACAAGTCCAAAGTTACCATTAATTATATTTAATACCACTATATAAATATAATTGCACTCTAGGCCTCATTAATAAATTATATCCCAAGACTTTATCATACATGCAACCCCTTCATAAAATATTCGTAGTAACACAAAGTCATAAATATAGACTGCCACTTTGTGAATTACTACATCTTAATCCTTGAGTACCCGGTTTAATCCTTATGAGTTATTCACTATATATTTATGAAATCCAATTTCATAAATATATACTTTAGTCTTACTAAAGTGGTTAGGCCTAACTCTCTGAATAACTGTACCCATTAAACTTATCTCAAGGGAATATTTTATATCTCCGTTAAGAGACTATGAATTCCATCTTGAGAATATATGTTCCATCAACACTAAATGTGGCTGCCCAACATACTGAGGTTTTGACCGTTACTTTAGATCTCACTCCTGATATATCAAAGCAACCTACATTTCATGATCAGGTCCATTATTCTCTCAGGATTAAGAGTTCATGTGAATACAAGTCGTGAGATTTATTATTCAATTGACAGTCGTTAGGAGAATAATAAATCTCACAGCGGTCCAGTTCAATATGTCTTAACTCTTAAAACATATCAACATATTAACTAGAAATCACCATTTCCATGATCAAGACAAATCATCGTAGTTAATATGTTATAGTCTTCGCAGATGAAATGCCCAATTTCATTACCGACTACGAACCAAAATTCTGAGTTTACAAAGAACTTGTGATCTATATCTTCTGTGACTTTTCACATAAATCACATACTATGCATCTCATGGACTATTTGATAATGTCCAAATATTCATGTTACCATTATTTTAAATAAGAATAAAACAACTTTATTAAACATAATATTAAGTCATACATCATTTCTCAAATAATGTCATACATAATATTATACATAGCATCATACAATAGGATTTAAGGGCACATATCCTAACAATCACTAGGGGCTTCTCCCCCTTCCTCATTTTCATCATATGTTCTTGCATCATATGGGATTTTCAAGGTACGTTGGCAAGCCTCCCAATACTCTTCTTCCTCTATATTGCAGATAGCATCTCCTAAAAGCGTAGTCATTACGTTAGGATCCATATAATCAGCCTAATCAGTCAGAACCCAATTTGAGTCTTCCTTCTTCAGTTTTGGGAGTTTGTTGTCACAATCAAAGAGTGTCTCAAATCCAGGCACCATTGTTTTCAACTCAGGATCGTATTTCAGTTTAGGGAATCCCCAATAGTGTCGATTATCTCTAGCTTTAACAAACTTTCTGTTCAATGTGGGAGTGTAAGGTTTCAGGGGTTCTGAGGGATAAGGAAGTTCCTTTGCTTTGGCCTTTGCATGTGTCATCCTTCTCACTTCCATTTCTAACAAGTCATCATCTGTAGGTTTTCAACCTAGCCCAAAAGGTGGTGTAGCAATAGGAATTGTCGGAACTTGAGCAGTTGCCTCTTCACAGTCTTCCCTAAGTTCATCCAAGGAAAATAATTCATTTTTCTCATCATTGCCACAACATTGTTATTATTGTCGGGATCAAAGTCCATGGGAATCTTTTCAACCTTTTCTTTGATTTTTTCAAATCTAGGTTTCTCAATCTCAAAGCCATCTAGGGTTAATGGCTCCTTCTCAAAATAAATACCAAAAATGGGCTTTGGTATGGTCAAAGTATTGCCATATATGCTAACTATGGCACCTTCATGCAGAAACTGAACCTTTTGATATAGGGATGACGGTACGGCCTATGTATCGTGGATCTATAGTAGTCCATGGAGCATATTGAAGCATGAAACTATATTCAGCACTTGGAATTTTAATTTCTTAATCATTGGCCCTATGTTGAGCTCTAGTGCCATAGTTCCTAATGATGGAAATATACATGTTTGTATCACAAACAAAACATACGCAGTGGAAAATTAACGGATCTAATTCATTCGCAATTGATAACATGTACTATGTAAGTTTCAAAATATAGAACAAGAGAGTGTACCTTGGTGTGGTGAATTTCAAAACAAATATTAGAAGTTCTCGGGAATACTTTTAATCTTCACTCCAATTCCGCTAACGCCTAAGATGCGTGGTCTCTCAATCAGTTATATGAATTTATTCAAGAGAGAATTAGAAAGTGTCCAACACTCACATACAAACCGTTTTATGTCCTTTCAAAATTCTGTCTGTTTCTCTCCTTATAACTGATTATCTAATTGGGCTAGCCTTTTAGGCTTTTCCAATTGGGCTTTGGTATGTGGCTTAAAGTGGGACCAAAAAGGGAACAAATAAAACTCTAGCTTCAATGGGCCTTAGGCTTTTCCGTCAACTCTTGACAAGTCCAAAGTTACCATTAATTATATTTAATACCAGTATATAAATATAATTGCACTCTAGGCCTTATTAATAAATTATATCCTAAGACTCTATTGTACATGCAACCCCTTCATAAAATATTTGTAGTAATACAAAGTCATTAAAGTAGACTACCACTTTGTAGTTTACTACATCTTAATCCTTGAGTACTCAGTTTAATCTTTTAAGTTATCCATCATATATTTATGAAATCCAATTTCATAAATATATACTTTAGTAACTATCTACTAAAGTAGTTAGGCTTAACATTCTGAATAACAAACCTATTAAGCTTATCTCAAGGGAATATTTTGTATCTCCGTTAAGAGACTATGAATTCCATCTAGAGAATGTATGTTCCATCAACACTAAATGTTGTCGCCTAACATACTGAGGTTTTGACCGTAACTTTAGATCTCACTCTTGATATATCAAAGCAACATACACTTCATAATCATGACCATTATTCTCTTAGGATTAAGACTTCGTGTAAGTAAAAGTCGTGAGATTTATTATTCATTTGACAGTCGTTAGGAGAATAATTAATCTCACAGCGGTTCAGTTCAATATGTCTTAACTCTTAAGATATATCAACACATCAACTAGAAGTCTCCACTTCCATGATCAAGACAAATCATCTTAGTTGATATGTTATAGTCTTCGCAGATGAAATGCCCAATTTTATTATCGATTATGAACTAAAATTCTGAATTTACAAAGGATTTGTGATTTATAACTTCTGTGAATTTTCACGTGAATCACATACTATTCATCTCATGGACTATGTGATAATGTCCGAATATTCATGTTACCATTATTTTAGATAATAATAAAAGAACTTTATTAATTACAACATAAAATCCTACATAATGTCATACATAGCATCATACAATAGGATTTAAGGGCACTAATCCCAACAATCTCCCACTTGCCCTAAAGACTATTGTGCACTAATCTAACTCTCATTCCCTCTAAATGTGACTCAAAAGTCTTTTGAGGCAAGGCTTTGGTAAAAGGATCTGCTAGATTATTTGCACTATCTATCTTTGCTACTACTACATCTCTACAAACAACAATGTCTCGAATGATGTTGTACTTTCTCTCAATGTGCTTTCCTTTCTTATGATTCCTTGGATCTTTGGATTGTGCAACTGCTCTACTATAGTCACAAAACAATGTGATAGGAACTTGCTCCATTCTCACAACACCAAAATTAGAAAGGAATTTCTTGAGCGAGACAGCTTCTTTTGTCGCTTCACAAGCAGCAACATATTCAGCTTCCATGGTGGAGTTCGCAATACAAGATTGTTTAACACTCCTCCAACTTATAGCTCCACCTCCCAAGGTGAACACACAACCTGAAGTGGACTTTCTGAAATCAAGATCTGATTGAAAATCTAAATCTGTATAGCCAATTGGAATCAAATGCTCACACCGGTAAACAAGCATATAATCTCCCGTTCTCCATAGATACTTGAGAATATGCCTAACATCTTATTCTTGCGATCTTGCCAAAGCTTGATCCCTAAAATAAAGTTAGCCTCACCCAAAGGTTCATCAAAATTTTGTTCAAAACCAAATGACTTGATTGCTTGATCAAATCTGATGTTCCATGACCTAGATACTTACTTAAGTCCATAAATGGACCTATTTAACTTGCATACCATATTCTCTTGGTTCTTTGCTATGAAACCTTCAAGATTGCCATTAAGAAATGCAGTCTTGATATCCATTTGCCAAATCTCATAATCATAATGAGTAGCAATGGATAAGATAATTCTGATAGATTTAAGCATTACTTCTGGTGAAAAGGTTTCTTCATAATCAAAACCTTCTTTTTGTGTATACCCTTTCGTCATTAGCCTTGCTTTAAAGGTTTCAAACTTTCCATCTATCCCTCTCTTCCTCTTGTAAACCCATTTGCAACCAATAGGTTTAATGCAGTTAGGCGCCTTTACAAGATCTCAAACTTGATTGGAATACATCGAATCTAATTCAGATTTCAGAGCCTTGACCTAATGATGTGAATCTATATCATTCATTGCCTCTTCAAAAGTGTAAGGATTAGTTTCGGCTTCTTCTGAGATAGCTTCATAAGTTTCTCCAAGACCTATAAATCTTATAGAAGGCCTAACAATCCTTCCACTACGACGAGGCACCTGTGTACTAGACATCTCATGAGTAATATCTTGTGGTGTATCCAATACAACCACATCATCCTTAACTTCATTCAATGGTTGTACATTTACAGGTTCATTCATTTCACGCAACACAACTCTACTTCTAGGAGCATAATCATTCATATAGTCATTTTCTAAGAATTTGGCATTTATACTAACAAACACTTATTATCTTTATAACTATAGAATAAACCTCCAATAGTTCCTTTTGGATACCCTACAAAGAAAACAACTTCTATTTTAGACTGTAACTTGTCAAACTTTCCTTTCAACACATGTGCTAGACAACCCCAAATATGGAGATGTCTCATACTAGGCTTACTTCCATTCCGTAACTCTACAGGTGTTTTAGGAACAGATTTCGAAGGTACTAAATTTAGAAGATACATTGTAGTATTTAAGGCATATCCCCAAAAGGAAATTGGTAGAGTCGAATAACTCAACATGGACCTACACTTCATGGTTAGGTCCATTATTCTCTCAGGATTAAGAGTTCATGTAAATAGAAGTCGTGAGATTTATTATTCATTTGACAGTCGTTAGGAGAATAATAAATCTCACAGCGGTCCAATTCAATATGTCTTAACTCTTAAGACATATCAACACATCAATTAGAAGTCTCCACTTCCATGATCAAGACAAATCATCTTAGTTGATATGTTATAGTCTTTGTAGATGAAATGCCCAATTTCATCACCGACTATGAAATAAAATTCTAAGTTTACAAAGGACTTGTGATTTATATCTTCAGTGACTTTTCACATAAATCACATACTATGCATCTCATGGACTATGTGATAATGTCTGAATATTCATGTTACCATTATTTTAGATAATAATAAAAGAACTTT
This sequence comes from Lithocarpus polystachyus, assembly GCA_033629205.1. Classification (NCBI taxonomy): domain Eukaryota; kingdom Viridiplantae; phylum Streptophyta; class Magnoliopsida; order Fagales; family Fagaceae; genus Lithocarpus; species Lithocarpus polystachyus. Next base: position 40,015,564 of record CM066170.1, on the reverse strand, counting down.
ATTAATTACAACATTAAATCATACATAATGTCATACATAGCATCATACAATAGGATTTAAGGACACAAATCTCAACACCTAAAACCTCCCTTCTACTGTTGTCATATGCTCTCACATGCTAATCAGTTGGCACAGCTTGCGGTCTTTAAAAGATACACATTCAAGGCACTTCCATCATCAATTAGGACAGTTGGGATCCTCTTGCCTTTGGCATTTACTATAATGTGCAATGGGTCATTATGGTGCTTCCCCTTCTTTGTCAATTTTTTTTCTGAGTAGGAAATGGTGAGTTCCCTACTTACAAACCCAATCATGGCATTCAGATCTTAAGAAGTAATGATTGTAGGAACTTGGATTTGATCGAGAAGGTCTACCAGATTCTGGTGGTGCTTGTATAAGGCCATGAGTAAACCCCATAAAGATATATTGGCTTGCGTCTTCTGCAACTGCTTGAAGACCTCATCCTTTTCATTGGGTGTTTGTTGGGTAGACTTGTTCAAGGCCTCTATCGGATTGTCTGTCTCCAGATGTGGGGGTTTGAAGTGTCTCCCTGATATTTAAATGTTGGGTCATTTGATTAGGGTTTGAAGTGTCTCCCCCTATATGTGAATGTTGGGATTTCTGTAGTATGCTCACTCCATATATCATACGCTGTAGCGGACGTCATACCCATTAGCTCTTCCTAAGTCATAATAAAGCATTCAGGTAGGTCATAAATTAACTTAGATGGGTCTTCTTCTCCTTCTCCTTCAGACATCAAACAATTAATCCTTGGTCCTTTCCCAAAATTATGGTTGGGCAAGGGGTTATTGGTGATACTGGGCCTTGTAGGTGGTGCAATCACCTTAGTTTCTATTAAATCTTTGATTGAATGACAAAGGTTATAACACCTGTCAGTGTCGTGGCCTGGGCCTTGGTGGTAGGCACACCCTTTACTCACATCAAACCTTACAGGTAATGGGTTTGGGACTGGTTTTGGGTCTAAAGGTTTTAGTAGCCCCTTTGCTTTCAATTTTTCAAACACTTGACTCATTGGCATGTACAGCTCATGAAATTCTGTCCTAGGCTTTGGAGGCGGCCCTGTGATATTTGTACTAGGACAATAAGTTGGGAGGGATCATTTTTATATATATTAGAAACTTTTGTAGTATGGAACTAGACCCAAAATTTTTTTTAAACTTAGGTGCATCTTCATTTTTTATGGTTCCATTATTTATGCATCCTCAATTTTGGTACCAGCAGCAATTAAAGCTTTAAAATTCAGAAAGTACTGAGTAGAAAAATATTTATGGTAAATAGGTAACAAGTTTTTTACAACCATAGTTAATTGCTCTTCTTCATTTGGCCTATTCATCATCTGTGGGGCTGTAGACCTCTACTTGGCAATAAAGTCAGAAAAGGACTCTTTCGGCTCTTGTTTAGTGGTCTCTAAATCTCTCATTGTCACGTCCACTTCTATGCAGTACTTGTACTAGTTATGAAACTCCCTACAAATGTCTTGCTCTATTGTCTTCAACATTGAGGAACCATCTGAAAGCGGCCCTAGTCTAGGTGTTTTGGAACACTTGTGCCAACATTTCTTCAGTAGCTCCCAGGGGTTGCATAGCCCTCATGTACATCTTTAGGTGGGATTTGGGGCAGCCTATGGCGTCGAACTTGTCCAAGACTGGCATCTTGAACTTTAAGGGCAATCTCACATCTGGGAAATACGAGAGCAATTGGTAATCCATGAGACCCTTTTGATCATCTCCTCCATCTTACTTATCTTCTCATTAATCTTCTTCTCACTTTCCGAGATAGAGGGATTCTGATCGGTCTTGTTTTCTTCTAGGCAACTCTTTAGACAATAAAATTCATGTCTTCCCTTAACTGAATATGGCTTGCCACCATAGCATTTAGTAGTTCTTGAGTGTTCATTAGCTCTTTCGTGTTTGTGTGCTCTTCCCCTTCTGTCATGGTGACAGAGTCTTCAAATTTCTTGTGGCTTGGGTTGCCTTGCAAGTCGAACACAGGGTTGAGATGTTGTAACTGTGGAATGCCTTCTATACTTATGGGCTTCAGTATGCTCATAGGCTTGGAGCTGGAACTGCTAGGTTGGCTGTCGTTCTTAGATTCTCTTTGGAGTCTTCCCTCTGATCTTGACCAAATTCTCCCCTAAGAAAAGGCTTTGTTGGATCAAACAAAGCTAGGTCCCCATGTATATCAATCTATCAAACAAACAAACACACACGGAATGCAATGCAATTTTAACATGGACCGGCCTAAGGATAGGTTCTAAGTCATATTGTAGGGTGGGTTTGTTGTTTTATTGTTTCCCATAGTTAGGACATTTCACCTCCCAACTTGTAATGTGATGAACATTGAGTTTGTCCAAACGGCATGGTCTATCCTTTTTAGTCAACAAGAAATGATCCAGTGATTCTGGGTTATGAGTTGGTGAGTTCACCACTGGGTACCTGAATCTAATGACGAATGGTGATCCATGGTTACTACCACCATATGTTGAGATGGGTACATGCATATTTGTTATTTTGATGGAACACACTATGACAGTTAGGGAAAGCTTTTAACAAGCAACATGGCAACTTCAAACAAAATGTCAGTTCATTTAGACCCCTTTAACCCAACAGATTAACCTAGAGAATTAGCCAAGTTATTAACTTAGGTAATTTAATTAAACTAGGTTAACACAAATAAATATAAAAACAATAAAGCAGCGGAAAATAAACAACACAAAGATATGATGACCCAGGAAACCACACCGGTAAAAACCTGGGGAGGATTTGACCTAGCTATCCTCAAGGTAAACTGAATCCACTATGAAAGAATTGAAGTTTACACAATAGACTTAGACCACTAACATCATATTGCTACCTGCCTGTAGGAAACTTACTACCATGACCCCATGATAGCTCCGAGATCCACGGACTCCTTCTTTCCGGAATTCTTCAGCAAATCCACAAGCGCACCTGCTTGTATATCTTTGTGCTCTTTGATTCTGCAACTGTAACGATCTACACAACTCTTGACATAAATCTCAAGTTTGTAAACCCTAAGTATATGTGAAGGTAAACACCTCTAGATCTCACAGAGAGATTCACAAACACAGCAAAACAGAACTCTTCAGAACTCTAAAAACCGTGGCTAGGGTTTTCCCTTTTATACTTAGGGCAAACATAAAACCCTATACATTAAAACGGGCTTGGGCTGAGTTGGAAAATTCTGCAGAAAAACATTCTGTGCAATTTTCGATCGATCGAGTCTAATTTTCGATCGATCGAGTCTCACAGAAAGTTACAAGTAATTCTGCATAAAAACTCGATTCCAACTTTACAATAAACCCCATACTTTGAGCAAGTCTAACACACGACTCAACATTGTTTTGATCATGGTTTGCCAACATACAAAATGAAGTTCTAAATACATTAGATCCTAGTCTTTAGAACCTAACACAAAATACTATACAAATAATACAAGACATAAAGAACCAAACAAAAAATATCATACAAAAAACAAGGGTATAAAATTAGTCATTTAAAGTCTAACACGAAACTTAGCCCTCGACATCCCCAGTGAAGTCACCACTATGAGAGACCGAGGTAAAAACCTAAGGGTGCTCTCAGAAAAGGGGTTAGGCATCGGCACCTTCCCTTTTCAAGACTATGTGTGGAGTCGCCACTTATTTTTTGTTACAAAAAATAAGAAAAAAGAAAGAAAATAAATGTGATACATATTTGAATAAAACAACTTCTCATTTATTTAAATGAATTACAATTTAATAAAATGAAATATACATGGCTTTGTTTCTTAGATTACAATCTAGTAAAAAATTACAAAGCTTTGTTTCCCAAATTACAATCTAAAAAAAGGAAAATTACAAGTCTTTGTTTCCTAGATTGCAATCTAAAAAGGAAAAGGATAATGCATTATCTACGAACCCAAAATCTAGACTCGGGGGCTAGGTTACAAAATGGGAAGGTGTTAGGCGCACATTCTACCCAGACGAAGTCTGGTCTTCTAGACTCTAAATGACCATTTATATACCCATTCAAATGATGCATGACATTATAATTCTGTATTGAAATTCCTAAATTTAGGATTAATTCACTCTTTAAGTATTCAAAATCTGCAATTTTTATTTAAGAAATACAAAAATTGCTGATATTTTATATTGAAGAGAACATTTTTTTATTATGAAAAATTTCAAATATGTATTTAATGAAAATACAGACTAGTTTTGTATGCAGAAAAATTCAGATTTGTATTTAATAAAAATACAAATCTGTTTTTGTGTGCAAAAAAATTTCAGATCTGTATTTAATAAAAATATAGATCAGTTTTTTTATGCAAAAATTATAGATCTGTATTTAATGAAAATACAAATCAATTTTTTTATTTAGAAAAAAAAAATTTAGAACTGTATGTAATGAAAATATAGATCATTTTTTTATTCAGAATAAATTTTAGATTTGTATTTAATGAAAATACAGATTAGTTTTTATTTATAAAAAATTTCAGATCTGTATTTAATGAAAATACAGATCAAATTTTATTTAGAAAAATTTTCAGATGTGTATTTAATTTTTAAAAACATGAAGAAAAATTGCAAATTTGATTTTAGTTTAAGAAAATCATGAGGAAAATTGTAGATCTAAAACCTTATACCTGCATGAACTTAACCCTTAAGGAAAGAGTTCTTCAAAGAGAAACAATTTTTTGAGGATTTTGGTGAAGCCTCTTAACAAAAAGTTCATAATGTAGTCTTTAATGTTAGAGGAGAGAGAAGTCAGAAAAAAAGGGTCCTGATTTCTAATGTTTTTCCCCTATTTATAGAGGTTGGATGCTTGACAAATAAGCTGAATAAGATTTGATAAGAATTGGGTTGCGTCTTTATCCCTAAAATTTCGAAACAGGTGTGTTTTTATCTTAATCTAAGGGTGTTCGAACTAGGCCTCGAGTTTGTGCCAATCGGTACTGGCCATGTGCCGATCGGCACTCCGAGACTGCCGATTGGCCCTTTCGGGTGCTGAGCCCAATTCCCAATTTTGGTTCAATTTGGACTCTTTTTTAGGGATTTTCTGAGTTAAGAATTGCACCTGGACGTATTTTTAACTCATGTTCTAAAATTAATCCCTTTTATTTTGATATTCAGGTCTTTAAAACAATAATTATCTGATAGATAAATATTCTAAAAAGACTTAATTATCAACAATTCCATTATTATCTAATAATTCATTTTATTCCCATGCAAGCAGGCTTATTTCTAACAAAAACCAACAATCAATCACAAAATTATTTAATTAATTTCAATTGTTTAACCAATTAGAATTAATTTAAATTAATCACATAATTGGTTCTATCTAAACAAAATGCATACAGACCATGAACATTTGTTCTTGTGATATCTTTCAATTCAACGGTCCAATTTGAGAATCAGGCACACTGTCACGACTGTTAGAATCTCAAGATCATTCTTATGATATGCAATGAGTGAATTAATGCATGTAATGTGACTATGATTTTTGGGTATATGAAATGGTCATTTTAGCCATCTTTCAAACTTAATTTATGGGTGCAAAATCGAGTGTTTACAAGGATGTTTTGTGAAAAACTCCCTTTTGATTCACTATTTTCTAGCGAATCTTAGGTTTTTCCTGTGGGATTTTTGTGTCTTTCAAAAATGTACCATGTGAGGCTTTTTATAGTTCAAAAAATGGGGTTTGGAATGGCTCCCATGTTAGGATATGTGCCATTAAATCCTATTGTATGATGCTATGTATGACTTAATGTTATGATTAATAAAGTTATTTTATTATTATCTAAAATAATGGTAACATGAATATTTGGATATTATCATATAGTTCATGAGATGCATAGTATGTGATTTATGTGATTTATTCATGGAAGATATAGATCACAAGTTCTTTGTAAACTCAGAATTATAGTTCGTAGTCGGTGATGAAATTGGGTATTTCATCTGCAAAGACTATAACATATCAACTAAGATGATTTGTCTTGATCATGGAAGTGGAGACTTCTAGTTGATATGTTTTAAGAGTTAAGACATATTGAACTGGACCACTGTGAGATTTATTATTCTCCTAACGACTGTCAAATGAATAATAAATCTCACAACTCCTATTTGCATGAACTCTTAATCCTGAGAGAATAATGGACCTAATCATGAAGTGTAGGTTACTTTGATATATCAAGAGTGAGATCTAAAGTCACGATCAAAACCTCAGTATGTTGGGCAGCCATATTTAATGTTGATGGAACATATATTCTAAAGATAGAATTCATAATCTCTTAACGGAGATATAAAATATTCTCTTGAGATAAGTTTAATGGGTTTGGTTATTTAGAGTGTTAGGCCTAACCAGTTTAGTAAGAATATACTAAAGTATATATTTATAAAATTGGATTTCATAAATATATAATGAATAACTTAAAGGATTAAAACGGCACTCAAGGATTAAGATGTAGTAATTTCAAAGTGGCAGTCTATATTCATGACTTTGTATTACTATGAATATTTTATGAAGGGGTTACATGTATAATGAAGTCTTGGGATATAATTTATTAATAAGGCCTAGAGTGCAATTATATTTATATAGTGATATTAAATATAATTAATAGTAACTTTGGGCTTGTCAAGAGCTGATAGAAAAGCCTAAGGCCCATTGGAGCTAGTGTCTTATTGGTCCCTTTTGGTCCCACTCCAAACCACACACTAAAGCCCAATTGGAAAGGCCCAATAGGCCAGCCCAATTAGATAATCAGTTAGTTATAAAGGGAGAAACATACAGAATTTTTCATAAGAGAAAAAGAAACATCATTGTGAAGTGGTGTGTATGTGCGAGTGAAGCCACTCAATTATTCTCCCTTGGAAACTGATTAAGAGACCACACTTCTTGGGTGTAAAGTGGAATTGGAGTGAAGACTAAAAGTGTTCCCAAGTACTTCTAATCTTTTGTTTTGAATTTTACTGCACCATGATACGCTATCTCGTTCTTAAATTCTGAAATTTCCGTAGTGCATGTTATCAATCATGAATGAAATAAATCCATGTTTGTTGCTTCCGCTGTGTGTTTTGTATGAAATACAAAACCAGATTTTCCTATAATTGGTATCAGAGCCAGGTTTTTCATCTCATGATTGTATATCATGTGATTCGATTTTAAAATAAAGGAAAACGTTTTCTTGATGTTGTCAATGCATTTGACACCGTTGTTATTGTTTTGATTGCACCAAATGAATTCATTTACATGGTGTTTATTTTCTTTGAATAGTGCCATGCACGTTTAATATATGTGATATATATTGGTTCATCAAAGGATATGTGTATGATACGGCACTATCAAAAGAAATATATAGCCAAGGATATGTGTATGAATCCATAGCCAAGATTGGAAGATGGCCATGTGCACGGTATAAAAAAATAACCGTCCAATGCATGAAAGTAGTTTTGCACTTTTTAATTTGTTATTGCATTGCTTGGAAAAATAGCACTGTTTGAATCCAATCCGTTTTTGTTTTTGATATATGAATTGTCTTGGATGTGAATTGTCTTGGCAAAATAAGCATTGCTTGCACCTTTTGGTTGCATGCTTTCTATAACCATCCAAACTGCTAGCGAAGGCTTGCACTACTTGGATATATATATATATATATATATATATATATATAATATACGGATTGGATATGTGAAGGCTAATGTATATGAGGCTTGCACCACTTGGAGTTAATGCACCGCTTGGTTTTATATAAGGCTTACATGCTTACAATTATGAAACCATGCATGTATCAAGTGGCGTTTGACTTTTGGCAAGAGATGCATGATATGATTATATTATACGCATGCAATATTTGTCTTGGATATGTTAAACCTTTATATGTACAATCTGTATATATTAAGGCTTCAATCCTTATATTATATATTTATAATATAAATTATATTATATATATAATATAATATATTATATTATATATTAACGCTAGAATTACAGTTTTTGTTTAATGAAATTTATTCCTAATGAGATGAGGATTATGTTATCAAGGTGTCTAGCGTTATTATGGTTCTTAATCTTAAAAACCTTTAATTTAAAATATCTAGTGGGAGAGAGATACAAGGGTTGGATCTCACGGCTTCCATTATCGGTTCATAGTAGTGTGAGTAAACTCCTAGTTTTGGCGTATATGCCTCGCGATCCCAAAAGAGGGTGTTTACTTCATAGTACTACAAGATTGAACTAACCCGTTTAAAGTAGTCTAGACAAACACCTCGTCTTGGCGCATATGCCTTGCGATCCCAAATGAGGGTGTTTTTGTTCCATGGTACTACAAGTTTAAACATTATAAAGGGAGATGAAATATGGCTACCCATAATTCTAGATAATGGTGTACACTGGACTAAGTGTAATGTTAACCTCCCAAAGAAGCTATGTCATTATTACTTAGAGGCTAAAGGCATAATGGCATATTATTTATTTATTTATTTTTTTTTGGTAAGAGTTACCATGATAGCATTAATAATGAGACTATTTCTCAACCAATTAATGTGTTTATAATAAACTTGCTACCAAGGAATTATAGACATGGATTGAGTTGTCGTTACATATATTATTTTATGATTTTATTAAGGTTCCATATTAAATGCTTATATGCTAAATTGATAATGTCCAGTTTACTTATTATATTCATATTTATTATTTTCATATTTAAATCATGGCATCATTTAGCCCACTTGTTGCTATTCTTAATCAAAACAAACTGACTGGATCTAACTATGTTGACTGGAAAAGAAATTTGGACATTGTTCTTACTACGGAAGAGCACAAATATATGCTTACTCAACCATGTCCTAGCTTTCCATCATTAAATGCTCCTCTTGAGGAAAAACAGCGATATGATCGTTGGTAGAAATCTAATGAGATGGCCAAGTGCTATATCCTAGCATCTATTTCAAATGTTCTACAACATCAAATGCAGGATGTAGAACTAGCTTCGAACATTATGCTATGTCTGAAGGAGATGTTTGGTGAGCAAGGCCGTTCTGCAGGGCAAGAAACTATGAGGCAGATTTATAATACCAAAATGGCTGAAGGAACTTCAGTGAGGGAGCATTGTCTTAGGATAATCTCTAATCTGAATACATTGGAAGTTTTAGGTGCCGATATTGATGGAGAATCCTAAGTGGATATGATACTCCAGTCACTACCAGAATTATTCAAGGAATTCAGGCTTAACTATAATATGAACAAAAAGGTTTATACATTTTCTGAATTAATGAATGAGTTGGTAGCGACGAAAGGCATCCTTGGTACTTCTAGTATTGATGCAAATATGGCTGAAGCTTCTACCAAACGACCTTTTAATGCGAAAGGTAGAAGAGCCCAAGAGTTGCTTGAATTAGTTCATACAGATGTATGTGGTCCTATGTCAACCCAAGCAAAAGGAGGTTTTGAGTACTTCATCACTTTTACGGATGATTACTCAAGATATGGTTATGTGTACCTAATGAGACGAAAGTCCGAAGCCTTTGAAAAGTTCAAAGAGTTTAGGGCTGAAGTTGAAAATCAATTAGGTAAACGCATAAAGGCCATTCGATCTGATCGAGGTGGCGAATACCTTCTTGGGGATTTCAATGATTATCTAATTCAAAATGGGATTATCTCCTAATTGACTGCATCTGGAACTCCCTAACAAAATGGTGTAACGAAAAGAAGGAATAAGACTCTTTTGAAAATAGTTAGGTCAATGATGAGTTATTCAACTTTACCAATTTCCTTTTGGGGATATGCACTAAAAACTGCTATACATATTTTGAATTTAGTTCCATCAAAATCTGTTCCCAACACACCTAAGGAATTATGGAGTGGGTGCAAGCCTAGTTTGAAATATCTCCGCATTTTGGGATGTCCAGCACATGTGTTGAAAGGGAAGTTAGATAAGTTGGAAGCTAAAACGGAAGTATGCATGTTTATAGGGTATTCAAAGGAAACCAAGGGTTATTTATTCTATAATCATAAGGATAACAAAGTGTTTGTTAGCACCCATGCCAAATTTTTAGAAGATGATTATGTGAATAATTTTAATCCTAGAAGTAAAGTTGTATTGGCTGAATTAGATGAACCTGTAATTGAACAGCCAATGGATGAAACTAGGAATGATGTGGCTGTATTGGATACACCACAAGACATTACTCATGAGATGACTAGTACACAGGTACCTCGTTGTAGTGGGAGAATTGTTCGACCTCCTATAAGATTTATAGGTTTGAGAGAAACTTATGAAGCTATCCCAGAAGAGGCTGAATCGGATCCTTACACTTATGAGGAGACAATGAATGATATAGATGCACATCATTAGGTCCAAGCTATGAAATCTGAATTAGATTCAACGTATTCCAATCATGTTTGGGATCTTGTAAATGCGCCTAACGGCATTAAACCTGTTGGTTGCAAATGGGTTTACAAGAGGAAGAATGGGATAGATGGAAAGGTTGAAACCTTTAAAGCAAGACTAGTGGCGACAGGGTATACACGAAAAGAAGGTATTGATTATGATGAAACTTTTTCGCCAGTAGCCATCCTTAAATCTATCAGAATTCTCTTATCCATTGCTACTCATTTTGATTATGAGATTTGGCAAATGGATGTCAAGACTGCTGTTGTTAATGGCAATCTTGAAGAAGAAATTTATATGATGCAACCAGAGAAGGTTTCATAGCAAAGAATCAAGAACATATGGTATGCAAGTTGAAAAAGTTCATTTATGGACTTAAGCAAGCATCTAGGTCATGGAACATCAGATTTGATCAAGCAATCAAATCGTTTGGTTTTGAACAAAATCTTGATGAACCATGTGTGTACAAAAGACATCAAGATAAAGTAGTAATGTTCCTAGTGCTTTATGTTGATGATATTCTACTCGTTGGAAATGATGTAGGGGTAATGTCATCGGTAAAGGTTTGGTTGTCAAGCCAATTTGAAATGAAGGACTTAGGTGAAGCTAACTTTATTCTAGGGATCAAGCTTTGGCAAGATCGTAAGAATAAGATGTTAGGTTTATCACAAACTGGGTATATAAATAAGGTTCTAGAATGGTTTAGTATGCAAAACTCCAAGAAAGGATTACTTCCATTTAGACATGGAGTTCCTCTGTTTGATGACCAAAGGCCTAAGACTCTAGAGGAAGAAAATATGATGAGACAAGTTCCTTATGCTTCTGTAGTGGGAAGTCTTATGTATGGCATGCTATGTACTAGACCAGATATCTATTATTCAGTTGGCATGGTCAGCCGATATCAATCAAATCCAGGACTTAAACATTGGCAAGCTGTAAAGCATATTCTCAAGTATCTACGAAGAACAAGAGATTATATGTTTGTTTACCATAGTGAGGATTTGATTCCCATTGGTTATACAGATTCAGATTTTCAGTCAGATCTTAATTTTAGAAAGTCCACTTCAGGTTGTGTGTTCACCTTGGGAGGTGGAGCCATTAGTTTGAGGAGTGTTAAGCAATCTTGTATTGCGGACTCCACCATAGAAGCTGAATATGTTGCTGCTTGTAAGGCGGCAAAGGAAGCTGTTTGGCTTAAGAAATTCCTTTCTGATCTTGGTGTTGTGAGAATGGAGCAAGTTCCCATCACATTGTTTTGCGACAATAGTGGAGCGGTTGCACAATCCAAGGATCCAAGGAATCACAAGAAAGGAAAGCACATTGAGAGAAAGTATCACATTATTCGAGACTTTGTTGCTCGAGGAGATGTAGTAGTAACAAAGATTGATAGTGCAAGTAATTTAGCGGATCCCTTTACCAAAAACTTGCCACAAAGGACTTATGAGTCATATTTGAAGAGAATGGGAGTTAGATTAGTGCACAATAGTTTTTAGGGCAAGTGGAAGATTGTTAGGATATGTGCCCTTAAATCCTATTGTATGATGCTATGTATGACATTATGTATGACTTAATGTTATGATTAATAAAGTTGTTTTATTATTATCTAAGATAATGGTAACATGAATATTTGGACATTATCATATAGTCCATGAGATGTATAGTATGTGATTTATGTGATTTAGTCACGGAAGCTATAGATCGCAAGTTCTTTGTAAACTCAGAATTATAGTTCGTAGTCGGTGATGAAATTTGGCATTTCATCTGTGAAGACTATAACATATCAACTAAGATGACTTGCCTTAATCATGGAAGTGGAGACTTCTAGTTGATATGTTGAAATGTTTTAAGAGTTAAGACATATTGAACTGGACCGCTGTGAGATTTATTATTCTCCTAACGACTGTTAAATGAATAATATATCTCACGACTCCTATTTGTATGAACTCTTAATCCTAAGAGAATAATGGACCTGATCATGAAGTGTAGGTTGCTTTGATATATCAAGAGTGAGATCTAAAGTCACGATCAAAACCTCAGTATGTTGGGCAGCCACATTTAATGTTGATGGAACATATATTCTCAATGTAAGGTTGAAATTTATCAACCATTTTGTTGGCTTTATTCCGTGCTAATTTGCTTGTATTTTCAGCATTTAGAAACCCTGTATTTAGGTGGAAATCATGTAAGAGTAGTGTGTGAGAGAGTGTGAAGAATTGCTCAAGACTGTGCTGCAGAACAGGGACTCGTGACTGGACTTCGTTGGTGTCTCACGACTGGCAAGCCGCTAGATGTTGCAGACGAGAGAAGTGTTCAGAGGAGAACTCGCGACTAGATCTCGCGGGTGGCTCGCGACTAGATCTCGCGGGTGGCTCGCGATTGGAAAGCTGCCAAAATTTGAACCGTCGTGCCAGCTGTTGCACTACAGGACAAAAAATTCTAGACTGGCCTTTCAGTTTGTTCGCAGCTTGAACTCGCGGCTCAGTACAGCCGCGAGGCCAAGCCGCCAGCCAACTCTATTATGAAAAATCTGTCTCTTCGCATTCCAAACACCCACCAGTATATATACCCCTTATACCCACGAAATGTAGAGAGCTTCTAGAGAGAATTTTGAGAGAGAAACTCTAAAGAAAAACAAGATTGACTCATCCACAATCTTTGCCTTATGACTCTTCAAATTCCTCTACTCTCTTCCTCTCCATTATAGATCTTATGTTGTCCTTGTGTTTGCATCTCTCTTCCCTTTATCTTTGTCATTTAATTTCTGTTATGGATGTGATTTTATTTGGCTTAGATGGTTTATCAATCCTGTTTTAGGCTTTAATTCATTTTCCACACGTTTATCATTTGTGTTAAAGCTTGAATTGATAATTTGTAAATTGGGGGTCTAAACGTTCATAGTATTTTATACTTTATTTGAACTTTCAATTGGTATCAGAGCGGGTGCACTTGCTGTGGTTTAATTACCTTTGTACGATCCCTGACCCTGTTTTGAGATGGATCGGTCTCAATCTTTGAATGCATCACCATTTTTTGATGGTAGCAACTATGCTTTTTGGAAAGTCCGAATGAGGGCATTTTTATGTTCTATTGATGAAAGTGTGTGGGATGCTGTTGATATTGGATGGGTTAGGCCTGAGGTCGAAAAATCCACTTGGGATAAAGCAACCCTTACTGCGTCTAATGCTAAAAGTAAAGGTTTGAATGCTATTTTCTGTGGTGTGTTTTTAGATGAGTTTCACAGGATATCCCATGTCTCAGTGGCTAAGGAGGCATGGCAAATATTGGAGACCACGTATAAAGGAACCAAGAAGGTGAAAGATACCAAATTACAGATGCTGACCACTCGCTTTAAGGAGTTCAAGATGAGTAAGGATGAGTGGTGATTGGCAAGTTCAACTTGGGTGAGAAAATGGAGGATTCAAAGATTGTGAGAAAGATCCTTCAATCATTGCCGGAGAGCTTCCGCGCAAAAGTTACTGCAATTGAGGAGAGCAAAGACCTGGACAATATTAAGGTCCAAGAATTGGTTGGCTCACTGCAAAATTATGAGCTATCATTGCCATCGTAGAGAAGGAGCAAATCTCTTGCTCTCAAGACAATCGATGAAAGGGTGGAAGCTCATGACTCATCTGATGAAGATGTTGACGATAAAGATGTCGCATATCTTGTGAAGAACTTCCGAAAGTTCTTGAAGTTCAAGAAGAAAGGAAAGTTTGCTGAAAAAGGAAAATTTCCAAGTTTTGGAAAAGAGAAAAAGGATTTTGAAAAGAAAGATGGTAAGGAGTCCCAATCCTCTCAAGGAATCACATGTTTCGAGTGTAATGGACACAGACATATTAAGAAAGAATGTCCCAATTACTTGAAATCGAAGGGCAAGGCTTATGCCGCAACTCTTAGTGATTCGGACTCATCCAACTTAGATTCTGAGGAAAGCTGTGACGAAGAAGGGAACTACTCTGCATTTATGACTATTGCTTATGTTGAGTCTTCGGAGGACTTGAATTTGCTTGTACAAGAACTTGGAGAGTATAGTGATGAGGAATTAATGAGAATAGTTGAAGAATCAGAAAATGAAGAGGATGAGTGTACCAAAAGTCTTCAAGAGAACTACAACTTACTTCTTGAAAAGTCTGGAGACTATACACGTGTGGCCAAGGCAGTTTGTAAAAAAGATGAAGAAAGCTGAAGAGGACTATAGAAGTCTTCTCATTCGCCACAAGGAGGCCAAGTGTGAGATAGAGAAGTTAAATGGAGAGTTGTCGAAAGCCTATGCTAAGGTGAGGTTTCTTAAGCTAGAGGTGGTTCAAGCAAATGCCAAGATAGAAAGAGTCTCCACAAAGAAACTGGATGATGTAATCTCCTCGTAAAAACACTTCTCGGACAAATCTGGTTTGGGATATACTGGAGAAAGCAGTTCAGCTGTCAAACTCACCAAGGACATGAAGTTTGTGAAGGCAAAGGAGCCTGTGATAGAAATTTTAGCTGTTGAAAAGGTGAATCCAGAGAAAAAGAAGATTGTGGCTGATCAACGGGTGTTCAACAAGCCCCGTAACCGCTCAGAGGTCATACCTGAAGTTAGAAGGAAATCACTCCTAAGACCACAAAGTGGTCCAAGAAAGAATCATTTCTGTCATCACTGTGGACTTCAAGGCCACACCAGACCAAACTGTCATAAGCTGAGAGCATTGAAGAATGCAAGTGATCAAAGGTCGAGAGGAACAAGAAATGACAAGAAAATTTGGACTGTTGAGCAATCAAGAGGTCGAAATGGTGATTCCGGAGTGATGGACGTGATGAAGATGATTGGTGCTTTCACCACTTGTTTGGAAAGCTTCACACAGAGGTTTGAAAATTCCAACTCCTGTACCCAATCCCATAAGGATATCACCCTAAACGCATGTGACGTGTGGGTGAAAAAGGGTACTCATGCATAAGCATTATAACATGTCCATGCATTAATTCTTCCTATCTTATGTGTCTTTGCTTGGGTGTTTGTTTTTATGCTTGTTTGAATGTGTTCTTAATTTAAATGTCTTTACATGATTTTTTTTTTGATAAATTTTTTTTTGGTCAAAAATTCAAAAACATATAAAAAGTATAAAAATCTAAAAGGTTTGATCAACGCTGTTGAGTTTTTGTCATAAACTTGTTTTGCCTTGTAGCTTTGTACTAATGGCTTAGTGCATTCATGATCGTAGCTTGTTTTCATTGCACTCATATCAATGTGGGAAAATCTTGAAATCTATGAGATTGTTGTAAATCGATCTTCAAACTTGGCGTGAATGATTAGTCAATGATTTTGTTGATCTTGAGACATGCATAGACTTGTGTCTATATATCTTCCCACTCTTTATTTATTTATTTTTTTTTATTTTTATTTTTTGCTTAAAAGAGCTCTTCAAATGTAAATCTCCAAATGAAAAGAGATATTGAGCTGCAAAAACCTGTCGCACAAACTAGTATTTGACTAGGAAAAAGGGAAAGCGACTCAAAATATAGTATATGATGCCCAAAAAGCCAAAGGCTTGATCATCAAATTGAAATATCAAAAATTTCAGGCATCAGTCTCAAAATGAGATATATTGATTCAAAATGACAAAATGATGTGAATTGTAATGAAGCCAAATGAAAAGCTTCAAAAGTTATGTAATCATTTTCTTGTGGAAAGTCATATATGCATATTTCTATAATTGAGATGGATCTCATTATCTAGTACTAATTGTGTATGCCTTGGTTGAATTGATCATCGAAGCTTCACATTAGACGAAGGACTATCTCATTATTGATATCCACACACATCACACTTGCTTATGTTCTTTGAATGCCTTATTCATTTGTGTGACTGTACTTGATAAAATGTGTTTCACATGCTTAAGTTTTGTTGATCAAACACAAAAAGATTTTTTAGCATTTGTGTGTTTTTGAAAAAGTATTTTTTTTTTTAGCAAAATTGTCGAAAATTTCAAAAACTGTTGTGTCCTGTTTTGGCGACTCATTTGCGGGTCTGTCCAGTCGCATACCCCAGTCGCGAGATCAATACAGATTGTTTTCGCGTCTCTCTGGCGGGTCAATACCCAAGTCACGAAAAAGACTTAGAAAATTTTTCAAAAATCTGGATTTTTATGCTTCTCGCGTCTTGATTTGGCGACTTTGTCGCGAGTGGAGGTACAGTTGCGAGATTTACACAGAAAGTTTCGCGGCTCAGCTTGCAGTTATCTCGTGGTTTGAACCTCCAGTAGCGAAAAACACTTAAACAAATTTTTCAAAATTCCTTTTTGAAGTGTTCTGGCGGCTGGACATGGCGTCTTTCTCGCGACTTGTTTTAGTTGCAAAAATCGTGTGTTTTGCGCCTTTAAAGTCAGTTTTTCAAAACTTTTCAGTTTTCCCTCAAATATTTGTGACTGCTCATTGTCTCAACCGTGTTCTCTCTCAAACTCACCTTGTTTTTCTCAAAGATCTTTGTGTTCTTCATCATTTCTTCGTCAATCTTCAAGAAAAAGGTATGGGTTTTCATACTTTCATTACCTATTTCATGATTTTAAGTCTTTTTCTTTGGATTTTGAGTTGTTTTGATTAGTTGAGATATTTTGAGTTTCTACTATGGGTATGAATCATTTTATTGGGTTTGCTTGAATGGGTTTTGTTGCTTTCTCTTATCTAATGCATATTATGCCTTTTATCATACTTGTCTACCCTCATTGTGTGCTTATATTGATTTGACCTTTGTTAAGGTTCCCTACCCATCGTGATATATCCTATTGGTATTTGATTAAGTCATAGGGTTTTTTAAGATTTTGTTTGGCTTTGTGTTGTGTTTGTCTAAACATTGTTGCTTATCGCACGTCCATATTCTTGTCCTGCACTGTGAACCATATTTTTGTCTCTGTTTCTGCACTCTATCAGTTTAGGGTTTGACTCCCTTTATGGTAGTATTTTCATACTATATAGTATGTTGTTTCCTTAGAATCCTTGCCTCTATGTGGTATGATCTTCTGGTTTATCCTTTGTTTCCATCTAATCAGGCACTGATGTTTTGAATGTTCCATCTATTGTGTTCTGTTCTTGTGGTTGTTGTTGTCATTGATTCTTCAAATAACTCCTACAAAGAAGAAGACTGTTGCCAAGAAAGGTGACAGAAGATTGAAGATGGACAACTCTAAGTTTAGGTCTCCTCAGCATTTTAAGAGATACACCCAATTTTACTTGAAGGCACCTATTATTCAAGAGAGATTTGTGGACTTGACAGACCTAAAAGATACCTTCATTCTTGGCTGCTTTGAGGAAAGAGGTTGGGAGAAGTTGCTGAGTAATCTCCCTAGAGTATGTGAACCTCTGATTAGGGAGTTTTATGCTAATGCTGTGCTGAGAGAGAATGAGATCAACTGTTGGGTAAGAGGACATGAATTCCTACTAGATGTGGATGACATTGATGAGGTGCTAGGTTTCGAAGGAATGGATGATCATGATTTCACAAATTACAAGGATAGAATGATGTCCATAGAAACTGCTTAGGCACACATTGGGGGAGTCAGAGAAGGGAAATGTCTCAACACAAATGCATTTCTAGCAGACATGAGATGTCTAACTGTGATAATGATGTTCAACCTTTACCCTGTAAGGAAGTTGACTACAATCAACAATGCCAGAGCAATTTTTCTGATGGAGCTCAAGAAAAAGACTTTCATAGACATCAGTGCTCATATATATCATACCATTGTTGATGAAACCAGAACAACTTCCAGAGCCAAGCTAATTTTCCCTAGTCTTCTCATGAGAATCTTCAGGCTAAAAGGAGTGGAAATTCCTCAAGATATAGGTATCATGTCTACTCCATCAGCAATCAACAACCTAACCATCTCAAGGATACGAGTTCGTCTTCCGGGTGTGAAGAAGGAGGAGATCAAGAAGGAGGTGAAGGTATGGAAACTGAAACAGAAGCTGCTGGTCACCCCTCGAGTTCAAGAGGTCGTAGTAAGAGAAGCAGAGCATCATCTTCATTAGAAGTACCTCCAGATGCATTCCAGATTATCCTTGAAAGGATTGATGGACTCAGAGATATACAGAACGAACAATCTGACAAGCTGTCTGCACTTCAAGATCAAATGAACATTCTCTTAGCAAAACTTGACGGCTTCACTACACAGCAGTGACCCTTTGGCCATTCCGGTCAAAAAGAGGGAGATTTTTGGTGAAGGATAGCTGGGAATAGCTCTTGAGGGGGAGCATTTGCTGAGGGGGAGCACTTATTATTATGTTTTCTTTCTTGTGTCTTGACATTACTTTATCTTTCTGCTAAACTCATTTGGTATAAATTGTTGGATATGGTACTTTGTTTTGGTACTTTGGTTTTTATATATTTTAGATGTTACTCAGTTTTATTTTGTACCTATGCTTATGTAGCCTTTTAATTTGTACCTTTGCTTATGTGACTTTTTGGTTATGTTTTGTACTTGGCTTTTGTAAGCACTTTGTCTTCTTGCTTGGTGGCTTTCATTCTTTATATTTAAATGTCATGCTTTTATCTTTAAGTACATCACTCTTGTACCCTAGTAGGATTTTGTATCCTAGATACAAATACTTCTTGTATTTTGCATTGGTTGAGTGTTAGACATACAAATGATACTTGTTATTGAGCTTATTAGATTGCATGTCCGGATGTTCATTTCTTGTGAGAATGAACATTGTGATCACTATTTATAGTGATTGTTTGTTTTTGGTCAAGCCATGCTTTATTGCTTTAATTTATTTTGCTTGATCGCATTGTGCTTGCTTCATATGCAATACAAGTTTTTCTGCATACTATGAACTTATTGTGTGGTTGCTTTTCAGGAGATACTTGTACTCATGATTCAAGAGCTTCACAGATTCTAGAGTTAGGTGTGAGAGAGTTTTGTTCAACTGTTCCCAACTCACGCGTTAAGTCTAGAGTTTGTTGTAGGGTTTTGTCACGGAATAGCCAAAGGGGGAGATTGTAAGGTTGAAATTTATCAACCATTTTGTTGTCTTTATTCCGTGCCAATTTGCTTGTATTTTTAGCATTTAGAAACCCTGTATTTAGGTTGGAATCATGTAAGGGTAGTGTGTGAGAGAGTGTGAAGAATTGCTTAAGACTGTGCTGCAGAACAGGGACTCGCAACTGGACTTCGCTGGTGTCTCGCGACTAGCAAGCCGCCAGATGTTGCACACAAGAGAAGCGTACAGAGGAGAACTCGCGACTGGATCTCGCGGGTGGCTCGCGACTGGAAAGCTGCCAGAATTTGAACCGTCATGCCAGCTGTTGCACTACAGGACAAAAAATTCCAAACTGGCCTTTCAGTTTGTTCGCAGCTTGAACTCGCGACTCAGTACAGCTACGAGGCCAAGCCGCCAGCCAACTCTGTTATGAAAAATCTGTCTCTTCGCATTCCAAACACCCACCAGTATATATACCCCTTATACCCATGAAATGTAGAGAGCTTCCAGAGAGAATTTTGAGAGAGAAACTCTAGAGAAAAACAAGATTGACTCATACACAATCTTTGCCTTGTGACTCTTCAAATTCCTCTACTCTCTACCTCTCCATTGTAGATCCTTGAGAGGTACTTTAACCAAAACCTTTTCTCACCTCACCCATACCTGTGAGAAGGCTCTTTGGTGTTTTGGGAAGCAGTTAGAAAGGAGCCAATTTATATTGGTAGATGCTATAGACTAGTAGCGGGATCCGGGAAGCTAAAGAAGAAATAGGTTCGGCATAACCTCGTTGGAGCAAGAAGCTTGGAGGGCTTAGGTACCTGGGTAGATTAGGCTTGGAGGGTCTATTGCTGTCCTTGTATCCCAACTGCATTCTTTAGTGGATCATTTTGACCGCTTGGAGGGCGGCAGAGAGGTTTTACGCCGAAGGCTTCGGTTTCCCCTTCTATAACACGTCTTGTGTTGTCGGTGATGAAATTTGGCATTTCATCTGTGAAGACTATAACATATCAACTAAGATGACTTGCCTTAATCATGGAAGTGGAGACTTCTAGTTGATATGTTGAAATGTTTTAAGAGTTAAGACATATTGAACTGGACCGCTGTGAGATTTATTATTCTCCTAACGACTGTTAAATGAATAATATATCTCACGACTCCTATTTGTATGAACTCTTAATCCTAAGAGAATAATGGACCTGATCATGAAGTGTAGGTAGCTTTGATATATCAAGAGTGAGATCTAAAGTCACGATCAAAACCTCAGTATGTTGAGCAGCCACATTTAATGTTGATGGAACATATATTCTCAATGTAAGGTTGAAATTTATCAACCATTTTGTTGGCTTTATTCCGTGCTAATTTGCTTGTATTTTCAGCATTTAGAAACCCTGTATTTAGGTGGAAATCATGTAAGAGTAGTGTGTGAGAGAGTGTGAAGAATTGCTCAAGACTGTGCTGCAGAACAGGGACTCGTGACTGGACTTCGTTGGTGTCTCATGGCTGGCAAGCCGCTAGATGTTGCAGACGAGAGAAGTGTTCAGAGGAGAACTCGCGACTAGATCTCGCGGGTGGCTCGCGACTAGATCTCGTGGGTGGCTCGCGATTGGAAAGCTGCCAAAATTTGAACCGTCGTGCCAGCTGTTGCACTACAGGACAAAAAATTCTAGACTGGCCTTTCAGTTTGTTCGCAGCTTGAACTCGCGGCTCAGTACAGCCGCGAGGCCAAGCCGCCAGCCAACTCTGTTATGAAAAATCTGTCTCTTCGCATTCCAAACACCCACCAGTATATATACCCCTTATACCCACGAAATGTAGAGAGCTTCTAGAGAGAATTTTGAGAGAGAAACTCTAAAGAAAAACAAGATTGACTCATCCACAATCTTTGCCTTGTGACTCTTCAAATTCCTCTACTCTCTTCCTCTCCATTGTAGATCTTATGTTGTCCTTGTGTTTGCATCTCTCTTCCCTTTATCTTTGTCATTTAATTTCTGTTATGGATGTGATTTTATTTAACTTAGATGGTTTATCAATTCTGTTTTAGGCTTTAATTCATTTTCCGCACGTTTATCGTTTGTGTTAAAGCTTGAATTGATAATTTGTAAATTGGGGGTCTAAACGTTCATGGTGTTTTATACGCTATTTGAACTTTCACTCAAGATGGAATTCATAATCTCTTAACGGAGATATAAAATATTCTCTTAAGATAAGTTTAATGGGTTTGGTTATTTAGAGTGTTAGGCCTAACCAGTTTAGTAAGAATATACTAAAGTATATATTTATAAAATTGGATTTCATAAATATATAATGAATAACTTAAAGGATTAAAACGGCACTCAAGGATTAAGATGTAGTAATTTCAAAGTGGCAGTTTATATTCATGACTTTGTATTACTACGAATATTTTATAAAGGGGTTGCATGTATAATGAAGTCTTAGGATATAATCATAAGGCCTAGAGTGCAATTATATTTATATAGTGGTATTAAATATAATTAATGGTAACTTTGGGCTTGTCAAGAGTTGATAGAAAAGCCCAAGGCCCATTGGAGCTAGTGTCTTATTGGTCCCTTTTGGCCCCACTCCAAATCACACACTAAAGCCCAATTGGAAAGGCCCAATAAGCCAGCCCAATTACATAATTAGTTAGTTATAAAGGGAAAAACATACAGAATTTTTCATAAGAGAAAAAGAAACATCATTGTGAAGTGGTGTGTATGTGCGAGTGAAGCCACTCAATTATTCTCCCTTGGAAACTGATTAAGAGACCACACTTCTTGAGCTTAAAGTGGAATTGGAGTGAAGACTACAAGTGTTCCCAAGTGTAACGACCCCACCCCAAATGTGTAGATATTGTCCGCTTTGGGGCCCATGTCCCTCACGGTTTTGTTCTTCCCCAGGTTGCGCTGGGAAAAAGGCCTCTACACATTAAAGGGAAGTCATTCCTTATAAACACATTCTCATGTGCTTCCCTAGGCGATGTGGGATTCTATGAAATGTAAGACCCCCCTTTTTGGGTCACTACAATCCACCCCCCTTACGGGCACACGCGTCCTCGCGTGTGATGAGTCCCACATCGGGTATTTACTGGGTAGATCTGGGCTTTATTAACAACTACAAGGAGCCTCAATTGCGACTAGTCCTTTTGAGGTATAGCGCAGATGTGGCTAGCGCTTTTCCTTGGGTCGTTACACCAAGTACTTCTAATCTTTTGTTTTGAATTTCACCACCCCAAGGTACGCTATCTCGTTCTTAAATTCTGAAATTTACGTAGTGCATGTTATCAATCATGAATGAAATAGATCCATGTTTGTTGCTTCTGCTGTGTGTTTTGTATGAGATACAAAACCAAATTTTCCTACATCCCAAATGATGTGGAATTCATTCCAAGCCTCAGCCATTTTTATAGAAAACTTGTCTTTCTTATGCTTCTAAAACCCTAGTTACGTACGTAGGAATGTGCTTGCATACGCATGCTTTGGTTCGCGTACGGAGGCCAAGACCCACGTATGTAGGGTGAGGGCCATTTCGGTCATTTTATTTCCAAAAATAGATTTTTTCTCGTTTAAAAGGTTATATTTTTCATTAACACTTCTCAAGTCAATTTAATGTCTGATTGGGCTCTAAACTGGCCTTGGGCCTTAGAGTTCGAGCATTATTGGGGAACGGGGGCCCAAGTTGTAAGGGGTACAAAATACGGTGTCTACAGATGCCCCTTTTTTGATTCGTGAGCTTTGCTAACGGAATCAAAAGAGTAAGAGAAAAAACATTTTGTTTCGATGTACAGCTTAGGCCTAACCCATGCACATAACATGCATCACGCATACATGGGGCGGGATACAACTCTGAAGAGCTACGTGGGATTCGTATGTCCGAAATCCCACCTTTCTTGCTTGGGAAATGAGCAACGACAAGTTCACTATCCCAAAACCCGTTTTGCCACTTACAAATGGTAAGTAACTCACTATCCTAGAGTTACCTAAAAAGAAAAAAGAAAACAAACAAAGGGTGCTCTTATGAGCTAACCTAACAAATAACAAAAGGATATAGTCTCTGTGGTGTCGGTCTAGGGCTTTTGCTTCAAACTTCTCTGGGTGACTTGTTCCTCTTGTTTTCTTCACTTCTTTCTCTACCTTTTTAGGTGAGGCTTTTGCCTCGGGTTGACCTTAGACTCTTTCTCTATCACTATCTCTACCTTTTTCTACCATGCTTGCATGTTCAACTCTCAGAATGTTGGAAAAACTCATTGAGTAGTCTTGATTATTAAATCCACTAGGAATGTTGGAAAAACTCATTGAGGAATAGGTGTGCATGGTGAGGAATCATCTGCTTCTCAAGACTTGCATGGGGATGAGAAACTCAATGAAGAGCAGTATGGATGGACTTGTTGAGGAGTAGGGTAGATTTGTGATCCACTAGGGAAGAATCTTCTGGTCGCTGAGGATTTTGAGGAAGAATATTCTTCTGCTTCCTTGCAGGGGATTTTTGGTGTATGAGACTCACTAACGAAGAATCTTATGCTTCCTTACTGGGGATATTTTGGGGAAGAATCTTCTACTTCCTCACTGGGGATTGCTTTAATGTGCTTGGGTCCATCGAGGAAGAATCTTCTGCCTCCTTCATGTGGATGATGCTCGATACGCTTGAACTATTGAAGAAGAGTCTTCTGCTTCCTCTATGATGATGTTTGATTGGTTTGATCTATTTGAGGAAGAATCTTCCACTTCCTTACTAAGGATAGTGTTCTTAAGATGCTTGATTTGCTAGGGAAGAGTCTCTGCTTCCTTCATTGGGATGGTGTTTTCAATGTGCTTGATCCACTAGGGATGGTTTTTGATGTACTTGATCGGGGAAAGAGTCTTCTACTTCCTTTACTGTACACTGGGCAGTCCTTTGATAATTTGTGCCTTAATTGGGGTATTCTTGAGATGTTCCTTTTTTTGAAAGGATTTTTTTTTTCACTATTCATGACTAAACAACATGTAGTTTAGTGGTGAGGATTAAACTACATGTAGTTTAGCCATCAGGTGTGTTCCTGCCTTTTCATTTTTCCCAACGGTTACCAACCGTTTCTTTTTCTTCTTCATTCCCTTCGTTTCCCTTATCTCTTCACATTCTTCATAACTCTTTTTTTTTGTTTTTTCTCTCTACGAAAACCTCCCTCTCCTCTCTCTTTCGCTCACTTTCTGACTCTCTCATTTTCCCCAAACCCTTTTACTTTCTCATTTCTCTCATTCTCTCATCATCTTCTCTAATGGCACCCAAGGCAAAAGTCCTCCTACGTCCTATCTTCTAATGGATTCCACCTCACCCACTGGAGTGGAGTAATGAGGTTGGTGGGGTCTCCACCATTGATATACTGTCCAAAGAATCACATTCCCATGGCTGAATCTGTAAGTTTTCAAACTTTTTCTCATTTTCAAGTTTCTCTCAAATCTTCTATTTCAATGTGTTTTTAGCCATGTAAATGGTTGGGTTTTGCTATGGGATAAGTTTAGATGAAAACCTGACACCTTATGAGGGGTAGGAACATGTCAAGGATTGATTTTGGATTATGCATCTTTGAAAATGTCAAAGAACTAATTCTGTCTTTGTTCTTGCGTGCATGGGCTTAGGCTTGAGTATGCAGCTTATATTCATATGTACGCAACTCTATTCTTGCATACACGGATCTGTTCTTAAGGCTCTACATACGTGGGAATAGTCCTGTGTATGTAGGGTCTTGTCTGCGTACGTGGGCTTTGACTCGCAAACGTGAAACGCCTAGCAGAAGTCCCCCTTTGTCCATTTTCACTTATTTTTCCTCTGTTTCACTTCCATGTGCAATACTAACACACCTTTTTTGTCATTTTTGCATCTGCATATCACTACATCCCCTTTTCATCTTTACTTTTGCATCAAAACATCATATTTTCCAAATTTTGCTTGAATCAGGAATCTAACATCATTTTGTTTTGTTTTGTATTTTTTTTTTTTATTTGTTTTTTGTTTTTTTTTGTATTTTTTTTTTTTTTTTTGTAGTCATCATCCCCTTATGCTAGTAGGGGAAGCACTAATAAGGTGGTGGAATGGTGCAATCTTCTTGTCCTCGAAACCAGGGGCTATATCTAGGAGGCGAGCTTTGAGCCTATCATCGGTCTTCTTTCAGAGAAGTTTGTGAGTGCCACCTTGGTGTAGTGCCTCATTGAGAGGGGGTGGGATACTACCAACACCTTTCATATTGCTGAGTACGAGATGACAATGACTCCATATGACTTTTACCGTATAACTGGCCTTAGCTTCGAAGGGGCCATCATCAGTTTGGATGGTGCATTGGACATCCAACTAGGACTCGACATGTTGGGGAGGAAGTACTCCATTGAGACCATTTGCTACTTCGACTTGGTGTCAGACTACATGTTCCTCCCACAGAGGACCACAGAGGAATGTGTCCGTATGGCTAGGGTTTTTCTTCTCCTCTTGGTAGCTCTTTGAGGTTAGTTATCTTTTCATTTTTTGCACTTTCATTTGTAGTTTTTAGTCTTGTAAACTATGTTATCTTGAAAACTGCCATCTTACATCTGTCATCTTGCATCTAACTTGTAGTTATGCTTCTTTTTGCAATGGTGGGTTGTTAGGTATGGTCTTATAACTCCAAGCACAGACCTAGTCTTGAAGGATTTTCCTCAAGTGATGGCCCACCTCGCAGTGTTAACTTCAGATGAGGTAAGTTAAGACTTCCAATTGTTCATGCTTCTTTATGCATTTCCTTTAGAATACTCTTTTTCTAACTATGTGCCATTTTAGGTAAACTAGACCCCATGGGTTGGCCAGCCCCTTCCTGCTACTCCAGGCTTAGAGCCTGCCGCTCTTATTGCTTCAGAGATTACCTGACCCCTTGAAGGAGCGGGCTTGAAGGTGCTATATTTGGCGGAGAGGCTGAGGTGCCAGTAGGTGGGTAAGGATGACACATAGATTTCGATGGACCCTCATGAGTTCATGCTCGCCCCATACTCCATGACTAATGCTGAGCACAACTCATGGGGGAGTGCTGTTCTCAATGCTGGACGGCTTCTTGAGGGGTTGGACTATAAGGGGTTCAACATCACTCACCTCATGCCTTCCCTTACTGCTTAGGTATATGCTCAATCTCTTCTTCTTCTCCTTTTTTCCTTTTCCTTGTTTGTCATGACTTTTAATGTGGGAAATTGTAACAGGAGGAACCTACTCTCGATGAGCCCATTAACACTCCACATCTCCCTTGGACAGTCTATGCTTATGGCCCTGATGGCTTTGCTCAGGAGTGTGCCGTGCCCTGTAATTCTAATGTTATGGACTATCCTTTCCCTCCCAACACTCAAGTGGTGAGTTCCTTTTTTTCCTTTTGTTCTTTCTCTATTTGCCAAATTTCTCTTTTTGTTTCAGTCAATAACCCTTCCTTCTTTAAACTGCAACCCATTATCCAAGAGCATGAGGACTTAGTGTGGCTGGCCGAGAATCTCAAGTTGAAGGTGACCAACTACTTGAGGAAGTTATACAGTCCTGGAAGAGTGGCCCACCCAGGTGAAGGTGGTGGTGATGATGATGATGATGATGATGATGATGGCGGTGAGGAGGAGGACTCAGAGGCGACTCCTAGCTACCAACCGAGGAAGAGGCGACATCGTTGATTTCCTGCAATCACAACACATATAGGCACAACACACAACTTTTTTTCTTTTAGTGTTTTTATTTCCCTTTTAGCAACATTTGAATTCAGTTTAAGACAAAGGATTGTATTAAGAACATCTTTTTAAATTTATGCTTTTGATTAGGAACTTAGCACTAAAATTACAAGATATATCATAAATTGTATCTTCTATACAACTTTGCTTCTTTGAGGCATGCAATCTTGTGCTTGGAATGTGTCTTGAATGATTCTTTAGGTGACAAGAACCCTAAGGGTGCTTTAGCATCAAAAAACTCTGATCAAAACAGGGTAACATGGGCTTTTCCCAAGCGCCATACGTACATGGAGATGAGCCTACGCACGCAGCGTTGACTTTGTGTACGCAGTGTTGACTCTACGTACGTGGGCCACGAATTAGAAAAACCCTTACCGACTTACTTAAGTATAAAAGTAGCTGTTTGAGTCTAAAACCCCCCACCAACATATTTCCAACCTAGAGGACACCTTTTGAGGCCCCTTAATGGCAGAAAACTCTCCTCTTGATATCTCCACTTGGAATAGGAAGCTCGGTCATAATGTTAAGGATTTCATCACTACTTATGGTCTTTCTTGCATCTTCTTTGTTGATACAGTATCTTGTCCACCCTCGATTTGCGTGCTAGACCCCGAAAAATCCAAAAATATTATTTTCTCTCAATGGGGCCATGAGAACATCCAGTATGACATGGTGCAACCCGTTCGGACACTAGGGCACCTAAAGTTCCTTTTTCAGCTAAAATGACCAAAATGCCCCTAGTCAACCTTGGGTTGACCAAAAGTCAAAAAAAGTCAAAATCCCCTTAAAATATCACTTTTCATATTTTTACATCAAACTCGAGCTTCTCGGAAATTTTTGGCAACTTTGACCAAGTTTAACCTTAAGTTGACTCCCAACAGGCCCTAGATACCCTAATTTTGATCTAACCATCAGAACGGGTTGAAACCAATGCCATTACGAAGATTATCAAATTCTCAGTCCAACGACTATTCATAGGTCGAAATCAGAGTTAGAACAGCCGAGATATCATGAAAACCGGGTTAATGCACCGATCGATGCACCACTAACTTCCCAGAGCCATAACTTTTGATCTGACTGTTGGATTTTTGAGTTCCATACCTTTTTAGAAACAAGAAGTCAAGATATTTTCAGGGGCATCAAGATCAACCTGATCCGAGACCATTTGGAAATGGCAGCCTACAAGGGTCACCGCCTCGACAAGCTCAACGAGGCTATAAAAGGCCCCAGACACCTTCAGACTAAAAAAAAGAAGACTTTTCTGGGTTTGGCTCTCTGCCTGGAAGTTGTCTGCACATTTTTCCTCTCTTATAAACACAAAAAACACACCCAAAAAAAAAAACACATCAAAGCCTTTGAATTCTTCCTTCTTCACCAAAAATACAAGGTATTGTCCTTATACCCAATCTTCTTCTCCTTGGTTCTACACTTTGGATTTGGGGTTTAGGGGTGTGGATGTAGCTTTTTAGCTACTATCCACACCCCTAACTTTCTAAATCTTTTTCTAGCATTTATCATGCTCTTTTTGCTTTAATAACATGATTTATTGCTTTTCTTAGCATGTTTCTTGCTTTATCTTGCTCGTAGCATGTACTTAGTTTGGATCCATGTTCTTCCATGCTTGTTTACATGTTTTTTTTATTGATCTACATGTTTTATGCTTTATGTCATGCTTTATATGCTTAGATCTTCTCTTTCCTATGTGTTGATGTTTGGGTTACATGCTCGCATGCTTGCATGATGTTGTTGGCTATGCCTTGCTTGGATCTATGTGTTTATGTGTGTATTTCCATGCAATACGGTTATATCCTTGTCTTCACATGCTTATATGTTTGGATTCATGTTCTTCCATGTTTAGGTGCTAGGCTTGTACATGTTGATATGTATGTTTCTATGCCTACTTGTCTAGATCTATGTTTTCTAAGGTGTGATTAGTCACCTGTTTCTAGTTGGTGATAAAACTAACTAGAAACAGGTGACCAATCACACCTTAGAAAAACCCAATGATTGGTGGCGACTTCACTTACCTTTGGTAATTCCGTTACAACTTGGCCAAGATTCCTGCCACACCTCCAAAGGTAGACAAATACCCTCCTCCACTGAGAGAGAGAGAGATCACTCGAAGCTTCGTACGAACCACACACCAAAATCATCGAGAGGGATCCCCAACAAGCCTTGCCCGCGCAGGAGCATCGCCACGGCGGGTGGTCAAACGACATTCCCCTACCATTAAATCAGGGTGGAATATCCTCTCCTTCGTGCTATTACCAACTATTGTATTCCTTCTCGGCATGCATTCCACTTTAACAGAATAGAGCTATGCCCCACTATCGAGGAATTTGCTACTATCATGGGTGAACCGGATATTGATGACCTCATCCTCTCTACGATGGGTAGGGATCTTCCTTCCTTTCTACGATTTGTGTTGGGCGTCCCTGCTACCACAACAAGGAGGTGGTGCGTCCTTGGAAAGCTTAATCTTAGGCTGGTCTTTAATTATTTTTCCGATTTGGCCTTTTTGAATTGTTAGAGGCTATGATTGTACTTTCTTCGTGCCTTTTGCTTATGTGCCCTTGCAAGATATTTCTTGGTTCAAAAGTCATGTTGTGTGTGATGATACAGAAAATCGTCAGTAAGTCACACAGTACTCACGTGCTCCCGATGAAGAACCTACACAATATGAAAGCTGAAGACCTTAAGAGGAGTACCAATACGGTACCAACCAAGGACCCTCCGAATGTCAAGTTAGTGAATGCTCGCAACCCTAGAGTACCAGAGTTGGGGGAAGTTATGCGTACCTCCGTTTACGGGGGCTTAGGGGTATTTATAGTACCGTAGAGTCGACATCTGTGGCATGTTTAAGAAGATATTTCCTCACCAGAACCACTCTTTCTTGCGTGTTCCTCATGAAGCCTGTTAGGTTCTAAAAGCTTAGAATAATTGACAAATCGTGAGCACACAAGAACATGTAAGCTGAAGAAAGAAGATTTCAGAATCTGCTTGGTTCGATCGATCGAAAAACAGGCTCGACCGATCGAAAGTCGTATCTGCAGAATTTTAAGTTGGCCCAAACAGCAGTTCTAGCCCATTAAGGATTAGGGTTTCAGATCTACTTCTTCCACTATATAAAGGAAACCCTAAGCACGTTTTTTACAAGGCTTTTTAGAGAGAAAAGAGTGTGCCTCTTTTGCATTTAGGGTTTTGCTCCTAAAACCTCTCATATTACTTCTACCGGTGTTGTTCCTTGAAGAATCTCAATATCCGGTATTGCTGAAGTTGCTGTCTTCTCTAGTCATCAAAGGTGCTGATGATCTAAACCTTCAAAGGTGGTCTTGGAGTCACAAACAGGAAAGTTTGTGTTGCTAAACTTTTGAGTGGGATCTCAAAGTCACAAGCGTGAGTGTTTGTGTTTTGCAAAGATTAAGGAAAGAAGGAGTCCGTGGATCTCGGAGCTATCATGGGGTCGTGGTAGTAAGTTTCCTACATTGGGTAGCAATAGGATGTTAGTGGTCTAAGTCGCTATTGTGTAAACTTCAATTCTTTCTAGTGGATTTGCTATTTTACCTTGAGGATAGCTAGGTTAAATCCTCCCTAGGTTTTTTACCGGTTTGGTTTTCGTGGGTCATCGTATCGTTGTGTTGTTTATTTTTCCGCTGCTTTACTTGATATGATTGTTATTGTTTTAACCTAGATCTGAATAATAAACCTAAGTATTCAATTAGTTAATTAATTAGGTTAAACAATCTAGTTTTACAGGGGTCTAAACGAACTGACAAGTGGTATCAGAGTGGCTACTCTTCTGTTGTAGATCCTTTGATCTAAGAGTTGATCCTTGATCCCTGTTATCATGGATAATTTTAAGTGTGTTACTGTTTTTGATTGTGATGATTTGAATAAGAAGGACACTGTTGTTTCTGTTGATCTTTTTGATGCCTGTGAAACTCTTCGTAAGGAATTATTGAAAACTATGAGAATTGCTAAGAAATTCAAGGAAGAGTTAAAATTGGCTAATCTTGAAAAAGAGGAATTGATTGTTAGATTAGATGAATCTAATAAAAAGAATGAATTTTTGAGAAATCAAATTTCCTCTCAAGATGGGAAGATGAAAAGCTTGGAACAAGAGTTAGTTGAATCTAAAGCTAAGATTGAAAATTTGACTAGTGCCAAGCCTGTTGTTGATAACAGAAGTGTTTCTGTTTCTCTTAAGCCTAAAACTGAAAAAGTTTATATCCCTCCTTTCAAGAGGAATAATAAAGAAAAGGCTTATTTTGCTAGGTTAGACAAAGGTAAAAGTTCTGATGTAGACGCTGAAGTTTCTACACCTAAGTCTAAACCTACTGTTAGAGAGCATAAGAAATCTGTTTTTGTGCCTACCTGTCACCTTTGTGGTGTTGTTGGTCATATTAGACCAAATTGTTCTTTGTTAAGGCAAAAACCAAAATCTGAGACTAGATTTGCTATTAGGAATACTGATGTTCCTAAACTTGTTCCTGTTTGTCACTTTTGTGGTGTCTCCAGTCACATTCGTCCTAATTGTCATAAATTGAAATTTAAGCATTCTGTGTTTCAATCTAGGACATGTGATGATATTTCTCCTGCCATAAGTCCATATAAATTGTTTCATATTCTTTTGAAAAATTTGAGCTTGTTGGCTTGTGAAAGGAATTTGCAGGATTTCAGTCTTTCTTAGAAGATTGGTGTAATTCCTCAAACACACTCTACTTCACGTGGATTTTCACCTACAAAGCCGAAGACTCGTGCTATATAGGTGAGAAAAGATTCTCTAAGGTGAGTGTTGCTGACTTGTCCCTGTTTTAATTCTTTCAATTATTTGTGGACATGTTTTGTTTTTTGTTTTTTGTTTTTGGTTGTTTTGTTTTTTAGGTTGTTTTTTATTAAAAAAAAATCCAAAAACATTGAAAAATTTCAAAAAGACAAAAATATTTTATTTTGTGTCTAGTTTTATTTTTCTTGAGGATTACATGAACTATGATATCTCTCTCTTGATTTAGAACATGCTTGACATTATGGAGAAACTTGAATAGCATGTGTTATATAAGTGTTAAGCTATTTATGATTTTGTATGAGTATGTACTAGTTTGTACATGTACTCATGGGTTAATTAAGAAATTGATATTTCTTGCTTGTGTACCCTCTATAGCTTAGTTAAGCACTGTCATGCATTGCATTTGCATTTTTAATCATTTAGCATAATGTGTGCTTTTTGTTTTTGGTCATAAATTTTTTTTTAAACCAAAAATATTTTTATGTGTTTTGTATTATATATCTTGGATTTATAATTAAGGTTGGCCATATTATCTTTATATAACATGTTTATGTACTTTGTTTAACTTGGATGAAGCTTATTTTTATTGCACTTTACTAGTTTGAGCTTTGTAGTGCATGTTGTGTGGGAAAGATGTTTATAGTTTTTGATCACATGATCTTGATCTTGAAGTCACATGCCTTTGATTGTTGGACTTGAACTTATTAAGAAAGGCATAAATAACCATCTCACCGCTGTTTATTAGCCAATCATGAACACCTTAGTGCATATCGTAAGATTTTGTGCTCAAGAAAGTGTAGCACATGCACAAAAAGAACATAAGGTGTAGCCTTGGTTTAAATGCTAAAATTGGTGTGTACATTATTGGGCTATAATGAATTCAAATTAATTAAAATTGGTGTGTACATTATGAGGCAAATCAAGAAACTTACATGATTGCAAGCTTTTATTCTAGGAGATGTGAGAGTTATATGATGTAACTCTTTAGGTGATAGTATCTTTCAAATTTATGTGATGAATTTTGTAGACTTTGTGATTGATTACTATTCACATATCACCTCACATGTCTCTCAAGCTTTTACTAGTTGCACACATTACACAAAGTTACTCTTTGCTAAACTTTGTACATGTTATTGTGTGTGATTTTATTGTGGCCATCCAAGATTAAATTTTCCTTGATTTTGATGCAAAATTTGAGTTTTGAAGACAAATTGGTTGATAAACTTGTTTTTGGAAGATCTGGGCTGTATCATGTGTTTTTAAAAAACTGCTAGTCTCATACTCATGCATTTCATTCATGAAATATTGTGCTTTGAGGTGTTACTGCATTAAATTACTCTGTTTTTCAAAAATTTGAGTTTTCCAGAATTTCGACCGATCGAAATTGCGATTAAAATTTTTGGTTTGATTCTGTCTGACTCGATTGGTATTCGATCGATGCTCAATCGATCAAAACTGAAAAATTTTCAGTTTTTAGAGTTTTTGACCAAATTTTTTCATGCATCATTTCTGGTTAGGACTCACATGAGTTGCATTGTTTTCTGTATCCATCTTGCAGTTTTGCAGTCATATCTCACATTGTTTTCACACATATCATGCATACACTTTGCTAAATTGGGTACTCAACTTGATCTAAAAATTGATTGATTAATTTTTGAGTCCTTTGTACATTTTAGTATATGCTATTTTTCTTGATGTGTGAACCGCAGAAAATATTTTTCTTAAGAGATATGATGGATAATCAATGTGCAAATATTTTCTCTACTCATGCAACTGTTTATGGGTCACATAGTGTCAAGTTGCATTTATTGAAAGAGAGAATATTTTTTATGTGTATCATCAACTCATTTTTTTTGATTGTGTGTTTTTTTATTTATCCCCACCTCCTAAATTTTCTCCAAGACTGTTTTTCCCAAAACTTGTTTTGTTTTTTCCTATTTTTATAGGGGGAGAAAAGTTTTTTTAACCTTTGTTGTTCATAGGGGGAGTTGTTGCTCTTTATAGAGGGAGTTATCTCTTTTTTCTATAGAGCTGAACTGTTTTTTGTTCCCTTGATTCTCTTTTTTCTCTCATGTTTACTGTCACTCTACTCTTTGTTTGAGTTGTTTTTTGTCAATACGTGACAAAAAGGGGGAGAAATAGATGAAATGTTGGGAAGCCTGTTTGTCTTGTTTAGGGGGAGATAAAATTCTTTTTGAAAATGGGAGAATATAAAAACTTTTTTGATGTATCTAACTTAGGAGGAGAGTTAGAATTTACTATTGTTTTTATATTCTGTTTCATATTATTGTTTATATGTCTTTCTTTCCACACATGCGGTGACGTGTTTGTTGAGTGTTTCAGGAAAGACAGGTGCATTCTAATCAAGACCTTCTACCTCTTCTTGGCAACTTCTAGGTTAGGAGTCTTAGATTGGGATTTGTGATGTAATTGGGCATTTTATTGTATTGGGTTGTTCTTGTATTTTAACACTTCATTTTGTATGAAAGTTTTGTCACGAATTGCCAAAGGGGGAGATTGTTAGGTTCTAAAAGCTTAGAATAATTGGCAAATCGTGAGCACACAAGAACATGTAAGCTGCAGAAAGAAGATTTCAGAATCTGCCTGGTTCGATCGATCGAAAAACAGGCTCGACCGATCGAAAGTCGTATCTGCAGAATTTTAAGTTGGCCCAAACAGCAGTTCTAGCCCATTAAGGATTAGGGTTTCAGATCTACTTCTCCCACTATATAAAGGAAACCCTAAGCACGTTTTTTACAAGGCTTTTTAGAGAGAAAAGAGTGTGCCTCTTTTGTATTTAGGGTTTTGCTCCTAAAACCTCTCATATTACTTCTACCGGTGTTGTTCCTTGAAGAATCTCAAGATCCGGTATTGCTGAAGTTGCTGCCTTCTCTAGTCATCAAAGGTGCTGATGATCTAAACCTTCAAGAGTGGTCTTGGAGTCACAAACAGGAGAGTTTGTGTTGCTAAACCTTTGAGTGGGATCTCAAAGTCACAAGCGTGAGTGTTTGTGTTTTGCAAAGATTAAGGAAAGAAGGAGTCCGTGGATCTCGGAGCTATCATGGGGTCGTGGTAGTAAGTTTCCTACATTAGGTAGCAATAGGATGTTAGAGGTCTAAGTCGCTATTGTGTAAACTTTAATTCTTTCTAGTGGATTTGCTATTTTACCTTGAGGATAGCTAGGTTAAATCCTCCCCAGGTTTTTTACCGGTTTGGTTTTCCTGGGTCATCATATCGTTGTGTTATTTATTTTTCCGCTGCTTTACTTGATATGATTGTTATTGTTTTAACCTAGATTTGAATAATAAACCTAAGTATTCACTTGATTAATTAATTAGGTTAAACAATCTAGCTTTACAGGGGTCTAAACGAACTGACAAAGCCTTTTCCTTATCAGTACCACTCTCTATTGCGTGTTCCTTACGAAGCCTTTTCCTTACCAGAACCACTCTCTATTGCGTGGAGTGCAAGATATCTTCTTATGCATAAACGTGTAGAGCAAGTTATGCTTACCCCTTCAGCTTTATCCCATCACTTCCTCTTCCCGTCGGCGTCCTTTGTCCTGTTTCTACCCCATACCCGAGACGCAATGCATGGCGCACTCGTTGGCTTGAAGAAGGACCGTCCGCCTTGCCTTTCCTCCTAAGAGAGTCGTTTGCTTATACAAGACCGTCAGCTTATACGGGACCGTCAGCTTTACTTAGAGAATTTATCCCTATTAGTTGCCCCCTACTCCAAAATCCCGTCAATTTCAGCTATCGGGTTGTGGATTATACCTTCGCTTAGTAGATTGGGCATTTATTGCCAATCTCCTCGAGCAGCCTTGATGTTAGAACACATGTCTTTGGTCAATTGGCCTTGTGCTTGGACGGGGGTGTCGCTTCGTCTTTTGTCCATTTGTATCCTTATATATATATATATATATATATATGTCTTACTTCCCACATTCCTTTCCTCTATTTCATTCCTGTTGATCAAAGAGTGAGAGACCGTCACTTCAAGGACTGTCTTTGTTATCACGCTTTCATCATCGTCTTCTTGTTGAGACTGTCAGTATTCTCGAAACTGTCTTTTGTCATTTGGTGAGTTGTCCTTGCTCTTATTGTCTTATATCTTTTTATTTTCATACTTGTTGATTGCAAAAACTTTTTATTAGAGAGGTCGTCAACTTAGGCTCTTAGAACACCTCTGTCACTTGTAGGTAGTCAGATGTCTAGGGAGGTGACGAGTGAATAGTCATCAATCCATGAGGGAGTGGGCTACGACGAAGTCTTCCAATCCGGTTATGAGCCCAAGGAGGGTTCCTCATGGTCTCCAGAGAGGGGATCGTCAGCCCTGTCTTCTGACGAGGATAAGAAAAGTTACAGAGAAGGTAAAGTATTAAGTGAGGGCGAGGTTGATGATGACAAGGTGGAAGGGAGAGGGAGTGACGAGAGTTTAAATGACGGCGACGAGGTCTTAGATAGTACGTCAGGAAACCCTGGAGACAACCGTTCCTTCATTCTTCCTAAAGAGTGGACGGTTAATGACTTTATGCCGATGATGTCGGACAAGGTTTTTAACACCTTGCGAGATCGTTACCAGATCCCAGACAACATCCTGATCTATCTTCCTGTGGAGTTTGAAAGGTGTTACACCGAGAAGATCGCGGACGTCGGCATGTACGATGCTATGTTCGCGGTAGGATTAAGATTGCCTCTGACGGCACTTCACCGTCAGCTGGCCAATTATCTAGGGTTGTTTGTCAATCAAATCGCCCCCAATGTTTGGAGGATATTCATTGGGGCTGAGATTCTGTGGGGTCGCTTAAATGGAGGAAACCGTCAGCTAACTCTTGACGAGTTCTTTTGGTGCTACCGCCTTCACCACATCACCTCGTCCCAAGGAATTTATCATTTTTCCGCAAGAAAAAAAGAGTTGAGGCTGGTGTTGGATATGCCTGATTCCAATAGGAACTGGAAGGGCAGGTTTTTTTTTTTTTTTTTTTTTTTTTTTTTTTTTTTTTTGTAGAAGGGACAAATTGGGTATGCCATTAGGAGGAGTGGGAGACGATGCCCCACGGTTTTGAAAACACTTGGGCCTATGTCAGGGAATCAGGTCGACCCCGTCTGCTTCTTTTAGTTTATGTGTTTCAAGTTTCTAACACCGTTTGCTTTTTCTTCGTCTCTTTCCCCCTTTTTTTTTTTTAGCTAGTGCCCATCCACACATCACAGGAGAGCAGGAAGCGTTCATCCGTAGAGTAATAGAAATACCTTTGGATGAACGGAAGTGCCAAGATCTCATTACGCTCAACGCTTTTCACACTTACTGTGGGGGTCCTAAGCCTACACTAGAGGCCCGTCGTCTAAACAATTACTCCCGTCGTCGTAAGTTATTTGCTCTAACAATTTTTTTTATTACCGTCATCTTACTTGAGACCATCTGTTGTTTTTTATACTCTTTGCTTGCTCACTTTGTAGAAATGGAGGCAACTAAGTTAAGAACGTAGGTTAGAGCTGCTATCGTGCGCAAAAAGGAGGAAGGGAAGGGAAAGGAAAAGGAAGGGATGTCCTCGTCTCTTCCCAAGGCCGTCAGCAAGAGCGTGCCAAAGAGGAAAACTGACGGGAAGGACGATCATCCATCCAAAAAACCATCCGTCACCCTAGGAGGGTACTCCAAGAAACCTTCGCCTCCAAAACATGGGCCTGGAAAGGGGCTGATGACGACTCCCAACCCCATCACCCAAGACTCTAAGCGTCGTCTCCTTACATATAAGGAGTATGCTGTCGAGATGCTGGAGTCCATCCTCTAGGAAAAAGATGCTGATCCCTGCATTAGCCAATAGTTGGGGGATCTAGGGAGTTTAGGCCTTTTTGACCTAGCCCGGGTACGTATTTTCCCTTCATTCTTTTGCTCATTTTACTTTCATGCTAGTAGGCTGATGGTTGATCTATCCTGTAGGCAATGGTCCGCACGAAGGCGTTACAAATTAAGGGGACGACAAATGAAAGGGTGATTCCCCGTCAGCAAAGGCATATCAAGAACCTGACTGACGGGCAAGATCAGTACAAGGAGGCCCTCCGTACCCTGAATCGGGAGGTGAAGGAGCTAGAGGAGAAATTAGAGGAGGAACGCCGTCAGAAGAAGGAAGTGCAAGAGGCTAAGGAGGTGGCAGAGTAAGAGAGCTGTCAGCTCTATTCGGACAAGTGGAGACTGCCAAGGCTGACGTCGTGAAGGAATTCAGGGTGTCGCAGTCCTTTGTTGATTCTTGTGCCGAGTTTTATGGTGAAGGGTTTGAAGACTATCTTAAACAGGTCAAGTCTGCTCATCCTCACTTAGATAACATGCTCATCCTCACTTAGACTATCTTAAACGGATCTACTTCATTCGCAATCGATAACATGCACTATGTAAGTTTCAGAATATAAGAACAAGAGAGTGTACCTTGATGCGGTGAAATTCAAAACCGAATGAAGAAGTACTCGGGAACACTTTCAATCTTCACTCCAATTCCACTCGATGCCCAAGATGTGTGGTCTCTCAATCAGTTCTATGTTTCTAGAGAGAATATTTTTTTATTTCTTATTAAACATACAAACCATTTTATTCTATATAAAATTCTATATGTTTCTCTCCACATAACTGATTATCTAATTGGGCTAGCCTTTTGGGCCTTCCCAATTGGGCTTTAGTGTGTGGCTTGGAGTGGGACCAAAAGGGAACAAATAAGACACTAGCTCCAATGGGCCTTGGGCTTTTCTGTCAACTCTTGACAAGTCCAAAGTTACCATTAATTATATTTAATACCACTATATAAATATAATTGCACTCTAGGCCTCATTAATAAATTATATCCCAAGACTTTATTATACATGCAACCCCTTCATAAAATATTCGTAGTAATACAAAGTCATGAATATAGACTGCCACTTTGTAAATTACTACATCTTAATCCTTGAGTACCCGGTTTAATCCTTTTAAGTTATTCACCATATATTTATGAAATCCAATTTCATAAATATACACTTTAGTCTTACTAAAGTGGTTAGGCCTAACTCTCTGAATAACTGTACCCATTAAACTTATCTCAAGGGAATATTTTATATCTCCGTTAAGAGACTATGAATTCCATCTTGAGAATATATGTTCCATCAACACTAAATGTGGCTGTCCAACATACTGAGGTTTTGACCGTTACTTTAGATCTCACTCCTGATATATCAAAGCAACCTACATTTCATGATCAGGCCATTATTCTCTCAGGATTAAGAGTTCATGTGAATACAAGTCGTGAGATTTATTATTCAATTGACAGTCGTTAGGAGAATAATAAATCTCACAGCGGTCCAGTTCAATATGTCTTAACTCTTAAAACATATCAACATATTAACTAGAAGTCACCACTTCCATGATCAAGACAAATCATCGTAGTTAATATGTTATAGTCTTCGCAGATGAAATGCCCAATTTCATCACCGACTACGAACCAAAATTCTGAGTTTACAAAGAACTTGTGATCTATATCTTCTGTGACTAAATCACATAAATCACATACTATACATCTCATGGACTATTTGATAATGTCCGAATATTCATGTTACCATTATTTTAGATAAGAAGAAAACAACTTTATTAAACACAATATTAAGTCATACATCATTACTCACATAATGTCATACATAATATCATACATGGCAACATACAATAGGATTTAAGGGCACATATCCTAACAGACCCTTTGCTGTCGACATCGGTGGGTGACACTACTCTTAGGGAGGATGAGGACTTTACTGAGTCAGAGATGAACCCAGCAGACGACAATGTTGTTCTCGCCCAACCTGCTTTGGACAAGCCCGTCCTCCCTATGACCCCGTCGACACACCTTCCAACTGAAGATCCTCCTGCTCAAGAAATTCAAGACCAGCCTCTTCAGATTGACGAGATTCCACAAGACCCTCCGGCCTCCTAGACTCCGTCCCCTCCTTTTTTTTTTTTTTTTTTTTTTTTTTTGGCTTTGTGAACTTGTTCTATGTATATATTTTTTACGGACAATTTAATTGCCCCTTTGTCATGTGGGCCTTGCTTGTAAAAACATTTACTATTTTTGTTCTCGTTGCTTTCACTACATTCATGCTTATTATGATGTTTTCATAAATTGAGGCGCCTTTGTCAACTTAGGGTCATAGGCTCGTCCACTTTGTGGTCTATATATACTTTTTATCTTCTTGCTATAGAGTCATCATTTTTGGATAACCTCGTCAGCTTCATAGATTTGATAGGCCTGTATGCTTTATGGATGGAGATTTTTTATCATCTTTGGGTAAGATCGTCCATTTTGGACCTTTAATGGCGTAACAATGTCATCTACTTTATTTATAATAACCTCGTCAACTTTATGGTCAATGTAAGTTTGTTTAGACCCCTTAAACCCAACAGATTAACCTAGTGAATTAGCAAAGTGATTAACTTAGGTAATTTAAATAAATCTAGGTTAACACAAATATATCAAAAACAATAAAGCAGCGGAAAATAAAGAACACAAAGATCTGATGACCCAGGAAAACCAAACCGGTAAAAAACCTAGGGAGGATTTAACCTAGCTATCCTCAAGGTAAAACCGAATTCACTAGAAAGAATCGAAGTTTACACAATAGCGACTTAGACCACTAACATCCTATTGCTACCCAATGTAGGAAACTTACTACCACGACCACGTGACAGCTCCGAGATCCACGGACTCCTTCTTTCCTTGAATTCTTCAGCAATCCACAAGTGCACCTACTTGTATATCTTTAAGTTCTCTTGATTCTGCAACTGTATGATTTACCAACCTCTTGACATAAATCTTGAGTTTGGAAACCCTAAGTGTATGTGAAGGTAAACACCTCTAGATCTAACAAATAGATTCACAAACACCGTATTCAAAACTCTAAAAACGTGGCTAGGGTTTACCCTTATATACCTAGGGCAAAACATAAAACCCTATACATTAAATGGGCTTGGGCTGAGTTGGAAAAATTCTGCAGAAAAACATTCTGCACGATTTTCGATCGGTCGAGTCTAATTCTCGATCGATCGAGTCAGGCAGAAAGTGCACAGTAATTCTGCATTCAACTCGATTCCAACTTTACATAAAAAGCCATACTTTGAGCAAGTCTAACACAAGACTTAAAGAATGTTTTGATCATGGTTTGCCAACATTACAAATTGAAGTTCTAATACATTAGTTCCTAATTCTTAGAACCTAACAAACTCCCCCTTTGGCAATCCGTGACAAAACACAGACTAAACAAAAAGCTCAAAGTTTACAAATTGAAACAGCCCATTACAAAATTAAAAAGCCACTAAACAATTCAACCTAACTACTATCTAACAGTTGCAAAGTAGACAGCAACACGACTGAATCAACCTGTATATTCCTGTAACACTTAACAAACACATAAACGCATGTTTGGAAAAAAAAAAAAAAACAGTAAAACAACAAATATGCAAAGGAAAAATAGTAAAATAACAAATATGCAAACTAACTCTCCCCCTAAGTTAGATACATCAAAAATAATTTCAACTCCCCCTAAACAGAACATTCTTGTATTTTCCACACAAATTCCCACATATCATCTAAAACTCCCCCTTTTTATCATGTATTAACAAAGATAACTCAAACAAAGAGTAATAACTCAACAGAGAACAAGAGGAAATAGAGAATTAAGGGAACAAAAAACAATTTAACTCTATAGAAAATAGAGACAACTCCCCCTATAAAGAGCAAAGGGTAAAAAAAAACTTTTCTCCCCTTATAAAAATAGGAAAAACCAAACAAGTTTTATGAAAAACAGTTTTGGGGAAAATTTAGGAGGTGGGGATAAATAAAAACACACAAACCAAAAAAAAAAATAAGTTGAGGATACACATGAAGAAAAATATTCTCTCTATCAATAAGTGCAAACTTGATACTATGTGACCCATAAACAGTTGCATGAGTAGAGAAAATATTTGCGCATTATTATCCATCATATCTCTTAAAAAAATATTTTCTACAGTTCACACATAAAAATAGCATATACTAGAAAAGTACATAACTCAAAAATTAATCAATCAATTTTTAAATCAAGTTGAATACCCAATTTAGCAAAGTGTATGCATGTTATGTGCGAAAACAATGAGAGATATGACTGCAAAACTGCAAGATGGACACAGAAAAACAATGTGTGATGCCCCAATTTGATTGATTGATTGTGTGATGTGTGTGGATGTGTGATGTGTCCCACATCGGGTATTTACTGGGTAGATCTGGGCTTTATTAACAACTACAAGGAGCTTCAATAGTGACTAGTCCTTTTGAGGTATAGCGCAGATGTGGCTAGCGCTTTTCCTTGGGTCGTTACTTATGGTATCAGAGCCAACCCGGTAACCATGTGTGGGCTCGGAGACACTACCCCACAAAGTGGACCCTAACGAGGACGTTAGGGATTTAAGTGGGGGAGATTGTGATGTCCCAATTTGATTGATTGATTGTGTGATGTGTGTGGGTGTGTGATGAGTCCCACATCGGGTATTTACTGGGTTGATCTGGCTTTATTAACAACTACAAGGAGCTTCAATAGTGACTAGTCCTTTTGAGGTATAGCGCAGATGTGGCTAGCGCTTTTCCTTGGGTCGTTACACAATGCAACTCATGTGAATCCTAAACATAAATGATGCATAAAAAATTTGGTCAAAACTCTAAAAACTGAAAATTTTTCAGTTTCGATCGATCGAGTACCGATCGAATACCAATCGAGTCAGACAGAATCAAACCAAAAATTTTAATCGCAATTTCGATCGGTCGAGCAACAGCTTCGATCGGTCGAAATTCTGGAAAACTCAAATTTTTGAAAAACAGAACAATTTAATGCAGAAACTCCTCAAAGCACAATATTTCATGAATGAAATGCATGAGTATAAGACTAAAAGTTTTTCAAAAAAACATGAATGCAGCCTAGATCTTCCAAAATTAAGATTTTCAATCAATTTGTCCTTAAAACTCAAATTTTGCATCAAAATCAAGGAACATATAATCTTATACGGCCACAACAAAATCACACACAATAACATGTACAAAGTTTAGCAAAGAGTAACTTGTGTAGTGTGTGCAACTAGCACAAGTTTGAGAAACATGTGAGGTGATATGCACATAGTAGTCAATCACAATTTCTACAAAATCCATCACATGAATTTGAAAGAGACTATTACTTAAAGAGTTACATCATATAACTCTCACATCTCCTAGAATAAAAGCTTACAATCATGTAAGTTTCTTGATTTGCCTCAAAATTAATATTCAAATTAATTGATTAGAAACTTAATAATATAGCCGGGATAATGTACACACCAATTTTATGAATTGTGAGATTATTATAGCCCAATAATGTACACACCAATTTTAGTTAGAGGCTACACCTTATGTTCTTTTTGTGCATGTGCTACACTTTCTCGAGCACAAAATCTTACGATATGCACTAAGGTGTTTATGATTGGCTAATAAACAGTGGTGAGATGGTTATTTATGCCTTTCTCATTAAGTTCAAGTCCAACAATCAAAGGCATGTGACTTCAAGATCAAGACAAAATGATCAAAAACTATAAACATCTTCCCAAACAATATGCACTACAAAGCTTAAACTAGTAAAGTGCAATAAAATAAGCTCATCCAAGCTAAACAAAGTACATAAACATGTAATGTAAAGATAATATAGCCAACCTTGATTATAAATCCAAGATCTATAATACAAAATACAAAAATCTTTTTGGTTAAAAAAAATTTATGACCAAAACTAAAAGCACACATTATGCTAAATGATTAAAAATGCAAATGCAATGTATGACAGTGCTTAACTAAGCTATAGAGGGTACACAAACAAAAAATATCAATTTCTTAATTAACTCATGAGTACATGTACAAACTAGTACATACTCATACAAAATCATAAATAGCTTAGCACTTATATAACACATG
This sequence comes from Lithocarpus polystachyus, assembly GCA_033629205.1. NCBI lineage: Eukaryota > Viridiplantae > Streptophyta > Magnoliopsida > Fagales > Fagaceae > Lithocarpus > Lithocarpus polystachyus. Next base: position 39,971,745 of record CM066170.1, on the reverse strand, counting down.
CTATTCAAGTTTCTCCACAATGTCAAGCATGTTCTAAATCAAGAGAGAGATATCATAGTTCATGTAATCCTCAAGAAAAATAAAACTAGACGCAAAATAAAATATTTTTGTCTTTTTGAAATTTTTCAATGTTTTTGGATTTAAAAAAAAAAACAACCTAAAAAAACAAAACAACCGAAAACAAAAACAAAAAATGTCCACGGATAATTGAAAGAATTAAAACAGGAACAAATCAGCAACACTCACCTTAGAGAATTTTTTTCTCACCCATATAGCACGAGTCTTCGGCTTTGTAGGTGAAAATCCATGTGAAGCAGAGTGTGTTTGAGGGATTACACCAATCTTCTGAGAAAGACTGAAATCCTGCAAATTCCTTTCACAAGCCAACAAGCTTAAATTTTTCAAAAGCATATGAAACAATTTATTTGGACTTATGGCAGGAGAAATATCATCACATATCCTAGATTGAAATACAAAATGTTTAAATTTCAATTTATGACAATTAGGACGAATGTGACTGGAGACACCACAAAAGTGACAAACAGGAACAAATTTAAGAACATCAGTATTCCTAACAACAAACCTAGTCTCAGATTTTGGTTTTTGCCTCAACAAAGAACAATTTGGTCTAATATGACCAACAACACCACAAAGGTGACAAGTAGGCACAAAAACAGATTTCTTATGCTCTCTAACAGTAGGTTTAGACATAGGTGTAGAAACTTCAGCGTCTACATCAGAACTTTTACCTTTGTCTAACCTAGCAAAATAAGCCTTTTCTTTATTATTCCTCTTGAAAGGAGGGATATAAACTTTTTCAGATTTAGGCTTAAGAGAAACAGAAACACTTCTGTTATCAGCAGCAAGCTTGGTACTAGTCAAATTTTCAATTTTAGCTTTAGATTCAACTAACTCTTGTTCCAAGCTTTTCATCTTCCTATCTTGAGAGGAAATTTGATTTCTCAAAAATTCATTCTTCTTATTAGATTCATCTAATCTAACAAGCAATTCCTCTTTTTCAAGATTAACCAATTTTAATTCTTCCTTGAATTTCTTAGCAATTCTCATAGTTTTCAATAATTCCTTACGAAGAGTTTTACAGGCATCAAAAAGATCAATAGAAATAACAGTGTCATTTTTATTCAAATCATCACAAAGATGAGCAGAAAGACACTTCAAATTATCCATGATAACAGGGATCAAGGATCAACTCTTAGATCAAAAGATCTAAAACAAAAGAGTTACCCGCTCTGATACCACTTGTAAGTTCGTTTAGTCCCCTTAAACCTAACAGATTAACCTAGTGAATTAACCAAGTGATTAACTTAGGTAATTTAAATAAATCTAGGTTAACACAAATATATCAAAAACAATAAAGCAGCGAAAAATAAAGAACACAAAGATCTGAGGACCCAAGAAAACCAAACCGGTAAAAAACCTAGGGAGGATTTAATCTAGCTATCCTCAAGGTAAAACCGAATTCACTAGAAAGAATCGAAATTTACACAATAGCGACTTAGACCACTAACATCCTATTGCTACCCAATGTAGGAAACTTACTACCACGACCACGTGACAGCTCCGAGATCCACGGACTCCTTCTTTCCTTGAATTCTTCAGCAATCCACAAGCGCACCTGCTTGTATATCTTTAAGTTCTCTTGATTCTGCAACTGTATGATTTACCAACCTCTTGACATAAATCTTGAGTTTGGAAACACTAAGTGTATGTGAAGGTAAACACCTCTAGATCTAACAAATAGATTCACAAACACCGCATTCAGAACTCTAAAAAAGTTTCTAGGGTTTACCCTTATATACCTAGGGCAAAACATAAAACCCTATACATTAAATAGGCTTGGGCTGAGTTGGAAAAATTCTGCAGAAAAACATTCTGCACGATTTTCGATCGGTCGAGTCTAATTCTCGATCAATCGAGTTAGGCAGAAAGTGCACAGTAATTCTGCATTCAACTCGATTCCAACTTTACATAAAAAGCCATACTTTGAGCAAGTCTAACACAAGACTTAAAGAATGTTTTGATCATGGTTTGCCAACATTACAAATTGAAGTTCTAATACATTAGTTCCTAATTCTTAGAACCTAACAGTTAATAACCTCGTCGGCTTTATGGTCTTGACAAACTTAGTTCACCTTATGAATTTCAGTAATTTTTTAACCTCGTGGGGTGAGATTGTCCATTTTATAGACTAAACAATCGGGTCGTCTACTTTGCAGGCCCGTCTACTATAGGATGTAGTCGTTAATTTTGTGGACATCAATAGTATCGTCTATTTTGTGGATTTATTAGACTTTGTCCATCTTATGTACTGTGAAAAGTTTTTGACCTCTTGGGATTAGGTCGTCCATTTTATGGACTAAATAATTAGATCAACTACTTTATAGACTCGTCTACTTTGGGACATCGTCGTTCGCTTTATGGTCGTCGACTTTGGACTTAATAGTAATTTCATCTGCTTTATGGGCTTATTGAGCTTGTCCAATTTATGGACTTAATAATAATTTTTTATCCTCTTGGGGTAAAGTCGTCAGCTTTGGATTTTTATCCTCTTGGGATAAAGTCGTTAGCTTTGGATTTTTTATCCTCTTGGGATAAAGTCATCAACTTTGGATTTTTATCCTCTCGGGATAAAGTCGTCAGCTTTGGGTTTTATATCCTCTCGGGATAAAGTCGTCAGCTTTATGTACATTTGCAAAAACCTCGTCCACTTTGTAGGTTTTCTTGTAAAATACTTTGGCCATGTCTGAATACACTTTTATTATAATAAACTATACAAAGTAGTTCCCAAAAAAGGAGAAGACCTGCCCTTTGGGCTTTAAAAGAGTTGTCGTACCAAAAACTAGAGTCAATAAGAAGACCGAAGGAGTGTATCCAAAATTGACTAAGGTAAACTAGAAGTGGTTGTTGTCTTTCTTGCCACCCTTTTTTACTGGTAGTACTTTCGTAGATGCTTAGCGTTCCAGGGATGGTGTAGCTTCTGTCCTTCTAGCATTTCTAGGTGGTAAGTGCCTTTTCTCTGCCATGCCATGACCAGGTAAGGCCCTTCCCAGTTAGGGCCAAGCTTTCCCTGGGTAGGGTCTCTAGTAATGCCTATAACCCTTCTTAGAACAAGATCTCCAACCTGGAAGTCTATGTGTTAGACTCGGGAGTTATAATGTTTAGCCATGCTGTCTTGGTACCGCGCAAGCCTTTGTTTTGCTACTGCCCTGACTTCATCGATTAGATCAAGCTATAGACGCATAGCCTCGTCGTTCCTACTTTCATCGTGGGCATCCACCCTATAGCTTTTGAGCCCTACTTCGGCTGGGATGACTGCCTTATTTTTGTAAGTTAGTCAAAATGGTGTTTCCCCTGTAGGGGTCCTTGTTGTTATTCTGTATGCCCATAGTATGCTAGGTAGTTCTTTAGGCCATATGCCCTTTGCCCTTCGAGCCAAGTCTTGATAATTTTAAGCAAGGATCGGTTTGTTACTTCAACTTAGCCATTAGCCTAGGGGTGGGCGGGGGAGGAGTAATGATTCTTTATTCCTAACTGCGAGAAAAACTCCCGGAAGGGGCTGTTGTCGAATTGTTTCCTGTTGTCCGAGACTAGAACTCTAGGGATCCCAAGACTGCATATGATGGATCTCTAAACGAAGCTTCGCACGTTTTTCTCTGTGATAGTAGCCAAGGCTTCAGCTTCTACCCATTTTGTGAAGTAGTCTATGCCCACTATCAGGAACTTTAGATGTCACATAGCTGTTGGGAATGGACCCACTATATCGACTCCCATTAAGCGAACGGCCATAGGGCTATCATGGGGGTCAACTCTTCAGACGGCTGTCTAATGATGTTGCTGAACCTTTGGCAATTGTCACAGGCTTTGACATATGCCTGACCATCTTTTTGCATTGTGGGCCAGTAGTACCTCGCTCGAATCAGCTTATGTACCATTGATCATGACCCTGAGTGGTTTCCGTAGATCCCTTTGTGGACCTCCCTCATAATGTAGTCCTCTTTCTCGGGACCTAAGCACCTCAGGTATGGGCGGGAGAAGCCTCTTTTGTACAAGACGTCCTTCATTAAAACGAATCACGTCGCCCACACCTTCAGCTTTCTTCCAGCCTCCCTTTCGTCGGTAGGGCGCCACTTTTTAAGTAAGAGACTAATGGCGTGGTCCAATTACTTTCGGAACCAATCTCTTGTACATCGACAAAATCTATTAGTAGAGAAACCTGAACAAAAAAGAGCACATTGTCGAGGGTAGTCATATGCTCGGACGAAGCGGCTTTGGCAAGGCGGCCAGCTTGCTCGTTCTCCTCTCTAGGGTCTGGATGATTTCTGTTAGGATTAGTGCCCTAAATCCTATTGTAATATGCCATGTATGATATTATGTATGACATTATGTATTAAATGATGTATGACTTAATATTGTGATTAATAAAGTTGCTTTATTCTTATCTAAAATGATGGAAACATGAATATTTGGACATTATCATATAGTCAATGAGATGCATAGTATGTGATTTAGTCACAGAAGATATAGATCACGAGTTCATTGTAAACTCAGAATTCTGGTTCGTAGTCGGTGATAAAATTGGGCATTTCATCTGCGAAGACTATAACATATTAACTAAGATGATTTGTCTTGATCATGGAAATGGAGACTTTTAGTTGATATGTTTTAAGAGTTAAGACATATTGAACTGGACCATCGTGAAATTTATTATTCTCCTAATGACTGTCAAACGAATAATAAATCTCACGACTTATATTTACATGAACTTTTAATCCTGAGAGAATAATGAACCTGATCATGAAGTGTAGATTGCTTTAATATATCAGGAGTGAGATCTAAAGTATCGGTCAAAATCTCAGTATGTTGGGCAACCACATTTAGTGTTGATGGAACATATATTCTCAAGATGGAATTCATAGTCTCTTAACGAAGATATAAAATATTCTCTTGAGATAAGTTTGATTTGTTCAGTTATTCAGAGAGTTAGGCCTAATCACTTTAGTAAGACTAAAGTATATATTTATGAAATTAGATTTCATAAATATATGATGAATAACTTTAAAATGATTAAACTGGGTACTCAAGGATTAAGATGTAATAATTTACAAAGTGGCAGTCTACGTTCATGACTTTGTATTACTACGAATATTTTATGAAGGAGTTGCATGTGCAATAAAGTCTTGGGAAATAATTTATTGATAAGGCCTAGAGTGCAATTATATTAATATAGTGGTATTAAATATAATTAATGGTAACTTTGGACTTGTCAAGAGTTGACAGAAAAGCCCAAGGCCCATTGGAGCCAGTGTCTTGTTTATTCTCTTTTGGTCCCACTCCAAGACACATACTAAAGCCCAATTGAAAAAGCCTAAAAGGCTAGCCCAATTAGATAATCAGTTATTTAGGGAGAAACATACAGAATTTAATTAGAGAGAGACTTCTTCATGAAATGGTCATGTATGTGAGTGTTGGACACTTTCTCATTCTTCCTAGAACAAACACATATAATTGATTGAGAGACCACACATCTTGGGCATCAAGTGGAATTGGAGTGAAAATTAAAAAGTTTTCCCAAGTGCTTTTCATCTTCGGTTTTGAAATTCATCATACCAGGGTACACTCTCTTGATTCTATATTCTAAAACTTACATAGCGCATGTCATCAATTACGAATAAAGTAGATCCGTTAATTTTCCACTGCGTATGTTTTGTATGCGATACAAAATCCAATTTTCCATCAAATGGTATCAGAGCGGTCTTCAATTTCGGATTTGTGGAACATGTTTTGTGCGTTTTGGAATTAGAGATAATAGTTTCATGTTGTTAGAGGATTATACATTTAATTTTCTGTATGGTTGTAGAAACTATGTTTTTGATAAAAACTGATATTGATGTTATGATGTTGTTTAAATTTGAATTTAAGTATGTTAAATTGATCTTTAAGGCTATAGCATCAATGGAATTTAGTTTTGATATCAAACTCTGTCTATCATGTTCATATGATGGTTGTTTATTCATGCAAAACCATTGAAAAATGCCTTAGAAAATTTCTGGAAATTCGAGTTTTATGAGTTTCGATCGATCGAGTAAAACAGTGACCAATCTTTTTGAATCGATTGATATTCGATTGCTAGTCGATCGATTGAATTTTCTTTTTGATCGATCGAGAGGCGTTCGAGCATCAATCGAACCAGGCAGATGGTCAAGTTCGAATTTTTTAATTTTTTCGACCAATTGAGGGGCACATTCGATCAATCGAAAGAAGGAAAATATGAATTTTTTCTAAGTGTTTTCAAACTTAAAAGTGCAAGGCTATGTGTAATCAGATTATGCATGTTTTATAATTTACAAACCTTTATTTTAAAACATCTAGTGGGAGAGAGATACAAGGGTTGGATCTCACGACCTCCATTGTCGGTTTATAGTAGTATGATTAAGCACCTTGCCTTAGCGTATATGCCTTACTCCCTTCGGAGGGTATTTAATTCATGGTACTACAAGTTAAACTTCTTAAAGATAGATGAAGTGTGTTTTTACATCTAGAACAACCACGCTTTCGTTGAGTTACTTGGTGACTCACATTGATTCTAGGCAATGGTATACACTAGACTAAGTATGATGTTAACCTCCCTTCGGAGCTATGTCATTATTACTTTGAGGCTAAAGGAAAAGCGGCAAATTATTTTTGTTTGGTAAGAGTTACCATGATAGCATTAATAATGAGAATAATTCTCGCTTGATCATAGTGATTGGTATAACCTCGCTTCCAAGGAATATTGATTGCGGGATTGAGTTGTCATTGCATATATTATATTATGGTTTTATGAAGGTTCCATACTATATGTTTATATGCTAAATTGATAATGTCCAGTTTCTTATTATATTCATGTTTATTACTTTCAGATTTAAACATGGCCTAGCTTTCCTTCATTAGATGCTCCTCTTGAGGAAAAACAACGATATGATCGTTGGCGAAAATCTAATGAAATGGCCAAGTGCTACATCTTAGCGTCCATCTCAAATGTTCTACAGCATCAAATGCAGGATGTAGAACTAGCTTTGGACATTATACTAAGTCTGAAGGAGATGTTTGGTGAGCAAGGCCGTTCTGCAAGGCAAGAAACCATGAGGCAAATTTATAATGCCAAAATAGCTGAAGGTAGTTCAGTGAGGGAACATTGTCTTACAATGATCTCTAATTTGAATACATTGGAGGTTTTAGGTTCCGATATTAATGGAGAATCCCAAGTAGATATGATACTCTAGTCACTATTGGAATCATTCAAGGAATTCAGACTTAATTATAATATGAACAAAAAGATTTATTCATTGTCTGAATTAATGAATGAGTTGGTAGCGGCGGAAGGCATCCTTGGTACTTCTAATATTAGTCTTGAAGCCAATGTGGGTGAAGCTTCTACTTCTCAACCAAAGTCGAAAGGCAAGGGTAAGAAGAAGAAGAAGAAGAAGAAGGACTTTACTAAGCAAGAAGGTAAGCAAATTGCCTTAGGAGTTGCCGACAAGGGAAAGAAAATCAAAGGAAAGTGTTTCCATTGTGGTGAGAAAGGACCTTGGAAGAGGAATTGTCCAAAGTTCAAGGCTGCCAATAAGGGTATGAAAAGTTCATTCCTCCTTGAAATATGTTTAGTACAAAATCCCACGGATTCCTGGTGTGCGGATTCAGGTTGTACTAATCATATCTGCAATTCTTTGCAGGGGTTCCAAGAGATCAGAAAGTTTAAAGAAGGGGAATTATTTCTAACCTTGGCCGACTGGAGTACGATCCTGGTTGTAGCTATTGGAGTGTTTAATTTATGCTTTGAGTCAGGGTTTTAATATTGGAAGACTGTTTGTATGTACCTAATGTTTGTAGGAATTTAATTTCTACAACTTATTTGGGTAAAAATGGATATTGTGTTATCCTTAAAGACAATGTTGTAATAAAGAAGGATAAAATGTTTATCTATTCTGGCAATATTGTGGATGGTCTTTATATTTTAACTCCTATTAAGCATGAATTATACAATTCTGAATTAGATAATAACTCTCATGTAAAATCATTAAAGAGAAAGTTTCCTTCTACTAATGATGCATATCTTTGGCACTTGCGTTTAGGTCATATTAATCCAAATAGAATTCAAAGACTGATCAAAGATGGTCTCTTAGATCCATTGGACTTTGATAAATTTCCAATTTGTGAATCTTATTTGGAAGGCAAAATGACCAAGCGACCTTTTAATGTAAAAGGTAGAAGAGCCAAAGAGTTGCTTGAATTAATTCATACGGATGTTTGTGGTCCTATGTCAACCCAAGCAAAAGGAGGTTTTGAGTACTTCATCACCTTCACTAATGATTACTTAAGATATGGTTATGTGTACCTAATGAGATGAAAGTCTGAAGCCTTTGAAAAGTTCAAAGAGTTTAGGGTTGAAGTTGAGAATCAATTGTAAACAAATAAAGGTCATTCAATCTGATCACGGTGGCGAATACATTCTTGGGGATTTCAAGGATTACTTGACCCAAAATGGGATTGTATCCCAATTAACTGCACCTGAAACTCCCCAACAAAATGGTATAGTAGAAAGAAGGAATAGGACTCTTTTAGAAATGGTTAGGTCCATGATAAGTTACTCAACTTTACCTATTTCTTTTTGGGGTTATGTCTTAGATACAACAATACATCTTTTGAATTTAGTTCCATCAAAATCTATTCCTAAAACACCCATGGAATTGTGGAGTGGGCGTAAGCCTAGCATGAAATATCTCCACATTTGGGGTTGTCCAGCGCATGTGTTAAAAGGGAAGTCTGATAAATTGGAACCAAAATTGGAAGTGTGTTTGCTTGTGGGTTATCCAAAAGAAACTAGGGGTTATTTATTCTATAGTCGTAAAGATAACAAAGTTTTTGTTAGTACAAATGCTAAATTCTTAGAAAATGACTATATGAATAATTTTACTCCTAGAAGTAGAGTTGTTTTGGTTGAAATGAATGAATCTGTAAATGAACAACCAATGGATGTAACTAGGGATGATGTGGTTGTATTGGATACACCATAAAATACTACTCATGAGATGTCTAGTACATAGGTGTCTCGTCGTAGTGGGAGAATTGTTCAGCCTCCTATAAGATTCATAGGTTTGGGAGAAACTTATGAAGTTATCTCAGAAGAGGCTGAATCGGACCCCTACACTTATGAAGAGGCAATGAATGATATGGGTGCACATCATTAGGTCCAAGCTATGAAATCTGAATTAGATTCCATGTATTCCAATCAAGTTTGGGATCTTGTAAAGGTGCCTAATGGAATTAAACATGTTGGTTGCAAATGGGTTTACAAGACGAAGAAAGGGATAGATGGAAAGGTTGAAACCTTTAAAGCAAAGCTAGTGGCGAAAGGGTATACCCAAAAAGAAGGTATTGATTATGAGGAAACCTTTTCACCAGTAGCAATGCTTAAATCTATCAGAATTCTCTTATACATTGCTGCTCATTATGATTATGAGATTTGGCAAATGGATATCAAGACTGCATTTCTCAATGGCAATCTTGAGGAGGAAATCTATATGATGCAACCAGAAGGTTTCATAGCAAAAAACCAAGACCATATGGTATGCAAGTTGAAAAGGTCCATTTATGGACTTAAGCAAGCATCTAGGTCTTGGAACATCAGATTTGATCAAGAAATCAAGTCATTTGGTTTTGAACAAAATCTTGACGAACCATGTGTGTACAAAAGACATCAAGACAAAGTAGTAATGTTCATAGTGCTTTATGTTGATGATATTCTACTAATTGGTAATGATGTAGGGGTCATGTCATCAGTAAAGGTTTGGTTGTCAAGCCAATTTGATATGAAGGACTTGGGTGAGGCTAACTTTATTCTAGGGATCAAGCTTTGGCGAGATCGCAAGAATAAGATGTTAGGCTTATCACAAGCTGGATATATAGATAAGTTTCTAGAACGATTTAGCATGTAAAACTCCAAGAAAGGATTACTTCCTTTCAGACATGGAGTTCCTCTATCTGATGACCAAAGACCTAAGACACAAGAGGAAGAAAATATGATGAGACAAGTTCCTTATTCTTCTACAATAGGAAGTCTCATGTATGCCATGCTTTGTACTAGACCAAATATCTGTTATTCAGTTGGCATGGTCAGTCGGTATCAATCAAATCCAGGACCACAACATTGGCAAGCTGTAAAGCATATTCTCAAGTATCTATTGAGAACGAGAGATTATATGCTAGTTTACCATTGTGAGGATTTGATTCCCATTGGCTATACAGATTCAGACTTTCAATCGGATCTAGATTTCAGAAAGTCCACTTCAGGTTGTGTGTTCACCTTGGGAGGTGGAGCCATAAGTTGGAGGAGTGTTAAGCAATCTTGTATTACGGAATCCATAATGGAAGCTGAATATGTTGCTGCTTGTGAGGTGGCAAAAAAAGCTGTATGGCTCAAGAAATTCCTTTTTAATCTTGGTGTTATGAGAATGGAGCAAGTTCCTATTACATTGTTTTATGACAATAGTGGAGCAGTTGCACAATCCAAATATCCAAGGAATCACAAGAAAGGAAAACATATTGAGAGAAAGTACCACATCATTCGAGACATTATTGCTCGTGGAGATGTGGTGGTAGCAAAGATTGAAAGTGCAAATAATGTAGCAGATACCTTTACCAAAGCCTTGCCTCAAGGGACCTTCAAGTCACATTTGAAGGGAAAAAGAGTTAGATTAGTGCACAATAGTCTTTAGGGCAAATGGGGGATTCTTAGGATTAGTGCCCTTAAATCCTATTGTAATTTGCCATGTATGATATTATGTATGACATTATGTATTAAATGATGTATGACTTAATATTGTGATTAATAAAGTTGCTTTATTCTTATCTAAAATGATGGAAACATGAATATTTGGACATTATCATATAGTCCATGAGATGCATAGTATGTAATTTATGTGATTTAGTCACAGAAGATATAGATCACAAGTTCTTTGTAAACTCAGAATTTTTGTTCGTAGTCGATGATGAAATTGGGCATTTCATCTGTGAAGACTATAACATATTAACTAAGATGATTTGTCTTGATCATGGAAGTGAAGACTTATAGTTGATATGTTGATATGTTTTAAGAGTTAAGACATATTGAATTAGACCGACGTGAGATTTATTATTCTCCAAACGACTGTTAAATGAATAATAAATCTCACGACTTATATTTACATGAACTTTTAATCCTGAGAGAATAATGGACCTGATCATGAAGTGTAGGTTGCTTTAATATATAAGGAGTGAGATCTAAAGTATTGGTCAAAATCTCAGTATGTTGGGCAGCCACATTTAGTGTTAATGGAATATATATTCTCAAGATGGAATTCATAGTCTCTTAACGAAGATATAAAATATTCCCTTGAGATAAGTTTAATGGGTTCAGTTATTCAGATAGTTAGGCCTAACCACTTTAGTAAGACTAAAGTATATATTTATGAAATTAGATTTCATAAATATATGATGAATAACTTTAAAATGATTAAACCAAGTACTCAAGGATTAAGATGTAGTAATTTACAAAGTGGCAGTCTACATTCATGACTTTGTATTATTACGAATTGTTAGGTTCTAAGAATTAGGAACTAATGTATTAGAACTTCAATTTGTATGTTGGCAAACCATGATCAAAACAATGTTTAGTCTTGTGTTAGACTTGCTCAAAGTATGGGTCTTAATGTAAAGTTGGAATCGAGTTGTTGTGCAGAATTACTGTTAACTTTCTGTCAGACTCGATCGATCGAAAATTAGGCTCGATCGATCGAAAATCAGGCAGATCGTTTTTCTGCAGAATTTTCCAACTCAGCCCTAGTCCATTTAATGTATAGGGTTTTATGTTTTGCCCTAAGTATATAAGGGAAAACCCTAGCCACGTTTTTAGAGTTCTGAATGCTGTGTTTGTGAATCTCATTGTGAGATCTAGAGGTGTTCACCTTCACATACACTTAGGGTTTACAAACTTGAGATTCATGTCAAGAGTTGTGTAAATCAATACAGTTGCAGAATCAAAAGAGCATAAAGATATACAAGCAGGTGCGCTTGTGGATTTGCTGAAGAATTCAAGAAAGAAGGAGTCCGTGGATCTCGGAGCTATCATGGGGTCATGGTAGTAAGTTTCCTACACTTGGGTAGCAATAGGATGTTAGTGGTCTAAGTCGCTATTGTGTAAACTTCAATTCTTTCTAGTGGATTTGCTATTTTACCTTGAGAATAGCTAGGTTAAATCCTCCCCAAGTTTTTTACCGGTTTGGTTTTCCTGGGTCATCATATCTTTGTGTTATTTATTTTCCGCTGCTTTGTTGTTTTTGATTATTTGTGTTAACCTAGACTTAATTAAATTACCTAAGTTAATCACTTGGCTAATTCACTAGGTTAATCTGTTGGGTTTAAGGGGTCTAAACGGACTGACAAGTGGTATCAGAGCGGGTAACTCTTCTGTTGTAGATCCTTTGATCTAAGAGTTGATCCTTGATCCCTGTTATCATGGATAATTTTAAGTGTCTTACTGTCTTTGATTGTGATGATTTGAATAAAAAAGACACTGTTGTTTCTGTTGATTTTATTGATGCCTTTGAAACTCTTCGTAAAGAATTATCTAAGTCTTTGAAAATTGCTAAGAAATTTAAGGAAGAGTTAAAATTGGCTAATCTTGAAAAAGGGGAATTGATTGTTAGATTAAATGAATCTAATAAAAAGAATGAATTTTTGAGAAATCAAATTTCCTCACAAGATGAGAAGATGAAAAGCTTGGAACAAGAGTTAGTTGAATCTAAGGCTAAAATTGAAAATTTGACTAGTACCAAGCATGCTGTTGATAACAGAAGTGTTTCTGTTTCTTTTAAGCCTAAAGCTGAAAAAGTTTATATTCCTCCTTTCAAGAGGAATAATAAAGAAAAGGCTTATTTTGTTAGGTTAGACAAAGGTAAAAGTTCTGATAGAGACGCTGAAGTTTCTACACCTAAGTCTAAACCTACTGTTAGAGAGCATAATAAATCTGTTTTTGTGCCTACCTGTCACCTTCGTGGTATTGTTGGTCATATTAGACCAAATTGTTCTTTGTTGAGGCAAAAACCAAAATCTGAGACTAGATTTGCTGTTAGGAATACTGATGTTCCTAAATTTGTTCCTGTTTGTCACTTTTGTGGTGTCTCTGGTCACATACGTCCTAATTGTCATAAATTGAAATTTAAGCATTCTGTATTTCAATCTAAGACATGTGATGATATTTTTCCTGCCATAAGTCCAAATAAATTGTTTCATATTCTTTTGAAAAATTTGAGCTTGTTGGCTTGTGAAAGGAATTTGCAGGATTTCAGTCTTTCTCAGAAGATTGGTGTAATCCCTCAAACACACTCTACTTCACATGGATTTTCACCTACAAAGCCGAAGACTCGTGCTATATGGGTGAGAAAAGATTCTCTAAGGTGAGTGTTGCTGATTTGTCCCTAATTTAATTCTTTCAATTATTTGTGGACATGTTTTGTTTCTGTTTTTGGTTATTTTTTTTTTAGTTTTTTTTTGTTTAAAAAAAATTCCAAAAACATTGAAAATTTTCAAAAAGACAAAAATATTTTATTTTGTGTCTTGTTTTATTTGTTTTGAGGATTACATGAATTATGATATCTCTCTCTTGATTTAGAACATGCTTGGCATTGTGGAGAAACTTGAATAGCATGTGTTATATAAGTGCTAAGCTTTTTCTGATTTTGTATGAGTATGTACTAGTTTGTACATGTACTCAATAGTTAATTAAGAAATTGATATTTCTTGTTTGTGTACCCTCTATAGCTTAGTTAAGCACTATCATGCATTGCATTTGCATTTTTGTTTATTTAGCATAATGTGTGCTTTTTATTTTTGGTCATAAAATTTTTTTTTAAACCAAAAATATTTTTGTGTTTTGTATTATATATCTTGGATTTATAATTAAGGTTGGTCATATTATCTTTACATAACATGTTTATGTACTTTGTTTAGCTTAGATGAGCTTATTTATTGCGGTTTACTAGCTGAAGTCTTTGTAGTGCATGTTGTGTGGGAAGATATTTATAGTTTTTGATCACTTTGTCTTGATCTTGAAGTCACATGTCTTTGATTGTTGGACTTGAACTTATTGAGAAAGGCATAAATAACCATCTCACCATTGTTTATTAGCCAATCATGAACACCTTAGTGCATATCGTAAGATTTTGTGCTCGAGAAAGTGTAGCACATGCACAAAAAGAACATAAGGTGTAGCCTCTATTAAAATTGGTGTGTACATTATTGGGCTATAATAATCTCACAAATTCAAATAAAATTGGTGTGTACATTATCCTGGCTTTTATTAAGTTTCTAATCAATTAAATTGAATAATGAGGCAAATCAAGAAACTTACATGATTGCAAGCTTTTATTCTAGGAGATGTGAGAGTTATATGATGTAATTCTTTAAGTAATAGTCTCTTTCAAATTCATGTGATGAATTTTGTAGAAATTGTGATTGATCAATATGTGCATATCACCTCACATGTTTCTCAAACTTATGCTAGTTGCACACACTACACAAGTTATTCTTTGCTAAACTGTGTACATGTTATTGTGTGTGTTTCTTTGGCCTGACCAACCGAGTTTGAGAATTTCTGGAAATTGATGCAGAACATGTTTGCTTGTTTGAGTTTTTTTTTTTTTGGGTATTGGAAGGAAATTTTGCTGTGAGAAATCTGGGTTGAATTCATGTGTTTTTGGAAAACATCTCATCTCATACTCATGCATTTTTCTCATAAAATCTAATGCTTTGAGAAGTGACAGCACTGAAATTTGTGTGTTTTTCAAAAAATCAATTTTTCCAGAATTTCGATCGATCGAAACTGATTTTCGACCGATCGAAAATGTTTTAAAATCAATGGAAAAGTTTCTGGTTGACTCGATCGATCCACGCTGAGTTTGGATCAATCGAAGCTGTTTTTCGACCGATCGAATGTAATTTTCGATCGATCGAATATCGTGCTGAATGTTTTTAAAAAGGAGTTTTCCACGTGATCTCTTTACCTTTTCAAAAACTTTTTCAACCTTTTTGTCTCCCTACCAACCGGTCAAGCTATTTTTGGGTGGATTTGTCGTTTTCTTCCGATCTTTTTGCTAAATCTCTTTCTCCCAAGGCCGGTAAGTCCTTTTTGCCCCTCCTTTTGAATTTATTTTCATGTTTCATGCATTATTTTCATGCATTTTTGGGTATTTTCGGCATTTAGGATTTTTGTCTTTTTGGGGTTGTTTTTGGCTCCTTTTCTTTACAATTTTTCATGGGTTTTTGTGGGGACAGTGTATTCAAACACTCCATATGGTTTAATTTGATTATTTTTGTGCTTTGTGGAAAATTTGAAATTCTAGGGCTTGAAATTGATAAAAATTGGGGTTTTTGTTCAATTTGATTGAAATTGATGAAATTGGCTTGTTAGATTGATTGATTTGATCATTATATTGTGTCAATTAACTATTGTGTTGATCAATTTATCACTTTGTTGTGTTTTGAAAATTTAGGGTTTTCAAATTGGGTATGTTTGATAAAAATTAATTGCTCAAGCCAATTTTGTTAATTTGAATCATAATTGAACTTGTTACTGCATTAGTACATGCATCATTTGGTGTTCATACTCATGCATCATATAGATTTGCTATTTCTCTATATTTTATGCTGTGCTAACTTGCAGTCTGCCCTTGGTCTTTGGTTTTTGCTCTTCTTTTTCTGTGTCTCTCCTTATTCCTTAGCACCATGCCTAGGAAAACTAGAGCTCATAGGACTTCTGACCCTTCACCTTCTTTCGATAGTGATCGGTTCCTAGTGCCCAGAACCAAGAGACCTATGAGACCCTTAATCTTAGGCGTCAAATTTGGGGTGAGCGTAGGGTTATCTTAGATGAGGTTGATCCTGAGGTGAGACGGAACTTTGAGCGTCGGGGTTGGTTACCTCTACTTGATTTTGAGCGTCCTCCTCCTG
This sequence comes from Lithocarpus polystachyus, assembly GCA_033629205.1. Taxonomy (NCBI): domain Eukaryota; kingdom Viridiplantae; phylum Streptophyta; class Magnoliopsida; order Fagales; family Fagaceae; genus Lithocarpus; species Lithocarpus polystachyus. Next base: position 39,955,701 of record CM066170.1, on the reverse strand, counting down.
CTTCTTTGATTAGAGAGTTCTATTCGAACCTCTCTATCCATGTCTACGATAACGATACCTTGGTAAAGGTGTGGTTACGTAGTGTGGAGTATCGCATTACCCCTCGGGTAGTGTCTGATGCTCTTGGAGTGCCCATTGTTGATCATCCTGTTTTTCCCTATGAGGAGTCTCCTCCTCTAGATGATGTCTTTTCATACATCACTCGGTCTTCTATCCAGTGGGGTTCTGATCCTCGGATCACTTCGGCTGAGCTTTCCGAGCTTCACTATCTCTTCTTTAGGATAGCGTGTCATTCTTTGTGGCCTATTTCTCATGTCCACACCATCCCTCTTGAGCGATGTGTGTTTTTGTATGCGCTAGTCACTGATGCTCTTATCAATTTTCCTCATTTGTTCCTTCGTTCTTTGAACGAGGTTCATTGGTCTAGCTCTACGGCTCATGCTTTATTCTTTCCTATTTTCATTCATCGGATTCTTCTTTCTCTCGGTCTAGATGATTTTCCTGTTTCTGAGCCTGTTCATATTATTGCTCCTATTGGTGCTACCTTTTTGAGGCAAAGGGCTGCTCAACTTCGAGCTAGCTCTAAGCGTCCTAGAGTAGAGCCTTCCGGTGTCACTCCACCCCCTCTTCTTCTACAGATGTTCCTGCAGCTGAGCCATCTGCTGATCCTGTTGCTGCTGCTGCTGCTAATGTTCCTCCACCGTTTGATGAGGTTTCTGACCTTCGTCGGACTTTGGATACTGTCGTGACCGTTCAGGCGGCTCATGGTCAGTTATTGGTGGACATCCTTGATGAGCTACGTGCCTTGCGAGCTGATCTGGCGAGCTCTCATCGTTCTCATCCACCTCCTTTTGATGATGAGTGAGTGCCCTTTGGCAATTCGTCACAAAAAGGGGGAGTGCATATTGTATATCTTGGAGATTTTTGTAGAGGAGATTTTTGTTTTAGGGGAAGTTTTGAGTTTTTGTAGTTTTTGTGATACCTTGGAGCTTGTGGAGTTATTAGATTGTATCTAGGCGCTTCACTTTGTATTTATTTATTTTTTTTTTTTTTTTTTGCTCTTGATTAGGAAATATATGTTTTGTAATACATTGGTTACTGATATGTTTCTTGTTTCACTATACTTCATTGCTTATTGATTTATATTTATGATGTTATTCATGATATATGTCTTTATTTTGTGTTATGTGAAATCAAGAAGTTTATTTTATATTCCTTGTTTTTTTCTTCCACACATGCGTTTATGTGTTTGTTAAGTGTTACAGGAATATACAGGTTGTTTTCAGTCGAGCTGCTGTCTACTTTGCAACTGTTAGATAGTAGTTTAGGTTGAATTGTCTAAGTGGCTATTTATGTTGTAATGGGCTATTTCAATGTGTAAACTTTGAGCTTTTGTTAAGTCTGTGTTTTGTTACGGATTGCCAAAGGGGGAGTTTGTTAGGTTCTAAGAATTAGGAACTAATGTATTAGAACTTCAATTTGTATGTTGGCAAACCATGATCAAAACAATGTTTAGTCTTGTGTTAGACTTGCTCAAAGTATGAGTCTTAATGTAAAGTTGGAATCGAGTTGTTGTGCAGAATTACTGTTAACTTTCTGTCAGACTCGATCAATCGAAAATTAGGCTCGATCGATCGAAAATCGGGCAGATCGTTTTTCTGCAGAATTTTCCAACTCAGCCCTAGTCCATTTAATGTATAGAGTTTTATGTTTTGCCCTAAGTATATAAGGGAAAACCCTAGCCACGTTTTTAGAGTTCTGAATGCTGTGTTTGTGAATCTCATTGTGAGATCTAGAGGTGTTTACCTTCACATACACTTAGGGTTTACAAACTTGAGATTCATGTCAAGAGTTGTGTAAATCAATACAATTGCAGAATCAAAAGAGCATAAAAATATACAAGTAGGTGCGCTTGTGGATTTGCTGAAGAATTCAAGAAAGAAGGAGTCTGTGGATCTCGGAGCTATCATGGGGTCATGGTAGTAAGTTTCCTACACTTGGGTAGCAATAGGATGTTAGTGGTCTAAGTCGCTATTGTGTAAACTTCAATTCTTTCTAGTGGATTTACTATTTTACCTTGAGGATAGCTAGGTTAAATCCTCCCCAGGTTTTTTACCGATTTGGTTTTCCTGGGTCATCATATCTTTGTGTTATTTATTTTCCGCTGCTTTGTTGTTTTTGATTATTTGTGTTAACCTAGATTTAATTAAATTACCTAAGTTAATCACTTGGATAATTCACTAGGTTAATCTGTTGGGTTTAAGGGGTCTAAACGAACTGACACGAATATTTTATAAAGGGGTTGCATGTGCAACAAAGTCTTGGAAAATGATTTATTGATAAGGCCTAGAGTGCAAAATATAGTGGTATTAAATATAATTAATGGTAACTTTGGACTTGTCAAGAGTTGACAGAAAAGTCCAAGGCCCATTAAAGCTAGTGTCTTGTTTGTTCCCTTTGTTGGGGTTTATGCCCTAAAATCCAATTTATAGGCATGTCATAAATATTAAATTGTTTAATTATATGAGACTATCTATAAATGAACTAATGGGAAATTATCTTAGTCCATGAGATGCATAGTATGTGATTTATGTGATTTAGTCATAGAAGATATAAATCACAAGTTCTTTGTAAACTCAGAAGTTTAGTTCGTAGTCGGTGATGAAATTGGGTGTTTCATCTGCAAAGACTATAACATATCAACTAAGATGATTTGTCTTGATCATGGAAATGGAGATTTCTAGTTGGTATGTTAATATGTTTTAAGAGTTAAAACGTATTGAACTGGACCACTGTGAGATTTATTATTCTCCTAACGACTATCAAATGAATAATAAATCTCACGACTTCTATTTAAATCAACTCTAAATCCTGAGAGAATAATGGACCTGATCATGAGATGTAGGTTGCTTTGATATATCAAGAGTGAGATCTATAAGTTACGGTCAAAACCTCAGTATGTTGGGCAGCCACATTTAGTGTTGATGGAACGTATATTCTCAAGATGGTATTCATAATCTCTTAACGGAGATATAAAATATTCCCTTGAGATAAGTTTAATGGGTTTGTTTATTCAGAGAGTTAGGCCCAACCACTTTTAGTAAGGAGTTACTAAAGTATATATTTATGGAATTGGATTTCATAAATATATGATGAATAACGTAAAGGATTAAACCGGGTACTCAAGGGTTAAGATGTAGTAATCTTCAAAGTTGCAATCTATATTCATGACTTTGTATTACTATGAATATTTTAATGAAGGGGTTGCATGTATAATAAAGTCTTGGGATATAATTTATTAATAAGGCCTAGAGTGCAATTATATTCATGCAGTGGTATTGAATATAATTAATGGTAACTTTGGACTTGTTAAGAGTTGACAAAAAAGCCCAAGGCCCATTGGAGCTAGAGTCTTATTTGTTCCCCTTTGGTCCCACTCCAAGCCACACACTAGAGCCCAATTGGAATGGCCTAAAAGGCTAGCCCAATTGGATTAGATAATCAGTTGTATATAAAGAGAGAAACATACAGAATTTCATAAGTCTTTTCATAAGTGTTTTTCATCAAGATTACACAAGGAATGAAATGGTTTGTATGTGAGTGTTGGACACTCCCTTGTTCTCTCCTTGGAAACTGATTGAGAGACCACACATCTTGGGCATTAAGTGAAATTAGAGTGAAGATTAAAAGTCTTCCCAAGAACTTCTGATCTTTGGTTTTGAATTTCACGGCACCAAGGTACGCTTTCTTGTTCTTAAATTCTGAAACTTTCATAGTGCATGTTATCAATTGCGAATGAAGTAGATCCGTTAATTTTCTGCTGCGTATGTTTTGTATGTGATACGAACATGTATGTTTCCTAACACCCTTTTGGTCCCAGTCCAAGCCACATACTAAAGCCCAATTGGAAAAGCCTAAAAGGCTAGCCCAACTAGATAATCAGTTATTTAGGGAGAAACATACAAAATTTAATTAGAGAGAGACTTCTTCATGAATTGGTCATGTATGTGAGTGTTGGACACTTTCTCATTCTCCCTAGAACAAACACATATAACTGATTGAGAGACCACACATTTTGAGCATCATGTAGAATTGGAATGAAGATTAAAAAGTTTTCCCAAGTGCTTTTCATTTTCGGTTTTGAAATTCACCGTACGAAGGTACATTCTCTTGATTCTATATTCTAAAACTTACATAGCGCATGTCATCAATTGTGAATGAAGTAGATCCGTTAATTTTCTGCTGCATATGTTTTGTATGAGATACAAAATCTGATTTTCCATCAATTTTGGCCTTCAGCTCGTCCACCCTTCTCTTTGCCTGATCTAGATATCTTTTCATTCTTTCGCCTCTACACTCGTAGTCTCCGTTTACTTGGTTGGCGACGATCTGAGAGTCACAGTAAACCACCACTCTTACAGCTCCTACTACTTTGGCGAGATCAAGCCCTGCTATTAAAGCTTCATATTCTGCTTCGTTATTGGTGGTGGGGAAGTCGAGGCGGATCATACATTTGACCCGGTCGCCTTTGAGGGAAAGAAGCATGACACCTATGCCCCTGGCCCGTTTGTTGGACGACCCGTCTATATGTATACTCCACTGAGGACATTCATCTACCCCCTGGTCCTCCCCGTTGGTGAACTTGGCTATAAAGTCATCGATGACCTACCCCCTGATAGCGGTTCGCGGGCGGTATCGAATGTCAAACTCACTTAACTCTATCGCCCACAGGGCCAACCGACCAGCAGCTTCGAGGTTGTTCATTGCCCATCGTAAGGGCTTGTCGGTTAAGACGCCATTGTGTGAGCCTGGAAGTACGGCTTGAGTTTGCGGACCGCTATAATTAAAGCGAATGCGAGCTTTTCCATGGGTGGATACCTTTCCTCTACACCACGAAATGCCCGGCTAGCGTAATACACGGGTTTTTGAACCTTGTTTTCTTTTCTGATTAAGGCCGCACTGACAGCTGTTACGGAGATGGCTAGATAGAGGAAAAGTTCTTCCCCTGGCTACGAAGGACTTAGCAACGGAGGTGAAGAGAGGTAGGCCTTCAACTCCTCGAATGCTTATTGACACTTGGCTATCCACTCGAAAGACTTCTTCAGCGTGCCAAAGAAGGGTAAGCATTTGTCCGTCACCCTTGATACAAGCCTGTTCAGGGCAGCTACTTTCCCGTTTAAGCTCTGTACCTCTTTTGCGCTCTTCAGGGGAGTCATATCTATTATGGCTCGGATCTTGTCTGGGTTGGCTTCGATAACTATTTGAGACACCATAAAGCCTAGGAATTTTCCTGCCGTTACCCCGAACGCACACTTCATCAGATTAAGCTTTATGTTGTAGGAGCGAAGGGTGCCGAATGTTTCCTCGAGATCCTTCAAATGGTCCTCTTCCCTTCGGCTTTTTACTAACATGTCATCGACATAGACCTAAACATTTCTCCCTATTTGGTTTGCGAACATCTTGTTCATGAGTCTTTAATACGTGACGCCCGCGTTCTTTAGTCCGAATGGCATCACTTTGTAGCAAAAAAAGACCGTGGTTGGTAACGAATAAAGTCTTCTCTTGATCCGCCTCATCCATCCAGATCTGATTGTATCCTAAGAAGGCATCAATAAAGCTCAATAGATGGTGCCAGGCTGTAGAGTCTACTAGTGTATCGACTTGAGGGAAGGGCTAGCTATCCTTGGGGCATGCTTTATTCAGGTCCGTAAAGTTTATGCACATCCTCTTTTTCCCGTTGGCTTTCTTGACCATCACCACATTGGCTAGCCAGTCAAGATAGTATACTTCTTTGATAAAGCTTGCTTACTGTAACTTACTGACTTCTTTTGCTATTGTTCGGTCTTGTTTTGGGGTGAACACTCGTTTCTTCTGTCGGATGGGAGGGAAAGAAGATGACAAATTCAGCCTATATACCATAACTGAAGGGTCGATTCCTAGCATATCCTCGTGACTCTAGGTGAACACGTCCTGGTTTTCCTTGAGAAAGGCTACGAGTGCTTGGCGAGCCGTAGGACTGGCGAGAGTGCCGAACCTTGTAGTTCTCCTCAAGCTTCCCTACGGGTTCCGCCCTCGTACGCTGTTCTATGTTCATCATCTGTAAATGGTCGTCCATCTCTTCCATTGTAATGTAGCATTCGCGCGAGGCCATCTGATCTCCTCGCAACTCCCCTTCTCCGTACTCGGTGGGGAACTTGACCATTAGATGGTAGGTTATAGTTACAGCCTTCCATGTGTTGAGGGTAGGTCGCCCTATGATGGCGTTGTAGGCGGAGGAGCAATCGACAACGAGGAACTTAACATCTCTCGTGATTTGCCAAGGATAATCTCCAATTGTTACAGGCAATGTAACTGTGCCGAGGGGGTATACTCTTGTTCCTCCGAACCCAACGAGCGAAACGTTGGTTGGGACTAGGTGTTCCCTGTCAATCCGCATCTGTTGGAACGCTGGATAATAGAGAATGTCCGCGGAGTTTCCGTTGTCGACTAAGACCTGGTATGTGTTATAGTCTCCTAATCGGATGTTGACGACGAGCGCATCATCATGCTAGTGATGAAGACGTCGGGCTTTTTCTTCTAAGAAACCAATGATAGGGTTGTCGACCCGCAGCATCTTCGAGACGGCATTTGTAAACTAGACGTTCTGAACCATTTTGAGGTAGGATTTTTGAGCCTTTTTGGATGAGCCAATGGTCGTCGTGCCCCCAACAATCATTCTTATGTCTCCTAAGGGTGGTCTGGAATGCTCGTTATACCATCTGGGGGCCTACTCTTGGTGAGGTGGATTTGCTCTCTCTGTTGACGAATTTTTGCAACTTCCCTTACCTAATTAGGGCTTCTATCTACTGCTTTAAGTCGTAGCAGTCGGCTGTGTCATGGCTGTGGTCACGATGGAAACAGCAGTATTTGTCTTTGGGTCATTTGTTGGGGTCTCCCTTCAGTTTTCCCGGAAACGTTAGGGCCTCTTCATCTTTGATCTGTAATAGGACTTGGTCGATCGAGGCCGTTAGTGGGGTGAAGTTTGTGAACTTCCCAGTGGGGAGTTTTGGGCGTCTATTATCTCGGCCTTCTCCTATCCTGGCTGCTTTTCGTCCCCTGTCCAGCTTTACGTCTTCCGGCCTTTCCCTCTTCTTGGAAGGCTTCTCTTCTCGGGCCAGTAGCGCATCTTTCACATTCATGTACTTCGTCGCCCTGTAAAGCACATTTACATGGTCTTCGGGTCATTTTTGTATATAAAGAATAAAAACTTACCCTTTCGCAACCCGTTTGTGAATGCGGCAACAAGTATCGTATCATCTGCTTCATCGATCGAAAGTGCTTCTTTGTTAAAACGGGCTATGTAGGACCTCAGTGTCTCATCCTCCCGTTGCCAAATGTTCATTAGGCACGCAGTAGATTTCTTGTACCTCTGTCCCCCGATGAAGTGCGAGGCGAACTGAGCGCTCAGCTTTTTGAAGGTACTGATGGAGCCGGGCATCAGCCTGCTAAACCAAACTCTTGCAAAACCCCTTAATGTCATCGAGAAGGCCCGACACATGATCTCATCTACCACCCCCTGTAAGTGCATTAACGTTTTAAAGGATTCTAGATGATCCAATGGATCCTTGGATCCGTCGTAGCTTTCCACCTGTGGCATACAAAATTTTGGCGGAAGGGGGAATGAATTAATGGATGTGGTGAATGGAGAGTTCATTCGAGGGACGAGGTCATCGAGGTCGTTGGATACATGTCCTTTGAGGGCGTTCATCATGAAATCTATACGTTCCCTCATCATCTGCATTTCTGCGACTATGTGAGACGGAACATGGTCCGTGGTCGATGGACGGCCCGTATCTTGTCTTTTGGGTTGGCTCAGGGCATTGCTTCCCTCCGGACCTCCAAAATTCCTCTTATCGGCGCTGCTAGCCTCTTAATCTTCCTCCTGGGTATTGAGCACCGCATCCTTCCAGCATAACTACTCTTCTAAGTCGTGGTTCCACTTTATGAGACGCTCCACTACTGTTGCTAGGGTTTGAACCTGCCTCTCGAGCATCGTGGTTCGTGGTTCATCGCCCTAATCGTTCGTGGTGGTTGCCATCAAACGCGTGAATACCATGCCACTTTTTTTCCGAAAAGCACAATGTACGGTTTCTCCTTGCGCTTCCCAAAGATGGCGCCAACTGATGATGCCAAAAATCATCAGTAAGTCACACGATCCTCACGTGCTCCCGATGAAGAACCTGTACAATACGAAAGCTTAAGACATTAAGAGGAGTACTGGTGTGGTACCAGCCAAGGACCCTCCGAAGGTCAAGTTAGTGAATGCTCGCAACCCTAGAGTACCAAAGTTGGGGGAAGTTATGCATTCCTCTGTTTACGAGGGCTTGGGGGTATTTATAGTAGCGTAGAGTTGACATCCGTGGCATGTTTAAGAAGATATTTCCTCACCGGAACCACTCTCTATTGCGCGTTCCTTACGAAGCCTTTCCTTTACGAGAAGTACTCTCTATTCTGTGGATTGCAAGATATCTTCTTATGCATAAACGTTTAGAGCAAGTTATGCTTACCCCTTCAGCTTTATCCCGTCACTTCCTCTTCCCGTCGGCGTCCTTTGTCTTGTTTCTACCCCATACCCAAGAAGCAATGCATAGCGCACTCGTTGGCTTGAAGAAGGATCGTCCGCCTTGCCTTCCCTCCTAAGAGAGTCATCAGCTTATACAGGACCGTTAGCTTATACAGTCAGCTTTACTTAGACAATTTATCCCTATCAGTGTGGATCTTCAAATGTGCATGGTGGCTTACAAGCTAAGGAAAGGTAATCCGCTGGGCTTGATCTTGGTGGAAACACTTGAGGTTTGGATGCCTTTCAAGGAAGGAAGCAAGCTTCTTTGCAGGAAGTCATCTTCTTCTTCAGGTATAATCCCTAAATTTTTCCTAGGTTCTCAACCTAGCAGAATTCCTTTAATTTTGCATGGATTGCGTTTCGGTTTTCATTCCATCAAGGCACCTTATATTGTCTCTCATCATCATTTTTATTTTTTCTCACTCAAGCTTTCCAGCTTTTATTTTTTCCAGATATGGCTACTGTTAGGATATGTGGCCTTAAATCCTATTGTATTATGCTATGTATGACATTATGTATGACTTAATGTTATGATTAATAAAGTTGTTTTATTATTATCTAATATAATGGCAACATGAATATTTGGATATTATCATATAGTCCATGAGATGCATAGTATGTGATTTAGTCACGGAAGATATAAATCACAAGTTCTTTGTAAACTCAAAATTATAGTTCGTAGTCGGTGATGAAATTGGACATTTCATCTGCGAAGACTATAACATATCAACTAAGAAGATTTGTCTTGATCATGGAAGTGGAGACTTCTAGTTGATATGTTGATATGTTTTAAGAGTTAAGACATATTGAACTGGACCACTGTGAGATTTATTATTCTTCTAACGATTGTCAAATGAATAATAAATCTCACGACTTCTATTTGCATGAACTCTTAATCCTGAGAGAATAATGGACCTGATCATGAGATGTAGGTTGCTTTGATATATCAGGAGTGAGATCTAAAGTCACGATCAAAACCTCAGTATGTTGGGCAGCCACATTTAATGTTGATAGAACATATATTCTCAAGATGGAATTCATAATCTCTTAACGGAGATATAAAATATTCCATTTAGATAAGTTTAATGGGTTTAGTTATTTAGAGTGTCAGGCCTAACCACTTTAGTAAGGATATACTAAAGTATATATTTATGAAATTGGATTTCATAAATATATGATGAATAACTTAAAGGATTAAACAGGGTACTCAAGGATTAAGATGTAGTAATTTTCAAAGTGACAGTCTACATTCATGACTTTGTATTACTACGAATATTTTATGAAGGGATTGCATGTATAATAAAGTCTTGGGATATAATTTATTAATAAGGCCTAAAATGCAATTATATTTATATAGTGGTATTAAATATAATTAATGGTAACTTTGGACTTGTCAAGAGTTGATAGAAAAGCCCAAGGCCCATTAGAACTAGTGTCTTATTGGTCCCTTTTGGTCCCACTCCAAACCACACACTAAAGCCCAATTGGAAAGGCCCAATAGGCCGGCCCAATTAGATAATCAGTTAGTTATGAAGGGAGAAACATACATAATTTTTTATAAGAGAAAAAGAGACATCATTGTGAAGTGGTGTGTATGTGCGAGTGAAGCCACTCAATTATTCTCCCTCATAAACTGATTGAGAGACCACACTTCTTAGGCATAAAGTGGAATTGGAGTGAAGATTAAAAGTGTTCCCAAGTACTTCTAATCTTTTGTTTTGAATTTCACTGCACCAAGGTACGTTACCTCATTCTTAAATTCTGAAATTTACATAGTGCATGTTATCAATCATGGATGAAATAGATCCATCTTTGTTGCTTCCGCTGTGTCTTTTGTATGAGATACAAAACCAGATATTCCAACAACTACAAGAGAGGCTTTGATTGCTTCAACCCCCTACTATACCCCTCAGCACTTACCTTCCTTAGCATCGTCAAGACCGCTAGCTTCATTGAAGCGACTTGAGCTTGAGGCATACATGGAGCTTATGGATCGCCTTAAAGAGACCAACATTCATTGGGTCGTGGAATGGTGGCACATCTCAAGCATGGTCCATAGTTGCTGCAAGGACCACTGTGTGACTTTACTTGGGCTTCGATGCTGTTCTTACGACTCCACTTGTCATATCTAAAGGAAATTTGTAGAGCGTCAAGGAGAGCCTAATGATGAGGGTGTTGGGGTTTATGCCCTAAAATCCAATTTATTGGCATTTCATAAATAATTAAATTGTTTAATTATATGAGACTATTAATAAATAAACTAATGGGACATTATCTTAGTCCATGAGATATATAGCATGTGATTTATGTAATTTAGTCACAAAAGATATAGATCATAAGTTCTTTGTAAACTAAGAATTGTAGTTCGTAGTCGGTGATGAAATTAGGCATTTCATCTGCGAAGACTATAACATATCAACTAGGATGATTTGTCTTAATCATAGAAATGGAGATTTCTAGTTGATATGTTGATATGTTTTAAAAGTTAAGACATATTGAACTGGACCGTTGTGAGATTTATTATTCTCCTAAAACTGTCAAATGAATAATAAATCTCACGACTTTTATTTATATCATCTCTAAATCCTGAGAGAATAATAGACCTGATTATGAGGTGTAGGTTGCTTTGATATATCAAGAGTGAAATCTATACGTTACGATCAAAACCTCAGTATGTTGGGCAGTCGCATTTAGTGTTGATGGAACATATATTCTCAAGATGGAATTCATAATCTCTTAACGGAGATATAAAATATTCCTTTAAGATAAGTTTAATGGGTTTCGTTATTCAGAGTGTTGGGCCCAACTACTTTAGTAAAGAGTTACTAAAGTATATATTTATGGAATTGGATTTCATAAATATATGATGAATAACATAAAGGATTAAACTGAGTACTCAAGGATTAAGATATAATAATCTTCAAAGTGGCAGTCTATATTCATGATTTTGTATTACTATAAATATTTTAATGAAGGAGTTGCATGTATAATAAAGTATTGGGATATAATTTATTAATAAGGCCTAGAGTGCAATTATATTCATATAGTGGTATTGAATATAATTAATGGTAATTTTGGACTTGTCAAGAGTTGACAAAAAAGCCCAAGGCCCATTGGAACTAGAGTCTTATTTGTTCTCTTTAGGTCCCTCTCCAAGCTACATACTAGGGCCCAATTAGGTAATCAATTCTATATAACGAGAGAAATATACAGAATTTCATAAGACTTTGCATAAGGTTTTGATTAAGATCACATAAGAACTTGAAATGGTTTGTATATGTGTGTTGGACATTCTCTTATTCTTTCCTTGGAAACTGATTGAGAGACCACACTTCTTGGGCATTAAGTGGAATTGGAATGAAGATTAAAAGTGTTCCCAAGTACTTCTAATCTTTTTTCTTTTTTTTTGAATT